>CM052895.1:56204734-56249473 GCA_028534135.1 Potos flavus
GAGGAATCTCCACACTGTTTTCCAAAGTGGCTGCACCAACTTGCATTCCCACCAACAGTGTAAGAGGGCTCCCCTTTCTCCACATCCTTTCCAACACTTGTTGTTTACTGTCTTGTTGATTTTGGCCATTCTAACTGGTGTAAGGTGGTATCTCAGTGTGGTTTTGATTTGCATCTCCCTGATGGCTAATGATGATGAACATTTTTTCATGTGTCTGTTAGCCATTTGTATGTCTTCTTTGGAGAAGTGTCTGTTCATGTCTTCTGCCCATTTTTTGACATGATTATCTGTTTGTTGAGTGTTGAGTTTGGGGGGTTCTTTTTAGATCTTAGATATCAGCCCTTTGTCTGTAGTGTCATTTGCGAATATCTTCTCCCATTCTGTGGGTTGCCTCTCTGTTTTGTTGACTGTTCCTTTGCTGTGCAGAAGCTTTTTATCTTGAAGAAGTCTCAAAAGTTCATTTTCACTTTTGTTTCTTTTGCCTTTGGAGACATGTCCTGAAAGAAGTTGCTGTGGCCAATGTCGAAGAGGTTACTGCCTATGTTCTCCTCTAGGATTTTGATAGATTCCTGCCTCACATTGAGGTCTTTTATCCATTTCGAGTTTATCTTTGTGTATGGTGTAAGAGAATGGTCAAGTTTCATTCTTCTATATATAGCTATCCAATTTTCCCAGCACCATTTATTGAAGAGACTGTCTTTTTTCCACTGGATATTTTTTCCTGCTTTGTTGAAGATTATTTGACCATGGAGTTGCGCGTCCATATCTGGGCTCTCTGTTCTGTTCCACTGGTCTATGTGTCTGTTTTTGTGCCAATACCATGCTGTCTTGGTGATCACAGCTTTGTAGGAAAGCTTGAAATCAGGCAATGTGATGCCCACAGCTTTGTTTTTCTTTTTCAACATTTCCTTAGCAATTCGAGGTCTTTTCTGGTTCCATACAAATTTTAGGGTTGTTTGTTCCAGCCCTTTGAAAAATGCCAGTGGAATTTTGATCGGGATGGCATTGGAAGTATAGATTTCTCTGGGCAGTATAGAGATTTTAACAATGTTTATTCTTCCGATCCATGAGGATGGAATGCTTTTCCACCTTTTTGTGTCTTCTCCAATTTCTTTCATGAGCATGCTGTAGTTCCTCGAGTACAGATCCTTTACTTCTTTGGTTAGGTTTATTCCCAGGTATCTTATGGTTCTTGGTGCTATAGTAAATGGAATCAATTCTCTAATTTCTCTTTCCATATTTTCATTGTTAGTGTATAAGAAAGCAACTGATTTCTGTGCATTGATTTTGTATCCTGCCACTTTACCGAATTGCTATATGAGTTCTGGTAGTTTGGGGGTGGAGTCTTTTGGATTTTCCATATAAAGTATCATATCATCTGTGAAGAGAGAGAGTTTGACTTCTTCTTTGCCAGTTTGAATACCTTTTATTTCTTTTTGTTGTCTGATTGCTGTTGCTAGGACTTCTAGTACTATGTTGAACAAGAGTGGCGAGAGTGGGCATCCTTGTCGTATTCCTGATCTCAAAGGGAAGGCTATCAGCTTTTCTCCATTGAGAATGATATTTGCTGTGGGTTTTTCATAGATAGATTTTATGAAGTCTAGGAATGTTCTCTCTATCCCTACACTTTGAAGAGTTTTAATCAGGAAAGGATGCTGTATTTTGTCAAATGCTTTTTCTGCATCAATTGAGAGGACCATGCGCTTCTTCTCTCTTCTCTTATTGATTTGTTCTATCACATTGATTTGTGAATGTTGACCCTTGCATCCCAGGGATAAATCCCACCTGGTTATGGTGGATAATCTTTTTAATGTATTGTTGGATCTTATTAGCTAGGATATTGTTGAGAATCTTGGCATCCATATTCATCAGGGATATTGGTCTAAAATTCTCCTTTTTGATGGAGTCTTTGCCTGGTTTGGGAATCAGGGTAATGCTGGCTTCATAGAAAGAGTCTGGAACTTTTCCTTCTGTTTCTATTTTTTGAAACAGTTTCAGGAGAATAGGTATTTATTCTTCTTTGAATGTTTGGTAGAATTCCCCGGGGAATCCATCAGGTCCTGGGCTCTTGTTTTTTGGGAGGTTTTTGATCACTGCTTCAATCTCATTGCTGGATATTGGTCTATTCAGGTTGTCAATTTCTTCCTGTTTCAGTCTTGGAAGTTTATAGGTTTCCAGGAATGCATCCGTTTCTTCTAGGTTGCTTAACTTATTGGCATATAGCTGTTGATAATAATTTCTGATGATTGTTTCTATTTCCTTGGTGTTAGTTGTGATCTCTCCCCTTTCATTCATAATTTTATTAATTTGGGTCCTCTCTTTTCTTTTGGATAAGTTTGGTCAGTGGTTTATCAATCTTATTGATTCTTTCAAAGAACTAGCTTCTAGTTTCGTTGATGTGTTCTACTGTATCTGTAGTTTCTAACTCATCGATCCCCGCTCTAATCTTGATTATTTCCCTTCTCATCCATGGGGTTGGCTTAATTCGTTGTAGATATTCCAGTTCTTTAAGGTGTAAAGAGAGCTGGGGTATTTGGGATTTTTCAATTTTTTTTGAGTGAGGCTTGGATGGCTATGTATTTCCCCCTTAGGACTGCCTTTGCTGTATCTCATAGATTTTGGATCAATGTGTCTTCATTCTCATTGATTTCCGTGAATTGTTTAAGTTCTTCTTTTATTTCTCGGTTGATCCAAACTTTTGAGCAGGTTGTTATTTAGTTTCCAAGTGTTTGAATTCCTTTCAAACTTTTTTTTGTGGTTGAGTTCCAGTTTCAAAGCATTGTGGTCTGAGAATATGCAGGGAATAATTTCAATCTTTTGGTATCAGTTGAGACCTGATTTGTGACCCAGTATGTGTGGTCTATTCTGGAGAAAGTTCCATGTGCGCTCGAGAACAATGATTATTCTGTTGTTCTAGGGTGGAATGTTCTGTATATATCTATGAGGTCCATGTAGTCCACTGTGTCATTCAAAGTTCTTGTTTCTTTATTGATTTTCTGCTTCGATCATCTGTCTATTACTGAGAGTGGCATGTTAAGATCCCCTACAATTAATGTATTCATATCAATATGACTCTTTATGTTGATTAACAGTTGGCTTATGTAGTTGGCTGCTCCCATATTGGGGACATAAATATTTACAATTGTTAGATCTTCTTGGAGGATAGACCCTTTAAGAATGATGTAGTGTCCTTCTGTATCTCTGACTACAGTCTTTAGCTTAAAATCTAATTTATAATATAACTTATAAAGTAGATTTTAAGCCAATACATATCTTAAAG
This sequence comes from Potos flavus, assembly GCA_028534135.1. Classification (NCBI taxonomy): domain Eukaryota; kingdom Metazoa; phylum Chordata; class Mammalia; order Carnivora; family Procyonidae; genus Potos; species Potos flavus. The sequence continues at coordinate 56,208,015 of CM052895.1, forward strand.
AGTTCCTATGAAATGAAATAAGGGACTTTATAAATTGAATAACTTCTGTCAGCCTCACATAGTAGCTCACTCTTTTAAATTTCTCATCTTTAGGAGCTTAAAAATATCTTTTTTCACACCTACAGAATTAAAATGAAATATTTTTCTTTTTCTTTCTTTTTATTTTTAAATGAAATATTTTTCACTGAATGAATTATTTTGTACAAATTCTGGTACCATATCTAATTGACTCAAAACACTAGTCTACAATCAAGTCCTTAATAAAACTTCCTTGCAAAATATATTCTATTCTATACAGTTTAAATTTTCACCATTTCTCCAGTGTGTTCCCCAGAAAGTAGATAGTCTCATGAAATCTCCCTTGTAAAGGTTTTTCTAGTTTCATATGTTTGGCATATGCTGTACTTTATCCTTTTCCCCTTATGAGAAGCCCTCTAGTCAGAGAAGCTAATTTTATGTAAGCCTGTGTTTTTCTACTTTATTTGGCTATGGAAGGTCCTAGTATAACTTTTTCTAAGAAAGTGGTTTCTCCTTACCCTATATTTTCATAGTTAAGAGAGTCATTCAGCTGATTCAATAGATATTTATTAAGTATCAACCATGTACCAGGAACTGTCCCAAGACTGGGATACAGCAACACACACAACAGATAATGTTTCTGATCTCTTGTAGCTCATGTTCTAAAGAAGAGAAAAAGGCAATAAACAATATATGTTAGTTAGTGATGACTGCTATGAAGGAAGGATAAGGATATATAGAGTTATGGGGACATTATTTTGTATGGAATGGTCAATGAAACCTTCTCACCTAGTATCTGATTTGAGCACAGAACTTGAGGATGTGGTGGAGAAATCCAACTAAACATTTTGAGGGAGCATCTTCTAGGCAAAGGAAAATATGATTGCAATGAGGTGGAGGATGGTACTTGGAATATTTGAGGAATATTCAGGAGTCTAATGTTAACTGGATCATGATTCATAGGAGAACAATAGGAGATGAAATTAGAGAATTTGTGCAGTAGGTCAGAGGAGATGATTTGGGTCTTGTATTCTGTGGTTAAGACTTTGGGTCTCATTCTGAGTGATTTCAGAAACTAATAGTTTGTTGTCAATAAAGTTTTGACATGATCTAATTTATGTTATTTTTTTCCCTTAAGATTTTATTTATTTATTCGAGAAAGAGAGAGAATGAGCATGAGCTGGGGGAAGGGCAGAGGGAGAAGCAGACTCCCAGCTGAGTAGGGAGCTTGATGTGGGGCTCAATCCCAGGACCCTGGGATCATGCCTTGAGCTGAAGGCAGACCCTTAACCAACTGAGCCACCCAGGTCCCCATGACATGATTTAATTTATGTTTTATAAAGATTGTCGAATACTGTATTGAGAAGAGACTGTAAGAGTGGCATGGTTAGAAATATAGAGACTTGGGCGCCTGGGTGGCTCAGTTTGTTAGGCGTCTGATTCTTGATTTCAGCTCAGGTCATGATCTCTGGGTCCTGAGATCGAACCCTGCATCAGGCTCTGCACCCAGTGCACAGAGTCTTCTTGGGATTCTCTCTGTTTCCCTCACCCCCTCTCCCCACTCTCTCTCTCACTCTCTCAAATAAGTAAATAAATAAAATCTTAAAAAAAAGAAACACAGAGACTCATTCAGAAGCCCATTGCAGCAGTATAGGTGACAGATGATAGTGATTTCAACTATGGTGTTAGAAGTATTAAGAAGTAGTTGGTTGAGAACATATGTTGAAGGTAGGGCTTATGGGATTTACTCATGGATTGAATGTGGAGTGTGAGAGAAAGAGAGGAGTCTATGATGGCACTAAGTTTTGTGGCATTAATAACTCAAAATCATGGAGGTGCCCTTTATCGAAATGAAGAACCCTGGGGGAAGTATAGATTTTGGGGATGGATGAGGAACCAAGAGTTTGCATTTGGGCATGCTAAATTTAAGATGTCTGTCAGGCATTCAAGTGAACATGTGAAGTAGGCATTGGATATATGAGTCTTAGGTTTAAGAGAAAGAATAGTGATAGTGATTAAAATTAGAGCCACTAACATATAGATGATATCTAAAGCTATTAAATGAGATTACATAGATGGTAAGTGTCAACAGAGGATGGAAGCAGAGCGTTGAAGACAGACCTGGGACATACCAGCGATTCCAGTTTAGAAGGATAAGTATGTACCAGTGGGAGAGGAGGAGAATGAAAGGCAAATGGTATCTCAAGAGTCAAGCGAAGAAAGTGTTTTAAAACCATCCTGGATTGGCTTTGACAACATGGAGATCACTGATGACATTAACAAAAGCAATTATAGTTTTAGGCGTGTGTGTCAAGAAATAATGGAAAGGTAAGAAGTGGATTCAGAAAGTAGAGGCAAATTTTAAAAAAGATTTCATGGAAAGGGAGCAGACAAGTGAAGATACAGCTGGAGGGAGCTATGGTATCAAGGTTTTTTTTTTTTTCAAGTTGGTAGATATTAATGCGTAACTGGAAGTGGACAGGAAGAATTTGATAGCGTAATACATTGATGATGCAGGAAAAAGAAGGAGAAATTGTATCCTAAATAGATGAGAAACTCACTTTAAATAGGTGAGAAAGGATGATACAATGCAAAAATGGCTGGGTTGGTATCAGATGGAATTCATATTCCCACTTAAGGTATGTCTTGGATTGATGCATTCATTCATTTAACAAATATTTAATACATGTCTATGTCTTAGGCACTTTTTCTAGGAATTGGGGATAATGGTGACAATAGTTACACATTCCTGCATTTTATTTCTAGCGAGATATGAGAGAATAAAGGAAATAAATGCATTGATTATATAGTATGGTATATTGTACAAGGGACATGGATAAGTTCTAACTTAAAATGTGAAAAGTTCTAACTTTGAATGTGTAAATAAATTAATTTGTAGGAATATATTTTGTTATGACCATATTGTAATCTAATTTTTTGAAATGGTCATAGTAATTCAATAGAGAAAAAAATTATAGTGAGCCTATGGCAGCCAGGGAAGTGTCCAGTCTACATTCAATCCATAGATGACTTATACTTACAAATGGCCTCCCTTGTCCTGTATTTCCCTATATCACAGGACACTGCTGGAATCTCAGAGAGAAGTGGAAGCCTTACATCTTTTGAGTTCAGAGTTGAAATAAAGGAAGGATCTGTGAAAAGTAGGAATAGTTTAGGAGACCTTGGGACAGACTTTCAAATAGCAAATGCAAAGTTTCAACCTGACTAGCTGTTTGAGGTTTTTTCTTCACTTTTTAATAAATAAAAGATTTGTTTGCATTAAAAATGAAAACAGTGGGCTCCTGGGCGGCTCAGTGGGTTAAAGCCTCTGCCTTTGGCTCAGGTCATGATCGCAGGGTCCTGGGATGGAGCCCCGCATCGGGCTCTCTGCTCAGCAGGGAGCCTGCTTCCCCCTCTCTCTCTGCCTGCCTCTCTGCCTACTTGTGATCTCTCTCTCTCTGTCAAATAAATAAATAAAATCTTAAAAAAAAAATGAAAACAGTTTATGTGTACATTTCTGAGGTCAGAACACCTAGCAAAATCTAGGAAAAGTGAGAATCCTGCATATTGGAACACAAATACCTGTAAGTCAGAAGCCAAAAATCTCGGATTTTGTACCCAGCTCTGCTATTGTCTATGTATGTGACTTTTTACAAGTTCTTAAATTTGTACAGATTCTCTTAAATTCATTGAGCTTTAATTTTCCTATCTACAGGAGGTATGTAAAAGTACCTGCCTTATCCAACTGAAAAGGCTGTTAAATTCTCTTAACCACAAAAGTCAGTATGTTATACACATTTCAAAATATATGAGGAAACTGAATCTTAGGTCAAACAACTTGTCCAGGAGCACATAGCACATACATTAAAACAAATGTTGAACCCAGGCTTCTCTGAATCTCCAAACTGTTTTCATGTTCTGCAGTACCAACAAACACGAGCCCTCAGCTGAGATCAAGAAGATACAACAAGCCTTGGTACATACCTTCCGTTCTCATGTCTGCTTTCTCATTCACTGTTGATTGGTGTCAGAAGAGGGGTAAAAAACATCCCTTCAAACAATCTAACCATGTGGCCAATATTTCATTCTCCTCTGGAAACTGCCTTGCCTTGAATTGCTTCATTCACCTGCTTTGTAGGCCACATATGACAGGGGACTAACATCCAGTGTTTGATTACCAATTTCCCGTAAGCTAAAGGGAAGAGCTGAGTAATAAGTATTTTCTATACTCTTTTTCTATTATGGAAACATCTCTGAGTTAGGCAGGGTATAAGTTAGGGCATTGCGGTGCACTTAAAGTTTGCAATATGCATTTACAAATTAGCTTGCTGCCAAAGTCGCTTGTATTTGTAACACATCTAATGCTCTTCTGCTCAGCAGCAGTGTTACAGATGAACTTGAAAGACAGAAGTAGTATTTTTATGCAAATATGCCATAAAATGTCTTTGCTAAATAAGCAATTCCTTCTGTAGCAAGGTTTATTTGCAGTGATATAATTTAGAAGCGTCCCCGATGACAACCTTTTGAGCCATATTAGTTAAATGCTAGAACATCCACAGTGTTAAATCCACAGCAATATATTATAATGGGAAAAATGCCTGAGCAGCAGGGAGCCTTTAATACAGAACTCCATAGGCCACTTAAATAGTGTAATCTGGCTTTCAAGTGGAGCATTCTAAAGAATCTCTATGAACCTTGCTTTGGGGTTTCAGAGAATCGGAATGATATTGAGGACAAAGCTCTGTTCTCGATCTACCTGTCACTGAAACGCTCATGCTGCTCTTCTACAAAGCCAGGTGGGATCATTTTTCTAGGAAACATCAATTACTTCTGCTTTTGCTCAGAAATGGCACAGTTATTTTTAGATATATTTTCCACTGGTCTACAAAGTATTACAATCGCCATAACATATTGGGTAGTATCATAATGGTGTAAGGATTCCTGAGCAAAATATGCCTCCCCATGATATTGCCTAACTTATCTTTGAAAAATAACAGGATTACATATTTTATAACGCCCTGTACAACTGGCAAGGTGTCAGTGTGGATGGAAAATGAATGAGTTAGAATTTTACAGATTTCCAATATACTTAAAATCACAGATTTTTTTCTCTGAGGGTCAGTTTGTGAAGTTTATGGTTTGAGATAGCGTTATTTGAATAAAATGAACCAGGTTCTTCTAGGGGCTAATCAAATCCTGGATAGTAAATGAGTTACCTTTGGAGGTTGCATTAGCACAGCAGTAGCTTAATAAATTATACTCTGCTGATTTGACTTCCACTGGTACTTAATTTACAACTGGAGATGATCCTGGTGTATGGAGAATCTAGCTAATCATGAACTAGTTACTTGTTCTGATGAAGTGCATATATCCAGCCAAGATGTTTGAACTATAGTTTTGTATAAAATGTAAACAAATGGAGTCTTCTGAGGGTAAACTTCTTGACTGAAGAATTAATACCTAAATCATCCCTCTTTCTTGGAATCTCTTCAATTTATCTTCCATGATAATATCTGATATACAAAAAACAAATTGTTGTGTCATTATAGCCTCTTAAGGAAAAATTTCCCCAGTTGCTCCCTCAGCTGTCTTCAACTTACTGGGTACAATTTCAAACCAGATATTATAAAAAGGAAGTAAAGCACTTTGGTCTTTTATCGAAATAAAAACTGTATTATAAATGAAAGTCTTTGAAAGTTCATCTATCCATCTATACATTTAGTCATCCACCAATCTGTTAATCAATTTGTTTTATTCTTTCAGTCAATAAAGAATTCTCACTTTAATATTTTTGTTGTTTCCGAGGCTTCGAAAAAATTCAAACCAAAAGAGATATAGACCATGAAAACTATTAAATCTCATCTTAGCAGAGATATTTGCTAATGATTACCTGCCTCAGTCAGCTAGGCTTGGTCAGCTCACTCTGCTGGGTGTTTAGCTAAGGTGGGCATTAAATTACTGTTCTATCCTAAAGCTTGTTGTTGGCAAGCTCGTGTGGGTAATCTACATTCATTTTGTGGCTGAATATACTCTATCTAACCTTTGGATAAACAGTAGATTTTGGTTTCCAATCCTGTCCATGTTTTAGCTGAATACACACACATCATCTCTGTCTGAAAACTATAGAATTTATGTTCAGAATTCAACACCAACAAACAAGGATGGAGTTTTCATGTCAAACTAAAAATATCGCTTATACATTTTGGCAGGGAGATGGTGACATTTAAGTCACTTTTTATTAGTCTTTTTAGTAGGACCTTCTAACCTTTATCCCTAACTCAGTCTGACCTCCTTGGAGTCTCTAGTTTTAATGGAAAAGCCACTGTAATAAATGCAAAATTAATTCTAATTCTCCAGATTAAGTTGTGAAATGTATTTAATCAAGTGTACGGATGCAGTTCACTAAATCAATTCACTTATTTACTTCAGTTCACTGAGTGGGGGATATTAAAGTCTTTTTAGTTTTATTTAAGTGCATCAGGATACATGAGTCAAAGGTCTGCATCCAAGATTCTAAAGATGGTGCCAGGAGAAAGTAAATGTTGATACCAATTGCTCTTTAATTTCAGGAGACAGTTTTCCTTTCAGCTGATGTGAGACAGCTCATGTTCACTAATGGGTCTGGCTTAGACCCTTCGAGAGATGTTTATTATCGTTGTCTGGACTTAGGAAATGATTCTAGACACTTGATTTCATTGTTCCATCCAGTTCTCATGCTGCAGAGTAACATCTGATCATTTGATGTGGTCATCTCAGGCAAAGGACAGACATAGTGAAAAAAAAAAGATTTTATCTCATCTACCCATGTGATATGTGAACTTTGACTTCAAGAATACATTTTATTCTTCATGCTATCATTCTGAATTATGTTCCTTCACTCTGAAGGAACCTTACAAAAGGTTTTAAGTTTAGATGATCTGAGGGGGGAATATCCCTCAATTTGCCAATTGGTTGAACAGATACTGAATGAGACTCATGGAAGTGTTTTGGATATGTTACATGTTTTTTTATTAAGGGAAATTATACAGAGATGTAGATGTTACAAGCCAGCTGGTATAGTGTGGAATAGTGGCATTCTGTGTTCGGCATGGATCTTCATGTGTCAGTTTATGGCAAAACTCCAGGGTATCCACCAAAGATGTTTAACAATTCACTGCTTCTGGAGGCCAAATAATTTTCCAGAGGATTAATACCTCAAACATCTTAAATTGGTGACTCAGGCTATTTAGAGATGCAGATCTTATTTCTTTTAGCTGTTGATTTTCAAAGACATATTCTATCTGGCTCTGGATAGTTCTTCAATAACAAGGAAAACTAACATGTATGGAAGGCTTATGGAAGACTTACACATAATCTTTAAAAAGTTGGGCCATTTAGAAACATGATCATTTGCATTTTTTCTTTTTTTGAAAACTTAACCCTAATTTATTGTTCATCAGAAAGAAGGGCTTTGGGATTTATAATTTTTTTCTTTTCCTTGAAAACTGAAACACACTCCTGTTTTTAGTGTATAGCTTCTAAGGTAATGAGGAACACACCAGTACTTTAAAGCAAATGTGTGTCAAATCCCCAGGGAAAACAGATGTCATGCATGCAGTATTTCCTCCAGACATCTGAAATCCAACGTTATTGTTCTTTCAATCTGCTTTCTAAGTAAATGAAACAATGAGGAATATACATAAATCCTTCTATATTAGAATTTAAGAAATATTTCAACTGAAGAAGTTCAAAGTTTGCGTTTGATAACTCAGGATATAAAGAGCTTAAAATTAGGGAACCCAAAATTGGAAATCTGTATATTCCCACTTGTTTATTCCACAACTTTTTCCCACTGATTTTCATAATCTGTGATGAAATATAAGCCTGAAACTCATCTCTAAGTGAAGTTCATCATTTTTTGGACATTTAAAACAATATGTTTGAATGTCAAAGATCATAAACTTAATGTGGTTTTCCTAATCTTAAGTAAGATTTATTAATTGTTATAAGTTAAGAAGACTTGGCAGTCAACAATAAATTTAGACCTTTGTAAAATACAGACTTAAGAAAATCATTCATACTGTATTAACAAAAGTGTGTTCATGTCTGTGGTGTGCGTGTGCGTGTGTGTGTGTTCAGTGACTTCTGTGTGTGTTGGATTGAAAAAATACATAAATGACCACACGAAGGTAGATTCTCACCTTCTCTTCTCTACCCTCATTTAACTTTAGATGTTGAAAATCTTTAACGCGCGTAGGCTTATTTCTGTCCAATTTTGAGCTAAAGGGAACTAAAACTGGAAAGGAAATATAAGCTACATCGTTGCCCATGGGGGAACTTGGCACTAGCCTTATTGTTCTGAATCAGTCTGATACTTGGACTGGCTTGGGCCTGAGTAGTCCACTGCCTACCAAGCTGCAGCCATATTTCCTGATCTCATTGACTTCTCATGACTGTGCTTACTTTTCCAGTGTCCTTCAGCTCCGTTTGCTGGAACAGGGTTCTGCACAAACCCCAGACCCCTTGGCCGAATGCTTACCTGTTGGATAGCTCTTGCCATTTCTCTACCAGTCTCTCCTGCAAAGCGTGAGCTATAGCATGCTTCCCAGCTATGTAGACTCCTGTACAAACACACCAGTCAGGATTACTTCTGGATTGTGATGCTCTCTTAGGCATAACATTTTGGTTCCTTGATGGCTGGACCTACAGCTAAATTAATTTTCTTAGGCTTGGCTCTACACAATTCCAGTTACTTCATTTTTCATGTTAGCTCACCATTGAGATCTCAGCATGCCTTTGGCAAGGCTACACAGGTGTGACAAAAACTACATTCAATAGGAAAGTTTGCAAACATTTTGCTTCCAAAGCAAGATTATTACTACGGTTATTTGGATCATTATTCCTCTATGAAACCATCATTCTCTATGTCGAGATTAGTTGAGATGTACTACTGAGAATACCATTTGACAGTGAACATTTGATCTTCACTATTTGGATACTGACAAAATCAGATAATGGGTGAGGAGCAGGTGTTTTTCCAGCAGCAGGAAAGAAAGCATTAAGTATTTCATGATACCACATCTCTAATTAAAACAGCAGAGATTTTAACAAGTTTTTACTATTTTTCTCTCTCAAGGTAACTCAGGTGTTATCTAATCTAAAATGCCTAGGCCTGTATGTCTTCTCCATGTTCACGTCTCTTATCTGGACAAAGACCAATTACATAACTAATTTTCATTAGTAACCTGCTAACATTGTAGCAGAATCACTTATATTTTAAGGTGCTAATAATCCTTAGTACTTATAAATGGTTCATTTTTGTTTTGAATGTATATGAAAGAAGTAATTGTCTGAAGGCTATAAAATTATTTCTTTTTAAAAAAAACAATAAAATTAAAATTCTTTCCTTTTAGTGTAAGCTGCTAGTAATCAGTACATTTATTTAATGGAGACATCTCTTTCACTGTAGACGTTTATGTCATTTTATATGTAAAAGTGAAAAAACCCAGCAAAAGTGAAAAAGCATATCTAATGATGTTATAAGTGAAAGATAGTTTCTGAAATCCATTTATGTGGGTCCCTTACAAAAAAACACTGGAAAAATCTAGTTTGAGAGATAATACTTATATTTGAAACTGATCATTTTTCTGTGGAGATAAAGCTATGAAATAATCCTTCTAATTTGGGGTCATGTATTTAACACTTCTGATGAAGTCTATTGGTCAATGCTCAATTAACTTGAGCCCTCAAAGTTGCTATGAATGAGCATTGAGAATAAGTAATTTAATAATTTATTCTTTCCTGCAGAGGTTTTAGTTATTTATCACTAATCCTGGAGAGTGGAAGTATGTGCTCTTTCCAAGCAATGTGTACTTCTTAAGTGTGGACAAATTTGGCTCAGGTAAAATAAGAGCCTAAAAGAGCAATTCCCTATAATTCAAATGTTGACCTTTGCTTGAAAAGTCCCAAGACATATAAGTTTTATGCTTCTTTTCATAAGAATTCAATATTGGAATTTTATCATAACTTTGTGTATGTTCTCCCTGTCACTAATTTTGGGGATCTGTCTTACTGCAGAGAAATGCAATTTATGGATTCTCCTTGTATGCTGTCTTACTCACCATTTATGAGTTTCATCTTTCTTCAACTTACCTATGAACTCTATTCCTCTCTGTACAGTTATGTTGCCAGTGTAGAGTAGAGAATGTAATGTGTCAGTTGGCATTATGATGCTCATGATTCTCTACACTCATGGTGTGAGTGATTTTTATATTTTAGGAGAGTCAGATCAGAAAAGATGAATTTATTTGATCAAAACAGTAGACTTCCATTCTCCAAAGTGTCCACCCCTATCCTGTTCCCCATCCCCAGGCACCTGAAGTTGAATGGGCTCCATAAACCAAGTGGAGAGGAAGCTGGGAAGAGTACCCTCTCTTTATCCAGTTATTTCATTCTTTTGTGTGACCTCTAGTTCTACTCAGTCTTCTGTAGTTTTTTATACAGAAGCGATATTCTGTTTTATTTTACTTTTTTTATTGTCGATATTGCTTATCATAATTCTTCCCTGAAAGATACTCAAGACATACAGAATGGAACACAATGGAACCTCCCTTAATTTTCTCTGAGGTTGTTGTGTTTGTCCTCTTGACTGAGGAAATCTGTCTAAGAGGCTTTTGTGTAGAGAGGGGGCTGTCATAGGAGTGGGGAGAGCTAAAACAGAATCAAACTCCCTATTATCTTTTTTCTCTGTTGTTATTCCACCTTGATGATATTTCCTGCCTGGGTTATATCTGCAGAGCAGCTGACTCTCGTCCCTACAGATGTGTTTCTGTTTGAGATTGGATATAGAGGAGGATGGAAGGGTATAAAATGAGAGAAGTTTAGTGAAAGGAGGAAATTTTTATATGCGGATTGTTAGAATGCTGTCATGCTAGCTTTTTTTACTTTGATTTACTGAGTTTTCCAGTCAGAAAGTATATCAAGGAAGGCAGTTTAACAATTTAATCTACGGAACTATTTCTTCTTCCTTCCTTCCTTCCTTCCTTCCTTCCTTCCTTCCTTCCTTCCTTCCTTCCTTCCTCTTTCTCTCTTTCTTTCTTTCTTTCTTTCTTTCTTTCTTTCTTTCTTTCTTTCTTTCTTTCTTTTTCTTTCTTCTTTCTCTCTTTCTTTTGTGTGTGTGTGTGTGTGTGTGTGTGTGTGTGTGGTTTTGTGGTTTTGGCTTTTAATTTTTCATTTCTGAGTTTGTTGGTTTTTTTTGTCTTTTGGGTTTTTTTTTTTTTTTTTTTGTCATTGCCTCTAGATTGAGTAGTAAATTCTATAGCCTGGAAACAAGAACATAGAGATACTATGTTGAGGACTGGAGACACCCATGGTCTCTTAACTCAGGCAGTATCCACATGAAACCAGTGAATTAGCTATCTAATTTAGTTGCCTCTCTTAGCTATTTGTTATTTAAACATAGTGCAGAAAGCATCTGGGTAATTGTGGGTCTTAACTATATATATATATATGTTATTCTTTTTAGTATATGTGAAGAACTTTTAGACATTTCAATCTATGTTCCAAAGAGACTCCTCCTTAAAGCTGTGCTGTCTTCTAAAATGAGACAAAAATATACCCCAATAAAAAGTTGCAGAGCATATATTCTTCTCATATTTATTCACCTAAATTTTTGTTGGAAATTATTTAAGGCAACAATAAAATTAGGCATAAGAATGAAGAGGATTGTAGGCAGAACAAGTATTTGGAATTTTATGGTGACTTCAAAATCCAGATATCTTGGAAATATGATTTTGAATTTATTGAACGTATTATCACTTTGATATAATGTGTCAATGCTTTGCATTATTTTCATTACATAGTTTAGCATGGTTTTATACTATAATTTAATAAATACATCTATTATGAGTTTTCATTCACAAAATTGTCTTTGTCATTAGCATGGTTGTACACTTATAGAAAGTTCTCATGATTCACCTATTCTTTAGGAAAGGTTTTGTTTTCAGACTATTGGCTGCTTACCTAGGAACTATTCAGTCTTGTTGATATCCTAACAAAACACACCCCGTTGGATCTTATTGCTTAAATATTCCCACTTCTAAAATTACCACCACACCACTGGGGGTGAATGAATACACGATTACAATTTCAATTTGACAGCTTTAAAGGAAATGGCATAGGGATTTAATTAGACCCTCTCCATGTGCTTCATTGATTCTCAGATGGGTTTTCATTCTAGCATAAGCAGATGTGAGTTCTAGCATAGAAGTTAGATTTTCTTGTACATTGCTTGGGTTATTCGAACCAATAAACAGCCAACAGTTGCCTGAAAATCCAAACTCCAAGAGCAAAGTGGTTTGGGAATGCTGAGAGATAGCTTTATCCTTCACTTTCTTTCCTTTATGAAATAGATTGAAGTCATCAGGAAAGTAATGATTTTTATGACTCTTGATCTTATGCTATATAATGCAGAGGAAAATTAGGCTACAGTGAAATATTTTCATTTTGGGCAATAACGGAAACTTCCTGACATTATTAGAAGAGAAATATTATAGTTATTTCTTTTTTTAAGCTAAACAAAATGCCCAACTGAGAAAGATATGAAAGCCATTGTTAAAATTAGTTACTGGAGATTTTAAGAGGGTAACTTATTGTATCCCTTTGAAGACTTTTTTTGAAATGTATTTTTTCTTAAAATGAGGATAATATGCATCTTTATTTTAGAATTCTAGAAATCCCGAAGTTTCTTTTAACAAATACATTGTTAAATTTTCTAAAAATTGAGTGTGGACATGAATTAACAGTAGCGAGAACATAATTGAAATTGTCCACAGATGTCTGAGATGGCGTGCCACCACCAGCTGTCTCACTGGCTGCACCGTGGAGAGGGCCATCATAGCCTCCATGGTGGATCAGTTGAGAAATATCATGTAGGTAACTGTCTCGTTTCCTGAAGTCATCAGGCAGTCCACACCAGGACCTGCACAAAGGCATGACTGTGTCTCCTTTGTGTGGTCTTGACCCCATTTTCACCAAGCCTTTTAGTCATCCTTCTAGCCTCCCACCTTATGTTTTATCTTCTTCGTGTGAACCCCATTATCATTTTGTCTGCCTTTTTGAAGCCTTCCTCTGCATCAACTTTTCTTCTCTCTTTGCTCTAGCCTCACTGTGGTAGGTAATGCTGGGTCCTGTCGGGCTCGAGGCTACTAACAGCTAGATATAATTTCTCACCCCTGGTGCCCCACAGAGTTCGTCCATTAGTTTTATTCCCAGAGGGAAACCTAGGAAAAAAGTGGGGTCATTTGTTTTTCTGTAGGAACTCTTGTGTATTATTGTGTTGAGATGGAAAAGATACAAAGAGGAGAGAGAAAATTATCAGGCAGCAGTGATGTCTACCTACAAGCAAGTTATACGTGTACATATACATCACATTTAGTAAATGTGTTCAGGGCCAGGATAGAGAGTTAGCCAGGCTAACTTACTTGAGGACAAGTATCACCCACATCCTTGTGTTGACTGGAGGAGTCTGTCATAGGAAAGCTGTCTTAGGCTGATTTCCCTAGGCATCTGTCAATCTCCTGGACCTCATTCATGATGAAGCTATGTGGTGTCATGAAGAAAGAGTAGACAGGAAGTTAGCAAACTTGTGTCCCAGTCCTGACCCTGTACTGACCAGCACATGACAGGTCATTTTACTTTCCCAGACATTGTCTTCCTCCACTATAAAGTTAGAGAATGACATGAAATTTATTGCACAAGACTTCCAATTCTCAAAATGATATGTGATTCTAACTTATTAAAGACTTCCTTGACTGCTTAAATACTGTATTTTAATGCAAGAATTCCCATGTCTGCTACGAAAACCAAATAGACATTGTTTCTATTCGCAGTGGCCAGAGGATTACAGAGAACAACCTGAAATATTGTGGTAGAAATAGGGCTCTGCTTTCTTAAAACTCCTCTGCGACTTGGGTTTAATTTTCAGGTTCTGGCAAAGCTGCCCAGAACCACACAGTATTCTGTCATGTTCAGGGAGAAGGAGGTAGTCTCTTCTCCCCTGAGAAAAGTATTTTGCTGGAAAAGAGAAAGTACTGGGTTCTACCCATGGTTCTGTCACTAATCAACTAGGCAACCTTGGGCAAATCCAATGACTCTCTTCTTCTTCTTTTTTTTGTTTTAAAGATTTAATTTATGTGTTTGAGAGAAAGAGATGCGAGAGTACAGAGGGAAAGGAAGAGGGAGAAACAGACTCTCCACTGAGCAGAGAGCCCAATGTAGGGCTTCATCTCAAGACCCCGAGATCATGAACTGAAGGCATGTGCTTAACTGACTGAGCCACCCAGGCACCCCCCAATGACTCTCTTCTTGAGCCTCATTTTTCTTGTCTGTAAAATGAGCCAGATGTTCTAGAAACAATTCAAGTCTCCTTGTACTGCCAGAATGCTCAATTACAGCCCCAGTTAGAATTACTTGATTGACTCATGAGTTAACAAAAAGATTTAGTGTGGGGGGTGCCTGAGTGGCTCAGTGGGTTAAAGCCTCTGCCTTCAGCTCAGGTCATGATCTCAGGGTCCTGGGATTGAGCCCCGTTCGGGCTCTCTGCTCAGCGGGGAGCCTGCTTCCCCCTCTCTCTCTGCCTGCCTCTCTGCCTACTTGTGATCTCTCTCTCCCTCTGTCAAATAAATAAATAAATAAATCTTTGAAAAAAAAAAAAAGAAAAAGGTTTAGTTTGGAAGCCTCCCTTTAATGTGTCAAAACAGGTCAAATTACAACTTTTCAGTGAAAAGAAATTTATTTTGCTATCACCACTTTTAACCACATGTAATCACTTATCTTTCATGAAAACTTTAATTGTCATGTTGTAGATATGGTCTTAAGGTCTCTAATGTGCTTTGAATTACTTGGAACACCTCGCTTCCCCAATGTGGTGCACACACACACACACACACACACACACACACACAAACACACGTGTTCTTATAAATAACAAGTGAATTCTCTCCCCCACGAGGATACTAAATTTAGTCTGGAGAAGCATTCCACATGCTTTTAAACATAGAACTAGTGTCTAATAGCTAGGATCACTACCATGGTACAGAATTTTTCCTTTTCTGTTTTTCTTCATTTAAGTTTTACAGTATCAGGGCATATATTGGTCCTGTATAAAGTTTTACTCTTCTTATGTTTGGCCCTGTATTTATCTGTTGGAATACCTAATTTTCTCAAGTATAAAGAACCACTGATCATTTAAGTTTCACTATTGATTAAATAATACATTTGCAAAAAAGAAAACAAAATTACCATATTAAAACTATACCTTGATTAAAAGTTGTTTCCTGATTTTGGAAACCATGACTATGAAAAATAGGTATCTTGAATCACGGAAATATGATCAATCACTCAAGTAGGGAGGAGGCATATTTGAAATATTATCTAGAACTCCGTGGCTTTTCTGGGAAGTTCTTTCTAGTTAGTGGATCTTCCCTTTGAACTCTGGATGTCCTAGATACCAACAGGCAGCACTGCATCATATGCAGTGTCTTGGCATTTTTATCCTGAACTTCAGTGATACATTTTTCTGATTAAATACATTTGTGTGACCCTACCCTCTGAAAACTGCTGGCGGAAATACTGAAATAATCATTCAGTTTCCTATGTTACAGATCCCTAGATCTTACTGCATTATGCCAGGTAGCTGCTTCTTTCTTACAAGAAGTGAAACCAGAGCTCTTAGAGCTAGGTTGAAAAATTATGGAATGGCAAAAAACAAATTAAGAAAAATCGTGATTTTGCCAATTCATTGGCAGAAACTTATTGGTATACTGTTGGAGAAAATTAAATGATAATGTTGTAAGTATAGAATTAAACTTCATAATCTACATCATCTTGGATAAAATGACCAGGGAGAGAAATTAAAGCTATATTGTGCCATAAGGACCATACTGTAGATTTGAATTCGAGCTCTAGATAGTTTGAAAGTAATATTGTAAATCTGAAAAGTATAAGATTAGCTTAATCTTATACATGGTGGTGATTGTTCAAGTTGCTAACAAATAGCTTTGTTTTCTATCATAGGTAAATTGTCCTGTAAATTCAAGATACAAACTGGGAGAGCTTTGTTTCTCTGCCTTACCTAAATGATATGAAAATTATATTTACAAGCTATCTAGATACAGGAAAAACTTCTACAATGTTTTTTCTGATTTTCAGATGTTAATTTAACCTTCATGGGTTTCTAAAACGAATTAACAGCTAAATGGGAGCAGGTTAAATTTTGTACTGTGGGAGGAGAGGTGCATCTCTGGGTAGTAGTTACACAACATCTCCTGTTTCCTGATTCCTACTTAATTTTAAATATTCAGGCATGGATATGGGTACTCTCCTCACCCCCTTTTGTAGTTCCTGCCCTTTAACTGCTCTTCCTTTCCCCTAGCCATCAAAGTGTCCCTTGGGATTCAGCTACAAAACATTATTCTTTGCCAGAGTCCCAGAAGTAAAGTCTGGAGCTAAGTTGATTCAACTCAGCAGAGACTCACTGGATGATTATTGTGACTGGGGTGTTTTAGAGAACAGCTTTTCCTTTTCCAATCCTCTCCAAATCCAACTGCTCTGGCCCCTATTATGCTAAGGACTCATTAGAAGCCCACAATTTATCTTTCAGAACTAATCTTACGTGATAATGACTTTATGCATTACCCCTGCCACATAACTTCTGCCTTTAAATGGTGGTTGCCAGTGCCTTTAAACTAAAGTCTTGAAGTCTTAGTCACCAGGATCAAGCCAAGGCCAGCTAAAGGTGCTCAGTGCTTCTCAAATTATACTAGGGGAAAATTTTTCTGTTCACTCAGAGGAATGAAGAGGTAGGTCAAGAGCTAAAGTTAACTTTGTTTTTATTTTTAAATATAATAAATGAGAAAATAAGAAAGTGCTTTTAAAAATGAGTTTTCTTTTCTTTCTTTTTCTTTCTTTCTTTTTTTGCTCTTACTGATTTCATCTTCTCTTTAGTCTTTTGAAATTATTATTGTTATCAAATGACTACAATAAACTTACCACAAATTTTTCACCCTTGGTGCAATCAAAAGTGCTCAGAAATGACTGCCTATCAAATTAAACTTTTAAGTTAGGATTACATTTGTGTAACCCTATCAGTCTTCTCAAGCTGCAAATAATAAATACAGGAACATTTTTCTGTAAGTATTTATCAGCATGCTGTGTTGAAAATTAGATGGGGTAGGGCATCTGGGTGGTTCAGTGCATTGGGCGTCTGTCTTCGGCTCAGGTCATGATCCCAAGGTCCTGAGATTGGGTCCTGAGACTGAGTCCTCGCATGGGGTTCTTCTCCTTGGGGAGCCTGCTTTTCCCTCTCCCTTTCGCTCTACCTGCTTGTGCTCTCTCTGTCAAGTAAATAAATACTTTTTTTTTTTTTTTTAAAGAAAATTAGATGGGGTAAAATATTGGCATTTGGTTGAATTCATCTAGTTAACCTATGTACTATAAAAAGTATAAGTCAATCTACTTATAGCCATTTAGTTGACACAACAAATTTTAAAATTGAGAATGAGAGATTCATCAATAAGAATTGGGGAAGTACACGATACTTATCTGTTAAACATAGTTGTCATTTAACTGACTGGAGATTTATTTAAGAGTTTGGAGAATTTCCTTGCATGCAAGAAATGAGCTAGTGGTGTGTTTTAACTGCTACTCTTAAAAGAGAATACCTAGATAGCTCAGTGGTTCCTTTCTAAATCGTGAATTACTCTATATGATTTACAAAGTCTAAAATAATACAACCACTCTTTAAAATCCCAGTGCATCACTCTTTGGTGTTCTGGCGACAAATGAGACAACTAGAGGTGGTTTATTTTTATTTATTTTCTGAAAGTATCTGGGGAAATCATTGATTTTATTTATAAGGCTGTGTTTACCTATTTTAAAAATTAAATCTGAATTCCTATAAATGGATTTCTCCTCTAAACATAAATATTTCTTATAGTTTGCCCTTAAAAATGATATAAAAAATTCTTATAGGTAAAGAAGCAAGTAAGCTAAAAAGAAACCCCAGAAAGCTCCTTGAAGCATTTTCCTTTCATTGTGGGAACTGAGTTTACCTTACAATTGCCCATGTAAATGCTTGAATATTTTCCTAAATCAACATGGTTATGAGTTGTCTTACTGAGAATAATAGCACTTTTTATTACCCTTATTTTTTTAAGTCCTTTTATATTTGTGGGAAATTTTAACTTCTTGGTAAAAGGTATTTTCATTGGAATAAAAATGGGACTTTCAGATGTATGTCATTTCTAAAATGCTTTCAAGTTTGAATTTTCTATGTATATCAAGAGAGTAAGTCCCTCTGAATAGAATGTACTAATAATAAATTTAGGATTTCAAGAATCAACCTACATTACAGTTACAAAAACTATACCTGTTATTGACATCACAGTTAGCTTTTGTGCAAATTTCATTTGTGACAACTATTTATTATACTTATCAAAATGCAGGAAAAAGGCTCTGACACTGAAGTTTTTAAAATAGTGACAGGCACTGAATGTAGATGGCATTGGACCAACAGATACTGTGATAAAATAGTGCAAAGAGGTCAAAGCAGTTGTAGAAAATAAAAGGAAGTTAAAGTATTCATGGCTATTCAGCAGCTCGTTTTTAAAAAGAGTATAACACTTCTGTGGGAAGCCTGAGGAGGGTGCTGTAGTAGACAGATTTCCAACATGGCTCCCAAGATTCCCCCTCCTGGTGTTTAACCCCTGTGTTTGGGATAGGAACAAGACTTATATGAATATGATGGGATATCACTCTGGTGAGTATGTTACATTATATGGCAGAAGGGATTTTGCAGATATAGTTAAGGTCCCTAATCATTTCACTTTGATTTAATCAAGGGGGAAGATAGTCCTCGGTGAACCTGACCTACACAGGTGAGCTCTTAAAAGAGGTCAAAGAGGGGCGACTGGGTGGCTCAGTGGCTTAAAGCCTCTGCCTTCATCTCAGGTCATGATCTCAGGGTCCTGGGATCAAGCCCCGCATCGGGCTCTCTGCTCAGCAGGGAGCCTGCTTCCTCCTCTCTCTCTGTCTGCCTCTCTGCCTACTTGTGATCTTTCTCTGTCAAATAAATAAATAAAAATCTTAAAAAGAAAAAAAAGAGGTCAAAGAGATTTGAAGCATTAGAGAGATTCTTCTGCTGGACTTGAAGAAATAAGCATCTATGTGGTGATAAGATCTATGGCCAGGGGGTGCAGTAGGGGACGGTTCAGAGCTAAAAGTAGTCCTTAGACAGCCAGCAAGAAAATAGGGTTATTGGTTGTACAACTGCAAGGAAATGAGTTCAGCCATCAATCACTGAGTTTGGAAGAGGACTCTAGAGGCAAAGATGGGATTATAGGCCCTGCTAACACCTTGCTTTTAGCCCAATGACACCCTTAGCACAGGACCCAGCTAAGTAGCGTTTAAACTTCTGAGCAAGACAACTGTGAAGTCATAAATTTGTATTGTTTTAGGCTAGTAAGTTTGTGTTAATCTTTTATGTAACAGTAGAAAATAAATATATATAAGAATGAAGATTTTAAGCTTCACTTTAAAATTTAGAAGAGCTATCAAAATGGCAACAATAAAGTCAGAGTAGAGAATCTCAGGATGGGATGTGTGCCTTCCGGTTTGCCATAGACCCTTCGCTCCCAATGACCTATCTGACCCTGAGATAGGAGTATCAGTTGCAATTCATCATTGCACTTGCTCTGTTGTTATTCTTACAGAAAGTTACAAATGTTATTCTTAAACTTTTTTTCTGTACTCATTTCTCTATCAAAAGTGGAAAATGAAAGATGGAGCTCAGAGGGCTCCTTATTTCTCAAGCCCAATCTGCTTGCTTCATTTCTGATTTTGTTGACACTTGTTATTGTGGCCCCTGGAGATTAAAGAAGTAATTGATTGGAAGTTCCTAGTATAACCTGGACCAGATGCATAGCAAATGTTAGTTTCCTTCCATCTAGCCTTTCTTGTAGTTGTTTTGAAACATTTGGGCCTAGAATAAAGTAGTTACAACATTCCCCGTGATTGTAAGTAGAATGCCACAACAAAATGTTGACATCAGGCAGGAAAGACCAAGATTACATTTCTAGTAAAGCAGAGCATATAAAGAGGGAAGACAGTATGATAACCATGTAGGTGACCCCAATTTTCCCTTTCTATCTCTGCTAAAATCAATGGAATTTCTCCCCAGAGCCAGGAAAGGGAGCAAACCATCCCCTATTGCAGTGTTCGGTTTCAGTTGGCTATATATCCCTGGCCTCTGGGTAAGGTTAACTTGCAAGGGAAAGTCACACTAGTTAGATATTTTTTCTCACTAAACCACATTCAAGACACTAATTCCATTTCTTTACTGGCCGTAGATAGGTGAATTAGCAAGAAACCATTCCTGCATTGTCTTCTAGTCTTCAAATGAAGCCTAATTAAAGAAATATATAGTTTTTATTGAGCTGCAAGAAAAAGGGACATGGGGCACAATTAAGTTCGCATCAATAATTAAAGCCATAAAATTATTAATGTAGCAAATATTACGCATTAATAAGAAATATATTTTGTCACCAACTGCTGCATAAAATCTCCCTTTCTTAATCTATAATCCAAAAGAAGAAATAGAGAAGGAATATACAAGAAACATTATGTTTTAGCCATAAGTTTATTGCTGCTGAAAGTAAGATGTTTGCCATATTTCAATACTACCATTTCAAAATGCAATTGTTCTGAATCAGAAAAAAAAAGTGAGAAAAAAGGAAATAATTATGAAAATAATGGCTTGTATATGGCATGAAGTTTTACTAGGTGGATGAAAATATTTATCAGTCTGCCCAATATTTTCCTCTGCCAAAAGAATGCAAGTTCAATATGCAGAGAACGGAGAGGCCTCCTCTACCTTTGTTTGCTCCATTTCTCTTCTCTGGCTGAGCTTAAATCATTCTGCTCCTACCCTCTTTGGAGAGAGATTTGATGTCAAAGTCAACTTTCCTATTCATGGATCACCTACTGGAAAAATTCTTTTCTTAGGCATTAGAAGTTCTTTGGAGAGTGTTAAGGAATGCGTGTTTATCCACCCCTCTCCCCACCGATCCGCCCATACTATCTGTCTTATATCACAGCCCTATCACCTGCTTCTGCAATCAGCTGTTTACTTGCACGTTTCCCATAGGCTTATACAACATAGGCACCAGTAACAAATAGTTAAGGAATAAGTGAATAAGGTACAAGAGAATTGTTTTGTCCCAATCAAGATTAAGACTGCTTTTATTTGTTGCGCGATTTATAAGCATCTCAACCAGATTCTGTAAGTGAATTCAATATTGAAAAAGTTAGTAAATACCTACTATGTGCAAGTTGTTGGGAGTGATATAAGGTGAAGGAGGTAAAGTTTTCTGTCTTTTAATCCAAGAGGGGAAAGGTAATATGTAAAGTAGATTGTACAAACTGCCACAGAGAGGCACTAACAAAATGAAATGGGGGGTTCGAAAGTGGAAAGTGAACAGTTAGTTTAAAGAGTTAGGAAAGCTTCATGGAAAAAGTGACATTTAGAATATGTCGTAATAAATGGGAAAGGGTTTTAAAGAGGAAAGATTCTGGGTAGCTTCATGGTTAGATGTGCAAGGAAGGAGAATGAGCAAACAGAGAAAGAGTTTAGCACATGTTTGGGGATAGCATGTGTGGCTGAAACAAATTTCCAAGAAAGACCTGGCAAATGAGGTTTCAAGGGGTAGGATAGAACTCCGTTGAGGTGGTCTTGGAGTGGTAGCCTGGGAGGTTAGTGATCAAGCTCTGTGCATCATTACTCCCTATGGAATGTTCCATGTTTTCACAGTTGGCACTATGCCAGTTTAGTTTTGTGTCCTTTTTAAGTGATTTGAAGTCCCATCAACAACTAGTTCTCCTAGGTTGGGTCCTCTGGCTACAATTTATTTTGTATCTTTCATGGTCTTTTGCATACAGGAAATAATAAGTACCAATTCAGTATTTTTTTTTTTAATTTGATTGCTGGATAGTTTGGCCTATCTCAACTACAAGGTATTTAGTAAGTTCTACACCTCATCTTAATTTTCTCAAGAGCATTGTGAAGTAAGAGTGCTTATTTTACAAAGGATCAAAACAAGGTGCAGAGAGTAAGATAATTGTTCAATTGCTTCCAGTGAGACCAGAACACACATGCTGGTTTCAAATCCTGGGCTCTTTCCTTTGTACTACCTTGTTGTAGTATCTAAAATATGGAAGCTTTAACATTTTATAAGATCAACCAGAAGGAAAGAAAAAAAAGATGCATTTCTGGGATAAATAAAAAAGAAGCTGAAGAGAAGCCCTCTTCCAAAACAAATCCAACTTTCACTTGGATCCAAGTATTCAGTGAGACCCAGTTAATCTTTCTCATAGATTTTAATTTTGCCTGTATTTTTATATCATATCTCTTCCTGAATTTTCAGTCAAAAGCATGGTAAAATTTTTTCCCCCAACAATATTGGGCTATTATAATAGTAATTATTATTTGCCAAGTGCCTACTATGTGGTAGGCATCACTGGATAGCTGCTTTCCATGCATTGTGTTTATTCCTCTTGGAATTCTACAGGCCCATTTTATAGAGGTGTTGCTGAACTAACTTTCCAATCTGGTTCTGCCTTCGGATTCTGAGGTCTCCCCTTCTGTCTCCAAAACTACTGGTTTCTAGCCAGGAGCATGCTTATTAGGCCTTTTCTGCCTCTTTCTGAACACAGTTCAGATCAGGATCTAATGCTATAGCCCTAGGCAACGTCTCCAAGAGTAGTTTCCTTTGTTGCCCATCTTCCAAGTTCTCATTGTTTGCCTGATTCTAGTCTAATTAGAGAAGTTACTGAGGGACAGTAGTGTAAAATTTGCTTTTTATCTTGTAGATAACTTTTCTCTTCTACCCATACTTCAGTTAAATCACACACAGAAACAATTAGAAGAGAAGTCGGTGGTACATATATAAGAATTGTGAATTCTAGAAGGTTAATAAAGGGAGAAAAATGAAGAGGGTAGAGTTGAGCCTTGAAGATTGGGTAAAATTTGGGTGACTAAGAAGAAGAAATGAGCATTTGGTGAGGATATTAGCACCGTGAGAAAAGGTGCTGGTCTGTGAATGTGTTTGTTTATTAAAATACTTCTGACTCATCTTTGAATTCCCTCTTGGTTCTTTCTAATGACCTGTCAAAAACTATTTTTGAGCCACTCCACATGGCTATGGTATGGAAAATTCTGTAGCTCAGAGTAAGACCTAATATAGCATAAATGCAGTTTAATGTCAGAAATCAAGCAAAGTGCTATTAGGCCTAAAGGTACAAGTGATAGTTATGGATAATCAAGGAGAGACTTTTGCCAGACAGTCATTCTAACCTAAAGCACCGACCTCCATCTGGTTTGGACTACTAATTCAACGTGTGGGTGGAGGTGTGAAATTTAAAAT
The DNA here is from genome assembly GCA_028534135.1 of Potos flavus. Taxonomy (NCBI): domain Eukaryota; kingdom Metazoa; phylum Chordata; class Mammalia; order Carnivora; family Procyonidae; genus Potos; species Potos flavus. Next base: position 56,231,489 of record CM052895.1, read on the forward strand.
CTTTTGAAGAGAGTAGGACAGTTTTTAACCTCAAAAGAGTGTGATTTCTGTTGTAAAACTTGAAAAAAAAAATGTGGTAACACCACAAACATATACGTCACCTCCAATCCGAATCTGGCTTGATCATATGACCATGATTTTTTTTTTCTGCTCCTGATACAGATATCTTGTGCTAAATAAATCACCTGGGATAAATTGGCTCTGAAAATGTTGAATTGCTTCAAAGATTTTCACTTACATCAGGTGGTTTTCTGTGAGGCAGTGGAGCTTCCAGAGATTGTGGATTCACTAATTCTAAAAGATCCCCACTCCTGACCCTTTTTCTAAGCCGCTTGTGGATGGCACCTATAAGTCCTGCACACTGACTCATCTCACGTTATTTACTTCAGCATCTATTTACCCAGCACCAGCAGGGTTAGGATTCCAAGTCGGTGTGTATTCAGGGTTGAGAACCATTGATTTAGAGTCTTATTATTTAAGAAGGTGGATGTAGTGGGTTTTAGTTATGATATAAATATCATAATGGAGAAATCTCATCAAGTTGAACCAATATCAACCCTTTTAGGGAGAATGAGAAATGTTCCCAGTGGGGTACCTCTTCTATGCTAGAAGGAGAAGGCTTTCAGGAACTGGCCTAAAGACTCTTAAAGAATTAGAACTTGAGTCTTCTGTGTCCAGATCTTGTGTCCTTTCTACCACATTATTTAATATCTATGATCATATATGATTTGCTTAAATATCATAGCTTTGGGAGAGATTTTCTTTGACTGTCCAATCCCAAACAGTCTTTTTCTAGCAAATTACTCTGTTTTACACAATAATACACTATCTGAAATCATACCAAGTAGTTTCCATGAGAGCAGGAATCTTCGCTGTCTTGATCCCTGCTGTACCCCCAGCATCTAGAGCAGTGATTTGTATATAGTTGTTGAACGAATGAATGGATCAGTGAGAATTTTGCATTCCTACAAATACTTCAATTCCATCATGTGTTCTATGTCTAGATGGAGGTGGAACAGGGACACTTTTAATAGGATAGGGGGTTTCTCAGAGCAATGGCTGTATTTGAGGCAGAAAATCAATCTCTAGCCTGGATGACATTTTCAAAAGAAGTGTATGCGGTAGCAGGGAATCTTCTATCTGACAGGGCTTATGTCAAAATACTAGGATGTCTAGGTGAGTGGCCCATATTCTGTAGAGAGGGTGTGCCGTTCGAAGATGCCCTGAACTGTACCTGCAATGTAATCTTTTTTCTTTTTTTTTTTTTTGCCTCCACAAATAAGAGAGTGACTATGGCTTTGTGAGTATTATGTTTAGCAAGAAAATCTACATGCGAATGCATGTATGCATAGACATTTTATAAGCTTGGTGGGGAAGAAATATGGGATGCAGATGCCCCAAGTTAGCTAGTATTTATAATATTTTTGGTAATAGGGTGGAGGATGCTTGTCTGGTATGTTCTCAAATATTTGAAATACAGCCATTGTTTAGAGCTAAAATTCACAATGTGATGGAGACAATATCAGAAAAAATATGTGGACTATTAATCACAACTTATGCAAAACATGTTAAGTAAATGAATCCAACCACTTGTCATGTACACACCATTGTGCTAAGGAATGCTTTTCCTCATCATATTTGATACTGAGGAGAATTATTACCAAAGTGGTTTAGCTTATTCATTCCCATGTTTGGAATTAAGCATTTTTAATACTTATCTACTTCCCATTGTCTGCCTGGGACAAGCCTTGTCTTGTCAGTAAAGTACTTAGCTTGAGACCAGAAGTAAGATAGGGTCATCAGAGTCTTACTGTGAACTCAGAAAGATAAAGACAGGGAAGCTGGCCCCTGCCTAGGAGTGGGGTGAGGGAAGGGGGTGGGTGGGTGGGAGGGGAGAGTGGGGGTGGAAGGAGAAGGGAGCAAATAGGGTTTTTTTGTGTAGGCAGAGCAAGGTAACTGTTTGCTTTGTGCCATTCAGCAGCCCAGGAAGAATTTGTATTTCTTTCATTCCACTTCTCCTTCTCCCCTTCATCCAGACACACATACACCTTCCTTAATAAGGAGACAATCCTTTTCTTTTATAACTAGAGAAGAGAATACTGCAGGTAGAAGAAAATTATTGATTGATGTCCTAATACATTTGGAAATAACTGGTAATGGATCTTTTCCTGAGCTGGAAAATGAAGGGAGTTAATAAATTTGAGGCTTCTACTGTGTACCCAGTTCTGTCTTAGAAAAATTAAATATACTTTCAAAGTTTGATTTAATATAAAATTTAAATGAGAGCTTGGTAGGTAGATGATCTCAGGCTCTGAGATTAGGTAGACAATAGGAAACCCTCCTTAATGGGAGGCCAGCTTTTTTGCAGACAAAATATGTCCACTTCAGAATTTTCCTTGGGGCTGAATTTTTTTCAAAATGGGGAACACAGGATAAAAAAGTGCATAGGTTTCTGTCTCTGACTCCCAAGTGAGTTGATAGTTTAAAAACATTTTAAACTAAAACTAAAACTGTTAAAAATAAGTTAATGAGTATGTCATCAATAAGTTAATGACTATTGCTATTATAAATTAATAGAGGTGGCTCCTTTTGACCTGCCCCAGATGTCATGTCAATTGATTAAATGTTCTGAGACAATGAAATGGAAAAAGACAACTTTATTATAATGCTTCAGGCAGGGAATATTTTTATTTTGCTATTAGGAGCACATCCACATGTCAATGACCAATTCCATTTGGAAAAAAGACACTTTTTGGGATATGTACAATTAGGAAAAATCTCCAAGGTGAATCTTGGGTCTGAACTAACCACCTCTGTTATTTTTAGTTGACATTAGGAATCATGAAAGATAGCATTTTGAGGCTTTATTTGGACTCAGGGCAAAAGAGTTGTTGGTTCCATCTCCCATAGGTGTCGTGTGCTGGCCTGGCCCTGGCATCCTTGGTAGACAGTGCTAGGAGCACTGGGTCTCCACACTTCCACAGATGGAGAATAAATTGGAAAAGGTGTCAGGGAACTAGCAGATTTTCAGCTGCATTCTCCTCTTAGCCATTCTGAGTGTGCCAGGGATGCTGTCTTCTTGTGGGTGATTTGGCAGCCGGGGACCTGCCTTCTGGGACAGCTGTTTGAGCCTCAGCTTCTCTGTGGTGACGGGGTGAAGCCGAGAGGAAAAAGGATCATTTTCCTAGAAAAATGTCTTGCTTTAAAAAATGATAGAACCTATTTCATAACCTCTAGATAGGAGATAAGAAACCCTGGATGAAGGAGAGGTATATTTGATATTTGAGAATGTTGATGATAAGCTAAAATTGACCACCTGCCTGTAATGGATCAGCTGTACAAAAACTGGTTGTTTGGCAGGCAGCACTACATCCCGAATCATCAGAAAAACGGTCTGTTGAGTAAACCTATAGGGGTCTAATCTCATATCTCATAGCCTGTTAAGTCAGGAATTTGTTATAGGGTCTAAACAACTTTGCAAGGGTCCATGGCTCTGTCCCTTCAAGAAACAGGCAGCACTTTCTTTTTGTCCCCAGAGACCATGATTAATGTAACATTTAGCACATCTGTTTCAGGTCAAGCCATCGTCTTTCTCTGAGCTTCTCCTCTGGATTTCTCTTCTAGTCATTTCTTATTTTTATTATTTTCTCTATCACCTTTTTCTTATTATAACATGTCCCTTTTAAAATGTGGAAGATATAAATAGAGCATAATGTTTAAAAGTATTTATAGTGCTGATCATGAGAAAAGAGTAGAGAAAGTCATGACTTTTGCATGTTCTACTCTTTAAAATACAGACTAAGTCATTGCCAGTTTTAGCGACCAAATTTATTACTGGATCATACAACTAGGATGATTTATTCTTACTTGTATTAACAGGGTTGGAAACCAAGGACATCACTCATTCACAAATACATTATGTCCCAGACATTGTTTTGATTCTGGAGTGGGAATATGGTGGTCCTAACTGTCTTAGAGTTCATGGCCAATGGGGGATGTGAATGCTAATCAGGCAGTTAAAACATAATTGTATTTGTTTTTGTGATAAGAGGAAGAATAGAACGGTAAGAAAGCATATAGAAGGGATGCCAATGGTCAAGGGAGCCTTTCTGAAAGAAGTGTTAACCTAATTTGAGGACTTCAAGAACTCCTCTGAAGATCAGTGGATAGAGGAGAAGTAGCTGATGTGATAGTGTATATCCAGTCCTCTAATTCTGTCCCCACAATATCCGCCATATTTTGTTATAACTTTAAAATAGGAACAGCAGGGACGCCTGGGAGGCTCAGTTGTTGAGCGTCTGCCTTCGGCTTGGGTCATGATCCCAGGATCCTGGGATTGAGCCCCGCATTAAGCTCCCTGCTCGGCAGGAAGCCTGCTTCTCCCTTTCCCGCTCCCCCTGCTTGTGTTCCCTCTCTCGCTGTCTCTCTCTCTGTAAAATAAAAATAAAAAAATAAAAAATAAATAAATAAAATAAAATAAAATAGGAACAGCAATAAGACACCAAGTGATAAGAGACAATCTGATCTCCTGGGTCTCACCTACTTTAAATTCTGCCTTTCAAAAAATTATGTTTGGGGGCGCCTGGGTGGCTCAGTGGGTTAAGCCTCTGCCTTCAGCTCAGGTCATGATCCCAGGGTCCTGGGATCGAGCTCCGCATCAGGCTCTCTGCTCAGTGGGGAGCCTGTTTCCCCCTTTCCCTCTGCCTGCCTCTCTGCCTACTTGTGATCTCTTTCTCTCTGTCAAATAAATAAATAAAATCTAAAAAAAATTATATATTAAAAAATTATGTTTGGATATTTGCTATTTTATCTTATTTATAATTTGAAAAGTATCTATCATTCATAACTCATTACAACAGCTGTGTTGTTCTTTTAGGGATAAATCAGTTTTTTTTCAAAAAATACTTAGGATGGTTAATAAACAATTTGCTATTACTTTTATTATTATTTGTGCTAGTATGAAGAATCCTTAGGAGATCTTTGAAAAATTATTTTCATCTAGAGATAACAATGTAGAAGAGTAAATTGTTTGGCAAAGTATTTGAAGCATATGGGCAGAGATACAAGTATTTACTGCATTTATAAGTTTCATTATGACTCTATAAAATGCAGCATCGTTTGTCAGTAAATCAAAGCTTATAAAAGTGACAATTGTAAATGCAGTTGGTTGCAATATCAAGAGAATGGGGATTAGGAGTGTAACTGAAATTCCTTTTATGATAAATTATCTAGCTCCTGGCTACCGTGTATGAGCTCTATTAACTGCCTATAAATTGTTCATCATAAAATCTAGTTCATTCTTGTTAATTAGGCCAAAGCTTTTATGAAGATTTTTTTTCTCCTCTCTCTGAAAGCCTAGGCTGACAAGAGAGTAGCTACATGAGAATACTGAGGAAGAAAGGGCCCTTCTGCTAAGCATGATGCTATGTTCCTTAAAAACTGATAATTAAAAAAAGAAATTCCTCAATCAAGATTATTTTGGCTTTTTAAGAGGCAAAATGGAATCATTCTTTTTTTTTTTTTTAAAGATTTTATTTATTTATTTGACAGAGAGAGATCACAAATAGACAGAGAGGCAGGCAGAGAGAGAGGGGGAAGCAGGCTCCCTGCTGAGCAGAGAGCCCGATGTGGGCCTCGATCCCAGGACCCTGAGATTATGACCAGCCAAAGGCAGAGGCTTAACCCACTGAGCCACCCAGGTGCCCCAAAATGGAATCATTCTATTGTAGTCGTAGAAACAGGTTAAATACAGCCAAAATAATTGCATCTTCTAACTTCAAATTCTCTCAATCAATAATATGCAAGGAAGACAGTGTATGTATAAAGAGGACTAGATATACCCATTAGAAATGATTAATACCAAGCAAGTTCCAGAAAGACAAATAGACATATCAATTTTTTTCTGGCACATCATTCCACATTATTTTATTATGCATTTTTCCCCATGAAATTGAACTTTTACGTAAAATTATCTTTGAAGAAATCTTGTATTTGTTGCTCACCTCCAATTTTTTTTTCCATTGTATTTTGTTTTTCCTGGTGCTCACATAAGTGATCAACTGGCAGTGAATGTTATGTTTATATTATCTCATATTTTGCATTGCTAACTGGCTCCCTTGATACCATTTAAGGTGCATCCCTAATCAGCTCTCACGTTTCATACTTGCAATCTCTGGATTTTATGAAGGGTAGACACGCTGTGCCCCAGTTCCGGACGCCAAAGTGGTTGTGACTTCAGGAAGTCCCAATAGTCAGAGCCACAGGCTGAGTCAAGCTGTGTGATTGCTCCCCTGAGATGTAGTTAGCAAGCCTCTCTGACAGAGGCCAGAGGCAAGGAACAGTCAAAGACTAGAAAAGTCGAGTCTGTTTGCACACACTCCTGTGCTTAACACCCATTACGGTGCAATTAAGAATGGTCAGAAGCACTATTATATTTGGAAACCCCAAATAACAGCTCAAATTGGGGAAAAAGTAGTAGTTTTTATATATTAAAAAATAGGATTTTTGCTTAAGTTACTGTTTTCCCTTATAAATGCTAACATTAGTTAACAGTTAAAGAAATTGTAGAACAATTAGGTAAAGTCTGTTTCGTTTCTAAGATCTTCTGGACACATCGGGTTTGTCTCATTCCTTTGCCATTCACAGGACCCAAGCTTTATATTTTAACCTGGTCCAGGTTCAGGGTAATGTTGGCGGTTCCACAAGACTGTGGTGCAGATGAGAGCTCAGGTAAGTTCATTCTAAATTAGATGTTTAGGAAGACGATGCAGCAGTTCTTTGCGCGGAGTAGTAATAGTAAAGGCTCTGCAGGGGGCTTTCTTGAATGGACTGTGGTTTGAATTGGTAACTTTAATACTAGCTACAGTGATGCCCCAGGGACCTTCCTAGTGAATGCCTTGGGGGGAATAAACTGCAACAGGCTCAAACAGTCTTTTTTCCCCCCCTGATAATTATAGATTGCTTAAGCTCTGCCTAACTCAGTTTTAATCGAAATAATTATTTTTTTCCTTTTTGAAAGACTAAAAAGAGAAGCCTTTAAGCATAGCAGTTATTTTAACAAATTATTTTAAAAACTCTTTTCTAAAAACAAACAGAAAACCATTTAGTTTTTATTATTATCACCTTTTTATTATCACCAACACCATTCTTTTTATTATCATCAAATGTTGAATTATGGTGCATGGATAGTGGTCTCAGTTTTCACCGGATAATTGGACTCTTTTCTACGCCTGTCTTGAAGCTTTGAGTAGGCAAATAGAAGTTAATATATATCTGATTTAAGAAGAGAAAACTTGTGGACTGAGTGTTTGTGTCCCTCCCCTGCTCCCAACTTTATAATTCGTATACTGAAGCCCTCACTGCCCCCCACCCTCCCGCATATGATGGTATTAGGAGGTGGGGCCTTTGGGATATAATTTGGTTTAGATAAGGTCATAAGGATGGAGCTTCCATGATGGGACTAGTGTCCTTATAAGAAGAGGAAGAGACACCAGAGCTTCCTCACTTGGCCATGTGAGGATATAGCAAGATTGCAGCTTTCTGCAAGCCAGGAAGACAGTCCTCACCATGAACCAGATCTGGGGGTACTTTGATATTGGACATCCCAACTTCCAGAACTGTGATAAATAAATGTCTGTTGTTTAAGTCACCCAGGCTGTGTTATTTTGTTATAGTAGCCTGAGCTGACTAATATACTTAGCTTATGACAAGATCTCTTCCAACCACAAGGACCATAGTGTAGCAATGATGCAAACATGTAACCGACAAGAGCCTGGGCAGGTAGGCAAAGAGGAATTGTGGAGAAGGCAACAATTTTTTTTTTTTAACCATTTTACTCTCTCTGTCTCTGTCTCTCTTTTTTTTTTAAATACTTGAACTAGTCAGGGGCCTCACCTAAACGCAAGGGGCTGGGAAATGGACTCCCTGGCTCCAGCCCCTTTCTAGCAGCAGCTCTGTACTATGGACAGAGCACCCATCTTTGGTGGACAGCTGATGGTCTGTGGCACAACGTCGTGTATGTATGTTACTTTAAGCTGAGAAAATGGGTTTTACAGCTATAGACTCTTTGCATTCTAAGGCCACTTTAAGTTATGAGCCAAAAATTTTTTTTTGAGCCAATTTTTTTTAAAAGATTTTATTTATCTATTTGACACACAGAGAGAGAGATCACAAGTAGGCAGAGAGGCAGGCAGAGAGAGGGGGAAGCAGGCTCCCCGCTGAGCCTGATGTGGGGCTGGATCCCAGGACCCTGAGATCATGACCTGAGCCGAAGGCAGAGGCTTTAACCCACTGAGCCACCCAGGTGCCCCTGAGCCAAATTTTTTAATGCCTAAACATTCAGTCAATTCAGTCGACCAGCCAATTAATGGGATAGAGGCAATCCAATTGGTTGTTTGACTGAATTTACAATTGTTTGGCTGAATGGAATGTTTACTTTGGTATAAAAAGTTTATGCAGTAGTCCTATATAGATCTAATCACATTGTGGCTGGTGTAAAATTTGTCTTTGTCACTATATTTATTTTTCTAGACACCTTCACCTTCTTTAATTTACTTTCCCAAATTCCTTGTAGAATGCTCCATTGTCCTAGGTTATTCAGAATGCTTCTTTCAGAGCTTAGCTGAGAATATACTGACCAGGTTTGTCTCAGCATCTTTTCAATACAAGCTAGTTTGCATGTTTTATTTTTGCTGTGAATACCAGATGAGGTCAATCCTACAGATCTGTTTTAAAAAAATGTCTTGTAATACTGTGTTGACTATTGGTTAGACTACTAATTATATTGAAAAGATGTCTTTAAAAACCAATTATATTTAAAAAGCTGTCTTTACTACAGATTTTTAAAGGGAATTTTAAAATTTTATCCCTACTTTATGTCTTAGGCTTTCAATCTGTATTTTTCTAACTTAGATTTTAGGGTGTTATCTCAGGCTTACATTAATGCCTAGCAATATGCTTTTATAAAGCCAGACTCAATTTGGCAAACGTCTCTACAGTTAGAGAAATTTGGAGTTGAACATTTAACATTGATTATGCACTTATATTTAAAATGCAGGAATTCAATAAAATGATCCATTGACAAATACAATGAGTGCCTTTTCTGTAAAGGTTGCACAAAGAAGTGAGTAATTATCTCCAAGGACTTTACACTCCGGGCTTAATCATGGCATCTGGCACAGCAGAATTTGGTAGCGAGGACAGGACATATGTAAAAAATGTTAACTAGCAATCAAAGATAGCCCATGATAAGAGCTTTATGGGTAAGGTGGGAAATCAGTTGTTCAGAAGATCAGAGGAGAGAGTCATCAAAGTCTGAAGCAGCTGGGAAGGAAACATAGATGGCATGAGTCTGTAGGATGGATCCAAAGGGAGGATGTTGTTTAGATAAGTTGAGAGATAAGGAGGTAGACATCTCAAAAAGGGCTACATATAAACGAAATTGTAGAACCTGGAATCTGTAAAATGTTTTTAAGTAACAGAGAATAGATTTTTTTCTACAGGAAACTGAGGGTTATTAGTAAATGGAAGGAGTTTAAACATTGGAAAGATGGGTTGCTATCAGACAATGGAGAGCTCTAAATGTCAATTTGATAAGTGTGGCCTTTATTTTATATTCACCAGGGAACCACTTCGAGATTTTGAAATGATCTATTTGTTGATAAGCACCTCGGATCCTAAAGTTGTCACCAGCTTCAGATTTATCTCCCAAGCCAGCATTTTGGAAAGTTGTTATAATTTAAGGCCCAATGATAGTCGGTCATTCTCTGGACTCCAACTTCTATTTCATCTCCAACATACAGAGTAGAGAAGAAATGAACTGCTACACGGAGATTGTTTTCTTCTACTTTATCAAGACAGAGTGGTGTATATTCACTTTTTCTTTTGGGGGCATGTGTTCCAAGAGGAAACAGAGTCCTATTACAGAATTGAAACCAAGGCATGTCAGGAGTATACAAATATCTCTCCTCTGAACTTTGAGGGAGATTGTTTGCTGCTAACATAAAAATGAGACTGCTTATAAATCATTAGCTTTAAAAAAAATGACCTCTACATTGTGAGGTACTCTGCCTATTGGACAAATACAAAAAGAATTGATTCTGGCATAGCTCTTGACTAAAGAGCATCAATGAATAACCACCTGCAGAGCTTGTTAGACTTCTGAGTTACATGTATGGTTTACTGTTGCAGCCATGTGGCAAATGCAACGAGTTGACCATATTAATAGTGAGTTTATCTACACCATCTGCTCTCATATTGACATCTACTTTCTTCAACATAGCACCCTATTTATGTTCTGCTATTTCTTCTTTTCCTCTTTCGTTTCAAATCATCCCCACTGATATCTGCACCATTTCATATCCAAAAAAAAAAAAAAAAAAAAGGAGGCTTTCAGTGTAGGAGTGGTGGATGGCAGGGATAAGTGGTCCAAGGACTCAGTAGAAAAATATCATAATTCATAGATCCAGAAAACAGTAAAAAGGTGAGTCTTCAGATAAGAAAGCATATGGAGGAAGCATGAGAGAAAAGTGAGAGTTTAATTTAGGATTAATAAAAGAATCAAAGGAAATGGCAGACAGGAGAGAGGAGAATGAGGACCATACTTGTATAGGGTAATAGAGCAGTTCACAGAGATTAAGATGGTATTAATGTGATCCTTATAAAGATATTTCAAATTTTTGGCAATCCATTCCAACAGTAGCCCTTCTGAAATCAGGAGCCAACAGGTGAGGTTTCCTTTAACTTTATTCTTGAATTGCAGTCAAGATTAACTTGTATAAGCCCCATTTTTTTTATGTTTTAGTTTGTTTCCAAAGCACTGTTCCAGTTCATTTTTTCACTTATCCTCGCAAGGTAGCTGTGAGTTAGCTTCTGAGCAAATCTCCTGGCACCCAACTCTTAGCTAATTCCATTAGAAAACACTGACTTTGTGTGTGGAAGGTAAAAAAACATTCTATTAAATGGTTGCTAGATTTTTAGAACTATGGCTAAATTTCAGAAAAGGCTTGGAGTTCCAAAGAATGGAAAGATAAAGAAAAGAGCAAATGTATATATTCAGTCTAAGTCAACAGAATTAACCTGGGCATTATTCGAGCGTTTGTTCCCTGAAGCCATGGATCAATGGTGCAGAAATTGACACTCACCTCTGACAAAGAAAAAGCATGGATGCTGGCATGGGAGGACATGGTTCCTTTTCTTTCAATCCCAGATCAAATTTAAACCTGTGATTTTGGAGCTTACTCATCAGAGGAGAAATATCATGAGCTATTTGCTCTCTCTGCTGTAACACAGCTCTGGCAAGCCTAGAAGTTGTGTTGAGATCGTCAAATCTATAGTCAAGGACCATCTTTGTGAATCATGAAACCATATGCCACTGGTTGTCTGAATTGGAAAAAAAAAAAAACAAAAAAAACCCAAAACAAAAAACCCCCAACTCTACACCAATGAAACCAGTGATGTGCTTAGACGGTGCCAAGGGCCATTTGACCATCTTACACCTTTTCAATCTATGCATTTAAAAATTTGTTGCTGCTGCTTGAACCATGTAAAATACCAGAACTCCTGTAGTGCTAACAAGGAATAAAGATCTTACACCAGATGGTGCCTCTTGTCTCCATCTATCTCTAGCCCAAACAATCTGCCAGAGTTTTGAAGAAAAATACGATGTGATCATGTTGCAAAGTATATGAAGAAACAGTATGAAAAGTAATCTGGCTCAAGCAATGGAATCCAGAAAGAAGGAGATTATTATGACTCTGAGCCTATGGGTGAGAGTGTATTGTTGTCCCTGAATTTTAGTCCTTAAGACAATTGGTATACCCAGGCATAGTTGGAAGGTGAGTGTCTCACTGAAATGTCTCTTTGCTTCTCTGCAACATATTGATATCAGTGAATATGATCAAAATTTCAGAAATTCATCAGGATATTTTCCGCATATAACACAAAATGAACAGTTTGAGTTTTATAAAACTTGCTAGATATAAAGGGATTATGCACTGAAGAACTTAAGTATTTAGCAATTTTTTTTTCTATATTGCCTTTAAGGACTGAATTTGGTCATCTTAGTGGCAAGAACTTTGATACAGTTTTTATGTCCCCATTGTAAAATATTGTTAAAATTTTCTTTAATAAGCTTGGACAGGATTTTTGTTTTGTTTTGGTTTTGGTCATTTTTCTGCTTTTCTATAACACTTTTGTGGCCACAGTGTTTTCAAGTATCCTGTTGTGGTTTTGTACTTTAATGAAGGTATTGGTGCCTCTTTCCCATAAAATCTTTGGCAATTTTATCTAACACAGCAGTCTAAAGTGCTTTATCATCAGAGGATATTTAGTGGGAGAGAAAGAACCTTTTCAGGTATTTTCTAGATGCAACTCATCTGAACAGACAATTGAGTTTTAGGTTGATTTTTGGTGCTTGGACTGGAGTGATGTTAAATGTTGAGCCTAGAAAATACTGGTGATTTGATAGAATGTAGCTCGCGGGTGCTCTCAGAGTGTGGTCTTCAGACTGATTCTGATCAGCAAATGTGTAATAAAGGTCTCGGATGAGACAAATACAGAAATCGAGAGCCAGCATTTAGAAATTTCTACAGCAGTCTGACATAGTTGGGACCTCCAAGCATGTGGTCAATTTTCCAGAGTTCATTTTAGTTTACAAAGTATCAGTCCATGATGGGTTGGAGGAAATAAAAACCATGTTCACTAACTGTGATCAGACTGTTTAAAAGGCTTCACTTTAGAGTCCATAATTTCATCATTTTATGTAAGATGGATGGGTTGCAATAGAAACAATGGATCCACCTATGAAGAGGAGGTTATAGCAATAATCTGGTTATGCATTAACCATCACTCAGGAGCTTTAATGATAGCTGTGAAAGGAAAGGAACACAAAACTTGCTCAGGAGAAAGGACGGGATGTGGTCCTGAATTGAATGGGCCATGTTACAAGAAGACATGTGCAGTCCCAAGCCTGGTATCAGCCTGGATGGTATTGCTATCAGTTCATATAAGGTAGCCTCATTGAATAAAGAGCTTCAAAAACACTAGGAATTCTGAGCTGGTGCTTTTTAATTTTGAGCTGGTGCTGGCAAAACATCTATTTAGAAATGTGCAGTGAACCAGGAAAGACTGTGGACCTCAACTGAAGAGTTCAATATTAGAAATTTAGAACAGATGGGAAATTCTTCCTGATAGTTGTACTTAGGAAATGAAGTTCCCCTCTTCACATTTTCTAATGTTTGAGGTAACACCAATGCACCTTTTCTTCTTTTTCTTTTAAGGTAGAATGTAATACATGGAAGTGGATGAAGGACACTTGCTGAGAACACTCCTGCCTTTGCAGGATGTGTTGGCATATTGCAAACACTTGAAAAATGCCAGAGCTAGGTTAGCCCATTAAAAAAGTAACAAAGTCTACTTAATGATGATGTATCGAAATGATATTTTAAGTAAAATTTTTTTTTGGTATTTCAGATTTGAATTTCATCAAAGTAATAAAAAATGAGTAGTGATTAAATCTTTTTCAGGTTATCTACATAAAAACTTTTCTTTTTTCCCCTTTAATCTCCTAATAGGGTTGTAATAATGTTTTTAGTGTTAACAATAGTATCACTATGATTTCTGATTCCTAATTGTACTACTATCAGTGATATTGTTAATTTTATTTATTTATTTATTTAAGATTTTATGTATTTATTTGACAGAGAGAGACACAGCGAGAGAGGGCACACAAGCAGGGGGAGTGGGAGAGGGAGAAGCAGACTCCTCACTGAGCAGGGAGCCTGACACGGGGCTCGATCCCAGGGCCCTGGGATCACGACCTGAGCTGAAGGCAGACACTTAATGACTGAACCACCCAGGAGCCCTGTTAATTTTATTTTAAACTTTTTGTTTATAGGATTTTTACGGACTGTGAAAGTGATCCATATGGACAACTATTTATATTGTTGCTTCTATGGAAATCCTATTACAGAGTTATGGCTAAGGGAAAGGGTGGCAACTCATCTAATTCACAACACATACACATACCCATAAACACCCACACACAAACATCCACCCCCCCCACACACACCTGTAAACACACGTAACTACCAGATGGTCTCTTTTGACTCCTTGATGCAGATAGTAAAGAAAATGTTGGGACTCAGGTGAAGTTTCATCTCTCTAGGTCCAGGAGACTCTAGCATTCACCCAAAATACAGTGTGGATTGTTTGTTTTTCAGGTATATCTCATAGATGTGTTAGCGTCACAGGTAGACAGAAGTCCTTTTCATTTTATCTTCTATCGTCAAATACCTAACTCATTCCCATTTTAGACCTGCTGCCAAGTGAGGGACAATTCCATTTGCTATGGATCTGAGGGAATGAGGAGTAGAACGATACATCTCCCTGAGCTTCGGGACGTTATGTTGCTTGCTGGGGGTAAACCCGGCCTTGCACAGATGGCAGAGGCCAAGACAATGTATGCTAAATAATCTCCCTTAGCTCCTTAACGTGTACAAAACATGTAGGCAAAATAATAATTTCTGCTTTATTTTTTCCCTCTCCTTTCTTGACCATCCTTCTAAAATTTCACATTGCCTCTCCTTTTCATGTCTTTGTGTTCTTCTCTCTGTATGGGCATCATTTGAAGGGCAAAGAGCAGCTGCTTACACGTTGCACGTCATTTGGGCTGTCGTCTCGTGTGCAGGGTATTTCAATGTGATTGCATCTCTATTCAGCTACTGACAGAAGTGGCAATGTTGCAGAAAGGGATATTTGTTATTGAAACAAACAAAGCGTGTGGTGTTATAGATTTGTATGCAAAACCTTCACAACAAAACTAAGTAGCTATTTACTTTAAATATGCCAATTAACTGTTACTAATGTACAGTGCAATTCTAGGTTAAGGATGATTGATAGTAACACGCAGTGAAATGTTCTTAAACTACAGTCAGGAAATGTAAATGTACAAAATGGAAAGAACCAGCAGCTGACAGCACTAGTTACATGTTTCAAAACAACACTTTCAAATTGTTCCTTTATTGTTCTTTCATCCTTTTCTCTGTGCTGCACTTCTACAGCCTGGTAGCCAACACTTATAAGAAAGTTTCGGAAAAGATAAAATGCTTTAGTACAAAGTAAACATCATGGGCTTAATCTCATTTGGTTCACTCAGGCAGAACTCTTAGGAACCACAGTGGGAGTTTTGCTTGACTGAAGAGAATAGTATTGTCTCTTTTAAATGTCTGACATTGAATCTGTTGCTATTACAAAACTAATTAAAAGGAGAGATGACTTCTCTGTTAGTTGCTATGCCCTGTCTCCACAGACACTCACTTCTTCATTTGCTCTAGACCAACACTATCCAAAAGAAAAACAAAGAAAGCCACAGGTGCTAGCCACATATATATTTTAAAATTTTTGAGAAACTAAACTAAAGAAGTGAAAAGAAACAGATGACATTAATTGTAATAACATTTATTGAACCCAATATTTCCAAACTATTAGCATTTTAACACAGAATCGATATAAAATATGAATAAGGTATTTTTGCATTCTTTTCTCCATACTAGGTCTTTGAAATTTGGTGTGTGTTTAGTGCTTATAGCTTTAGCCAGCTCAGAAGAGCCACGTCTTAAGGTTTTGGTAGCTTTCCTTGGCCAGAGTGTACTGTATGGGATAGCACAGCTCTATACATCACCGTTTAAGGAGCAGTCTAGAGTCTGTGATTAAAATGATGATTTTGGACAGTCAGGAAAAGCTGGATATGTATCCCATATCAACACAGTGCATATGGGATATGTATCCCATATCAACACAGTGATGCAAGCACATGTGTGCTGGATGATATAGATTTAGTCAGGTTTATAGGCTGTACTGGAAAATACCTAGAGGGAACCATGGCTGCTTTTCAATATTTGAAGAGGTATTAGATTAAATCTTTGAAACACTAGAGGCTAGAGCCAGGATCAATGTTTGAAGTTCAGGGAATCTGATTTTGGCTCAGTAAATGGAAGTGCATTCTAAGAATTAGACTTCTTCAGAAATGGAATAGGCGCTCTGTGAGGAAAATGATTTCTGTCCCTGGTTGTATCGAGACAGATTTTTACCAGATTTTTTTTTTAAGGGATCCTTGCATTGAACTTGAAATATATTATTCTTAAAGTCTCTTCCAACTCTAAAAGCTGGAGAACTTATGGATATGGTCATCCATACTTGATACTAGCGTGGCTCCAAATGCAATTTTGTCATTCTATGAGACTTCAGAAGGAGCCCCAAAACTTGCACTGCTTCTGGCTAATCATTGTTAATATGAATAGTCCTTGTCCTGGTGAAAAACAATTAATCAAATTTCCTGGTTTATAGAAGCATAAATATACAGTTTTTTAGTTTAGGAATAAAATGTTTTTCTCTCATTTTGAGAAGAATTAACATGTAAAGGAAGGGGCACACAGCAGGCGCAAATACTACATAAATATCAATGGCTGTATTTAGAATATAAAGATATGCATACAGGAAATTTTGAACGTTTTAGTGAGGAATGACATCAGTCTTGTGTAGGTTAGTTGTCAGGACAAAACTTGACTTCGTAAGAAAGCTTTGTAGAAGATGAAAATTTTAGCAGGTATTTTTATCACCTGCTCTGACAGAAAACAGTTGAACTTCAGCTATAATCAATCAGTCCATCAATCAATCAGTCAGTCATTCAACAACTTTTCATCAAGCACTTGCTATATGTTTAGCATCAGAGATAGCCAAGGGCAAAATTTTTAAGCAGGAGGAGTTGTTTTCTTGTCTCTTACTCTGCCCTTGCCCACTGCATGATGTCAAGCATTTGAAAGATTTCCAATGACCTCTATGTCTCTGAGAAAATATTTTGCAGTAAGACACAAAATACATCCTAAGTAACATTACTTGTTGAATAGAGATATGAATGAGTGAATACATGAGTTCACTTCTATTAAGGATTTTATTCACTTGTTTCTGATGAACATCTTTTGAGTATCTGTTATAAACAAAGCACTGAATGAATTACATATTGTTCCCACTTTCAAAAGTTTCCAGGACCGTGATGATAAACCCATACATACAGAGCTAACTGTAATACAACAGAAGTGCTATGCTATGATAACATAGAGGGCATGATTAATTTATTAATTCTGCTGCAGTGGGGGTTGGGCAAGAGGAAGGAGCTGATGTGGGAGAAGCTTCATAACAGGGACAACATATAAACTGAGACTAAGAAAAAAATACCTCTCTCTGCAGAGAGGAGTAAGGGGAAGAAACCTATAAGCAGCAAAAAGAGTTTATGTGGAGGCTTAAAGTTATTTGCTCTTTAACAGCTCTTAGGTCTTCACAGGCATTAACCAGGGGTCAAAGTACCATTGTGGGAATTGAGGGAGATTTGTCTCTAATAGACTCTTCATGGAAAGCTTGTATTCTTCAGTGTAGGGCCGGCCTGGTCCATTATTCTGCTACATACTAATATATTATATTAGTAGTGCCTAATAATTACTCTTAGTGCCCTGATAAATTCAAAGAATAATGCACATTGAGTTTTCAGGGTTGAACAAAAATATTCAGTTTAAGCCTTAAACGTTAATTCTTTCTTTTAAAACCAACATCTGCTAGCTCGTTTTTCAGCAAGCAAGGTATTCACTTTGTAGAAGTAAAGACATCTACAGCATGACACACAATAATATTAATGTACTCCTAATAAGATTTTTTTCTTTAAAAACATGTATTTATAACTTTATGTTCTCCTAACATTCTGATCCTTTAGCACCTACCAACTCTTAGGGAAGCCAACAAAGAAAGCAAGGCCACTTCCCTCATCCCTAGATTTGCCTTTCCTCTTTTGGGCAGAAGCATTGAAAAGAGCAACTTTCAGGGGGCACCTGGGTGGCTCAGTGGTTTAAGTCTCTGCCTTCTGCTCAGGTCATGATCTAATGGGTCCTAGGATGGAGCTCCGCATCAGGCTCTCTGCTCAGCGGGGAGCCTGGGGGG
>CM052895.1:56249573-56345558 GCA_028534135.1 Potos flavus
AAGAATTTCTATAATAAATTGGAAACAAATCACTGAAAGGAAACACTTAGAAAAAGGTTAGTTTCAGCTAGGAAGGTGTTTTAGTCAGAATTTTCCTAAAATTATGAAATTTGCAATTAATTTACACCAAGTTTTAATTTAGCTCCTAATTTTACTAGTTAAAATCTTGTTCTACTTTGGATTGGATCTACTGATTTTTCCATTCCAGAGTGAATGTCACTTTTAAGGGGTGGTTTAAAAACCAATAATGTGATCCACATTCTGCTAAAACTTTTAGTATAAGTGCTTTACTCAGAAGTATTTTTTCTTTCTTTAAAAATATGATTTTAATTGCCTAACTCATTTTTAAGAATCAATTCAATGAAAAAAATTCTATGGTTTCCATTGTTTTTTTTTTTTCTTTCTTAAACCCAAGGGAAAATGTGGATGAACAACAAAAAAGTACTCCGTGTAGAGGCTTCTTTAATGTCTCATTTTGGTGATGTATGAAATCAAAACCAAATTGTTTGAACCAGCGAGGAGGCTTAGTTTGAATTTTCCAGAGTGCTTGTGTTTTGTTGTCGTTTCTTGTGATGATTTTATTTTGTTCCTCTGGTATGAACAACCATATTAACAGATGCTAAGTAAGGGACAATTTTTAAATATACATGTTTTGGTTACTAAATCTGCCTCTACGTTTGTCTGTGTCAGTTATTATTCTGGAGTTTCTAGTAAGAATGCTTAAGACAGGATGAGTAGAAGAAGCAACTAAAAGGGACCTAAATGAGATGAACAGGAGTTTATTTGGTAAATAAAGGCCATCTTTTATGATTCTGCTCTTTAGGGGAGAATGTAATTTGAATACCTTATGATGCAGAAGTATTTGGACAATTACTCAAACCCAACAAAGAACCTGAGTCACTTCTCTGCATATTAAGTGTGTATATTATAATGCAGTCAAATGGATTGGATTTTAGAACTAACTGAAATCATCTGTCATATGGTCACTACCAGTAAATGAACAGAAGAAACAGAATGGTTCAGAATCATTCACTGTAGAGTGTTTTATTTATTCATTTATTTGACAGAAAGAGAGCACAAGTAGGCAGAGCAGCAGGGAGAGGGATAGGGAGAAGCAGGCTCTCACTGTGCAGGGAGCCCGACGTGGGGCTCAATCCCAGGCCCCTGGGATCACGACCTGAGCCGAAGGCAGACGTTTAACCAACTGAGCCGCCCAGGCACCCCTGTGGATGTTTTTAAGGTGAGATTTCTTTCTAACATCGAGTATTACTTAACACCTTTTTAGTTGTAATAACAGCGATCCATGTCAGACTAGCTTAATTAAAACATAAAAATTTATTGTAAGGATACTTGACATAAGGGCAGAAAATACAATAGCTGGGGCTCAAGACAGGCTGTAACTAGGAGTCCAGATGGTAGTTCTTGCTCTCTCTCGCTCTCTCTCCTCAAGGCCTGATTCTCTGGTTCTAGGTACACTTCTGTTTCAGTCTTCTCTCTGCCTCTCCTATCCCATGGCTCCCAAATTTACATGTCCTTTGTTTAGCAAAATGGTCCTCAGAACAGATTTGCAGGAAAGAAAATCAATCAGATTGACTTTGGTTTAGGATAGGTGTTGACTCCTAGTTGCATAGAAGGTGGCGTCTCATGTACAAATGTAGTTGCCAGGTTTTCATCTCCAAGGGAAGCAGGGGAATGTTGACTTCTAGAAGAGGAGTTGTAATAAGTGGCGGACCTCTCAAAGGTAACCCATCAAAAATATAATCGATTGAATTCTCTTAAAGGCACACACACACACACACACACACACACACACAGATATAAACTATAGTTTTTCTGTAACTATAACGTACTCACTGAAACTTTACTGTGTAAGACATTTTAAAATATTTTGGCAGCAATAACTTTTAGGAAATTTAGTACAGAGAGGTAACATATATTGGGGAAAGAAGAAAAATTTGGGGGAATGACAGGTTTGGGTTCAATTTTTGGTCCCTCCATGTAGTAAGGGAGCTGGGGGTAATTATTCCAGTTCCACAATCTCAGTTTGCATGCCTATGAATTGGGGAGAACAATACCTATCTCACAGGAGTTCTGGTAATTAACAGTAGTATACGTGCGATGGCAAGAACAGTGGCTAATCTGTGCCAAAAGTCAATAAATGAAAAAAAAAAGCAAAAGAAAAAAAAAACCAAAAGTCAATAAATGGAACTGTCCTTACTATCTTTATATTTAGTGTGATTCTCAGTCATATCAACAGCAGCTTGAAGTCAAATGAAGTACATATATGTTGTTGGTTCAAAAGAGGCTGCTTTGAAGCAACCCCTAAAAAACTTGAAAACAGGGAAATGAATATTTTTTCTTAAGATTAAAATATGAAAGCAACTTAGAATGAAACCGAGGGAGCTGAGTAAAGTCATTTTAAAGTTGTCTTTCCCAAAATTGTCTTTATTACTCCTTCCACAAAATGGTCAAATCTGCACAGTACTTAAGGTGTTGTATAATTTTTTTTCTTTTTTCTTTTTTCTTAAGATTTTGTTTATTCATTTGAGAGAGAGAAAGCATGAGCAGGGGAAGGGGCAGAAACAGAGGGAGAAGCAGACTCCCCATGGAGCAGGGATCCTGACTCCGGCTCCATCCCAGGACCCTGAGATCATGACCTGAGCTGAAGGCAGACGCTTAACTGACTGAGCCACCAGGTGCCCCATGATTTTTTCTTAAATTAACCTTATATCAGTTGACCATTTAAAATGATTTAACTTCATCTTTGTAATCCTACTATTGAAATTAAGATTTGATATCCTTGTTATATATCTTTTTTCTACTAGTCATAATTGTGAATGTGTAACTATTCATATAAAAAAATGCTCATCTTTTTACCACGTAAAACGAACTTATTGGAAACACTGACTTCACAAGTATAACAGACCTAAATCTGAATGGAGACTTTGTCATATTTAAAGAAATAGGTATTTCAGTTAAAAAAAGGGAGTTGGTCAGTCTGAGGACAGAGCAGAAGTGAGACACCTCAGTGAAGGTCAGCTGACAGCCGCGGCCCTCAGTGGGTACGGGATGTCCTACCAGGCCCAAGTGATCGGCTGGATTCTTTGCCAAGATTTTCCTTGTCTCCTCTTTTGGAGACAAACATTTCAGACTGCCAGAGAAAGCTACTTAACTTCCTTGTGATTTAGTTTATTCATTTGCAAAATAGGGATATAATGTAGTGTCCAAAGTATTGACATGAAAAACAGTAAAATAATGTCCTTCATAAATAGTGCTT
Organism: Potos flavus; assembly: GCA_028534135.1. NCBI lineage: Eukaryota > Metazoa > Chordata > Mammalia > Carnivora > Procyonidae > Potos > Potos flavus. The sequence continues at coordinate 56,252,851 of CM052895.1, forward strand.
TTACTCTGATCCATGTTGCGTAGTCAACAGGATTTACCAGGCTATTTGAGTTCTTTTTCTCCTGGAAAATTAAGCAAATTAGCAAGAAGGCCTTACATGTCCATCTTATGAGCTTTGTTAGACAGCAAACAACAGCCATATTAACTTTAATTGACTCTTGATAGGTGATTAACTTTGAAGTCCTAAAGAAGACCCTGCTCAATGGTAAATTCACCCTAAGTAAATTCTATGGTGAGGTGGACTCCTGGGGGCTAATTGTTTCCTGTAAGTATCAGCCTTCAAAGGCTTCCAACTCTTTTCCTGTATGTATATTAAACAACTATTTATTGAAATCCAGCTAGAAATATGACATTACCACTAAGAAAAAATACAGTAAAGAGATTCCCAGATCTCCAAGACTTTATCATCTAACTTAAGAGATTCACAAGTCCATATATGAATATTTTTTTAAAATTTGTATCAGTACTTCTGCATACATTACTTCACAATAATGCTGTGTTACAGTTGAAAAACTGAGTTGTAAAGATTAAAATGACTGGCTGAAAGTCTGTCATGAATGTTTGATAGTAGAACGAAGACTTGAGTTCAAAGTCCAGGATTCTTTGCCTTGTAGATCCAAACCACAGGAGAGTCTTTAACAGTACAGATACTAGGGTCTCCGCCACAGATATTCCAGATCCAGCAATTCCAGGTTTGGACTCAGGAATCTACAGTTTAATAAAACTCCAGGTAATTCTGATACAGAGCTTCTGCTTTGATAAGCACTGCATTGGATCATGCACTGTTTCAAAAAGTAACCTGAGAGCAATTTCAAAACAACACACCGACATGTTTAAAATGCTGAAGAATTTTGAACTATGTCGGGACTCTGGGGGTGAAGATGCATACTGGAGAATGGATGAGATCTTTGTGCAGGCCGGTGCTGGCTAGGCACACAGAGGAGACAGTTAGGTTTTCTAGGGTTCCTTCAATGACTTGGACAATGTCTGCTGATTACTACTGTCAGCTCACACAAGAAATCCCAGGAACATTTGCCCTGGAATTCTTATCCTTTTTTTTTTTTTTTAAATAAAAACTGGACTCAAAATGTCTTAAATTAGGAAAGAATTCAGCATGAAATGTTTCTTTTTTGCCCTTATATGGATTTTTCTGAAAGCTCTGTCTAAAATACCATGTTCTTTCTATGTCGTATTTATTGTGAACAAAGGCAACAGGATTGTGCCCTTGGATGGCTTTCAGGGGAAGAGACAGAACAAAACAACAAAACACTTTATGTTTCTTTTCAACGGCACAGATTTTTATCATGTTAGGGTCAGGGTTGAGTTCAAAATGTTGCTCATTTGGGAGTGAAGAATTTCTGTTTCTCAGATGATATGAAAAATCATAGAGTCAACAAAGTAGAGGAAAATGTAGCTACTTTGCAATGATTGTAAATTGCAAAACTGTACAGATTTCATTATATTTGAGTGGATGTTTAAGCATGAATACTTATCTTTAATTCATCTCTAAACCCCAAAGTGGAGGCCCATGATGCTGGCAGGCAGGATTTGTTTGGAAGCCTGACTTTCAACATAGACATCTCTGTTTACTGGGAGCCAGTATGGGATTCCCCCTCAGGGACATGGAAAGTGGCAGGAAGTGACCTTTCAATTGGGCCATTGTCTAAGGAAATGTTCCAATCATCTTTTCCCCAGCCTAGTTGGATTCACATAATCAACACATTTGTGCAGGAAGGAGGGAGCCCCAGTCAGGGCCAGTCCTCTCCAAACAGCCCTTCCTCATTGGTTATTCCCATTTGCCTAGCGTTTGTCTAGCTTTGGGAAATCTCTGTGATTCAGCACTTACATGAATGGTTATTCCTGTTCCCCAAATCATTCACTCAACTTGTAGCATACCTAAGACTATTACTATTATAAGGCAGAGACATTTGCTGTCTATGACCTGTGCTATCTCTTAATCTATTCCTTAATTTTATTTTATATTTTTTATTTTATTTATTTATTTTAAAGATTTTATTTATTTATTTGACAGAGAGAGAGATCACAAGTAGGCAGAGAGGCAGGCAGAGAGAGAGGGGGAAGCAGGCTCCCTGCTGAGCAGAGAGCCCGATGTGGGGCTCGATCCCAGGACCCTGAGATCATGGCTTGAGCCGAAGGTAGAGGCTTTAACCCACTGAGCCACCCAGGTGCCCCTATTCCTTAATTTTAGTAAATGTGTGTCTTTTCTCCTAGGTAGAATGTATATTTCTGGAGGATATACATCATTCTTATAATTTTGAAATGTTTCTATTTTTATTTTTTATTAAATTTTTAATTTTAATTCTAGTATTGTTAACGTACAGTGTTATATTAGTTTCAGGTGTACAATATAGTGATTCAACAATTCTATATATCATGACTCAATGCCCATCATAAGTGTATTCTTAATCTCCTTCACCTATTTCACCCGTTCCCTCTACCTCCTCTCTATATGGTTTATTTTAAAGGAGTGTCTTCAGTTAAAGTTACGTTTTTTTCAACAAAGCATTTTTTACTTGAAGCATACTTCGGAATACATGGTTCTAAAAGATATGTATAAAGCCTTCCATCCAAGAAAAGTAGAAGACGCACTTTCTTTAAGTACACCCAGAAGAATCCCCTGGTTAAACCACATAAAAAGACACATAATGAATATTTCAAATTTAAGAAGACTGAAATCATACCAAGTATATTTCTAACTACAGTGGTATAAAACTAAGGGGCAATAATAAAACAGAGTTGGAAAATCTGCAATGTAAATATTAAATATTTAATGTAAATATTAAACAATACTGCACAAGCAGTGGGCCAAATAAGAAAGCAAATGGCAAATCAAAATATGTCTCTTATGGCCATACCACCCTGAATGAGCCCAGCTTCATCTGAAATGGTTTTTAATTCAGAGCTTCATGCATAGTGGTCCCTCAGCGAATTAACAAATAAATACATTTGCAGTGTTAGTAATTATAATCAATGTCTTCTTTTTCCCTCTGCCCTATGCTCCAGGAGGCCTTTTAAGAGACTTGTCTTTGAAATGAGATCTGGTGTTAGCCTTGTGTCTTTACTTATGGCATAAGTGCCATGATGTACGTTGTATATGTAGTCACCTATCACATGTGGAGAGACAAAGGTGAATGAACTAAGGTAGAGCCAGAGCTGCTGGTCAAAATTATGAAGAAGGCAAGATTTATTTTGAGTATCTTCTACTTCTACGCAAGGTCATTGACTCACTCTAGGTGGCCACTGCTTTACCAGTGTAAAGCCTTACTGTGTTTACCAAAATGCTCACCAACATTAGGAATGCACCTCATCCAAAAATTTCCTTACCTGTCATTTGTCAAAAATTACCTGTACTATATTTCAAATGCCCTCTTATCTTGCTGTCTGCTAGGTGACAGTGCTTAGGAATAGATGAATGATATAAATGAATCTTTGTTAATGTGAGAACTAGCCAATACGATATTCTTCTCAAGAATCAAAATGCCTTATATCTGCTCCAGATCATATGTCAAAAAGGAAATGCAAATGAAAACAACAATGGGAATACACACACTTATTAGAATGGCAAAATCCAGAACACGGACAACACCAAATGCTGGTGAGGATGTGGAGCAATAAGAACTCTCATTCGTTGTTGGTGGGAAAGCAAAATGGTGTAGTCACTTTGGAAGACAAGTTGTCAGTTTCTTCCAAAACTAAACATACTTCAACCATATGATTCAGCAATTGTGCTGCTCGGTAATGTACCCAAAAGAGTTAAAAACTTACATCTATACAAAAACCTGCCCTTGAAGGCTGGAAGCAACCGAGGTGTCCTTGAGTAGGTAAATAGACTGTGGTTCATCCAGACAATAAAATATTATTCAGCACGAAAAAGAAATTAGCTGCCAATCTCATTCCAATGGAGGAAAATTAAAGGAATGTTACTAAGTGAAAGAAGGCATTCTGAAAAGCTGTATACTATATGACTCAAACTCTGTGACATTCTGAAAAAGGTAAAACTATGGAGACAGTAGAAAGATCAGTGGTTGCCAGGGGCTGGTGGGAGGGAATAGGGAGAGCACAGAAGAGTTTCAGGGCATTGAAACTACTCTGTATGATACTGTAATGGTAGATATAAGTCATTATGTATTTGTCCAAATCCACAGAATGTCGAGCTCCAAGTGTGAACCCTAACGTAAGCTATGGACTTCAGGTGATTATAATGTGTCAGTGTAGGTTCATCAGGTGTATCAAATGTGCCACTCTGGTGGGGGCTGTTGATAATGTGGGAGGTTGTGCAAGTGTGGGGGTAGGGGGTGTACAAGAAATCTCTGTACCCTCTGTTCCATATTGCTGAGAACCCAAAACTGCTCTGGAAAATGAAATCTATTAAAAAATGCCCTCAGTTTAAAGGCTCTTTAGGAGTCATGCTAAGTATATCGATTTGTTCCTAAAATCTCTTAAATGTATTCCTCCTTTTCTTTTTGCATGGTTGCATCCTGATTTTGGCAAAAGCTTCCAAATTGGTTTTTCTGCCTTCTCTTCTCTCTCAGCAGCCTATCCTATAATCTGTTGCCAAATTAATCTTCTAAAACATCTCTTTTATCATGTCACTCTTTGGCTGAAATTGCCCTCTTAACCTCCATTGTTTACATTGCCTGGATGGCAGACATAAACACGTAAGCCACCTTTTTCTCCTTCTTCATGGAAGACATTAATAATCAATCATGCTTTGTTTCTCTAAGAGCCGGTGGCCTCAGAATTCTCAACACAGAGTTCTAATGAATCGCTGTCAGTTGTTAAGAGAAAGTTTTGATGAAACTTCTTTGTCACACTTGGACTAAAACAAGAAATCCAGAGTGAAAAGCCCACGCCCAATGAAGTCAGTGTAAGCTGATCCCACTCTATCTTCCAGTGGATGAAGGTTTGAAATTTTTCTGCTCTGCTTTAGCAAAATTCAGAACCTAACTGTCTGCTAAACATGCTCTATTTTGCTCTGGGCCTCTGTTTCTGAGCTTATGTAACATGACCAAGGAAATGCAGCTGACATGTAGCAGCACTAAGATTTCTACCTGGCTGTCTGCTGTCTAACCATGGGAAATTCATATTTTATCACCTCAAGTACAGCCTTCTGCCCAGAGATGCTCTCCCTCCCCCAAGACTGATTTGATGAGTGCTTTTCAAATTTCAGTGAGTAACATAAAATATTGAAGGAAAGTGATAAATGTCGTGAGGCCTCAAAGGAAGAAATTGTGATTGGTTTGTTATAAGTTATCAGATGATGCTCAGAGATTGGATTGGTATTTTATCAGTAGAAATAAGTAATCTCATCCCAGCGGTGCCTCCAAAAAAAAAAAAAAAAAAAAAAAAGAAATAAGTAATCCCAATGGACTGTAGGGGTATAGTAGAGAATCTACTATAGAAGCGAGAATCTTGGAGGATACAATATAGTAGTTCTGAGGAAAGTAAGGGGCAAGGGCTCAAAACCTTCTAGAATAGGTTATCACAGAGGAAAACATGAAAAAGGAAAGATGAGTAGCCTGTTTTAAGTGAGAACATGCGAAAGAGAGGGCATAATGAGAAAATGGGTGATGTGAAATGACCTTCTCAGCTTCACTGAAAAGAATGTAGCTCATAGCACACATCTCCAACACTAATAAAACTGCTGTTCCCTAAACTGTGTTTGCTGAATGGCAGTGGCTAAGAAGCCAGAGCGAGTGAAGGAAAGACTGGAAGCAACGAGCATTCCCTTTGGTGGGCGAGATCCTTTCAATTTTAATCTTTAGCCATTTGAACTTTAATCTTTAGGCATTTGCATTTGCATTTATGAGAGAAAGTTGAGATGAACCAGCAGTTGTCAAATGAATGAGGGCTGGCGTCATCTTATACCACAAACCCTCAAAAGTCCTCCTATATGGGATTGGTCCTGGAAACAGATCTTACTGGGGAGGAAAAGGTGAGGACATGCTGCTGCTTCTCCGTGCCCCATAGTTTTAATTGAGCCTCAAGTGAATTTCCTTAGAAGTCAATGGCTGCTCCATGTCCCAGAAGGGACAGGGGAAGTGTGTGAAACAAGATGAGAGGTGGGACCATTATTCCCAGAACTCTTCTGACTTCTTTTTAGACCCTGGTCAAGGATAGAGCTGTTTGTTGCAATAAAATATCCAGTAGCAGGAAGTTGAAAAGGAGGTTATACTAAAAAAAGACCCCCCAAAACAAAACAAAACAAAAACCCATGCTAATTTTAGCTCCATTCAAAACCTAAGGAAAAAAAAATCAATGTTTACAAAATTAAGATTAATGGGCTGCCAAAATTCAACTCATTAGTTAGCAACAATGTAATGATGAAGTTTGTACTGGTTGGATTTAAAGAAAATTAGAACTGTATCATTGGGAATGCCTGTTCCCTTGCATTTGGCTTAATGATTGTGGACTTTTCTATTAAAAGTACTGGTAGCCAAGGAGTGAGTCTAAAAATCTCTTCCTAAGAGTTTACCTACTTCACTTGACATGGAGGGGGTCTTGTCAGGATATGTTGCGTGCTGAAGATCATGGTTATTACAGCTTAAAAGCTTTTGCAGATATTGATCTAGACATTAGAGTGACCCTCCTTGTGTAGATAAAATACTCCCAGAGACTTGAAGGAAGTATACTAGGAAAAGGCAGACACTGAGACTTCTTTTCTTTTTGGCAAATAGGGTACTCTTCCTCCTTCCAGGAAGTGATGGGTTGAGGAGACAGCTCTGGAAGCCCATAGCTCATAGAAGCCATAGGATGGGTGGAACCGTTGGGTGTGCCTGTGTATAAAGGTCTTGCCTTATACAATATCTCCGTGCTAGAGGGGGGCAAATGGCAGGCTGGCCAGGGCGGGGGGAGGGGTGATAATTGGAGAACCTAATGAGAGGACTGAGCCTCTTTATAATGCTAAGCTGAGATAACACAGGCAGAAATTCCTAGCTCAAAGTCTGGCACAAAATAAGGAGTAAAATGTTCATTTGGTGTTTCTATTGTTGTAGTCACATTTATTTATTTTTGTTCAACTTTTAGAGCTGCTTTATTGCTTCATCAGGGAATCTGAATTTAACCTTCTGACTGGCGATCGATACATCAGAAAAAATGACATTTTATTTCATGTAGGTCTTATAACTAACATTGGCATGCAAGAGCTCTGTGATTTCGGAAAAGAGAGGTAAACGTTTGTCTTTGAAAATTCTCTTAGAGTTCTATGCAATGTTAATCTGGGTTTCCTTGAGTCTGATTCCTCTGCCTGATATCTGGACAGAAGTTAGCAGTTATAGCAGTTGGTCTTCAAAGGAGCAAATGGGCGAGTACATTCTTTCATAGAATCTTTAGAGATGGAAGGGGCCTTGAGAATCCTCTGGCTTAATAATGTTCACGTGAAGAAACTGTTTTCTCCCAAGTCACAAACTAATTAATGGCAGAGAAGGGATTAGGGGCCAGCTCTTCTGATTTCTGGGCCAGTATTCCTTTCCTTAATAGAAGATTAGAGATTTTTTATTTCTTGTCTAAGTCTTCTGAAGAGCCTTCTGAGCCTACGTAAACTGTAAGCTGGATAAAACCTAAGTTTTCCGAAAGGGACACCTGTCCTTACAAGGTGGTGGGAGAGAGGTCAGTAAGATTGTGTTTTTATTGCAGTCCTTCCGGGACTATTTGCTGACTGTCACAGGCTAGCCCGGAAGGATGGATGGGATTAATGGATCTATAGCTAGTCCCTCCCTGGGCTGTCATATAACCACAGGTGTGGTTTTCCTTTTACTGCAGATCAGCTACCAAGAGACTGCTCCAAGTGAAAACATCTTCTCTAGAGGTGTTAGGGAGGATGGAGAGGGCAGCTTAAGATTCCAGGGTGCAGAATCAGAGTTCTCTGAAGTAGAGTCTGATAATACTTCTGTCTTTGCCCATTCTCAGTCGGCCCACGCTTCTGAGACTGCTAAATGCAGGACACAAAAGAAAGACTATTCCCTACACTTACCCCCCAGTGTATGTTTGCACACATTTAGCAGGAGAGAGAGTGATGCTGGTCTCATAAAATTTCTATATATCAAGGAGAGATTGGAGGGTTTAGCTGGGAGAAAGCGAAGAATACATTAATGGAGTAGGGGAAGAAAATAAATAAGAACTAGAGCTAAAAATAATTTCAGGTTGTTAATCATGATAAAGCTGATTAATTTAAAAGAAGTTAAAAGTGCAGATAAGATCCTGGGTAGCTACATTATCACCGAATCTTTGAGACCACAGTTTCCAGTCACTAGATGTTACCAGAAGAGTTAATTAGCCCAGACTGTGGCTGCTAGTTCTTTAGCTGTCTTCAACTTGAAGTTGGGTTTTTTTTTTTTTAATAAGTTTTAAAGCTAATTAGGGTACACCTGGGATTCATGGCTAAAGTCAGTAGAGTTTCCCCCTGAGGGTTACTTTTTATATATCAAAATTAAAAAAAAAGAAAAATGTCAGATGAAAAACAGAATCTTTAGATTCACACACAGAAAAAATGGCATAACCATTTCAACTCAGCAGACCACAAGGCCAAACAAGCTTTGGCTAGAATTGAATGCTGCGTGCTTCTGTTCAGAGAAGAGGATGCTTCCCAGATGTGTCTGGGGACTACCTGCCTCACTCTTATTTATCGTTAGCTCTAACACAGGATGTGGTGCCGCTGGCTGGTAATCTGGAAATGGCCTGTTTATTTTTACAGATCTGTAGAAGAGACTCAATAGTTGTAAAGGATGGAAGGGGGCAAAGCAGCTTGGAACTTACAACAAAAGGAAACTGGGACAAAAAATTTAGATAAAACAACTTGTGACCATGGGATCTGCTCCTTGTGTCTACTGAACACATACCAAATGGAGTTTCTAGTTTCAAAGAAAAGCCAGTTCTTCCTCCCCACCTTGTGGCCCGTGATTGTCGAACATCCAGACACCTATTTATTCATTTATTTACTTAAAGTTCAGGGAACCTTGGTATTCTTCCCAGTGCTAGGACTCGTTCCCTTATGAGTTTCATAAAGAAGAGAAATTTCTCCCAGAGCTGCATAGGCTGGTGTTTCCCTGTTTCTACTAGACCTTTCTGAACAACATCCCTCACATTAAAGCCCCATAATAGGCTGGAGAAAGAAGTTTTTCCAAATGCTCAGTGGGGACAGTGTTACTGCTCAGTTCCTGTTTCTGCTGAAAAGTTACCCTGCAGGTGACAATATCCTGAGCAGAGATATGCTGCTGAGGTGAGTCTAGGCCCTCCAAGGGACTTCCTATCTGTTATCTCCAAGATACAAAAGCTGATTTCCAGTTGAATACTCTTGAACACTAAAACTTGCATACTGTCAATTAGTAATTTTGTCTAACCGAGTCAGGGGCTGAGGAAATTTGGGAGAAATACTTTATGTTTTTCCTATATTCAGGAAATGAACAAACAAATAAGCTCCAATGCCCAATACCTAGAGAAACATAAAATGAGGAATACTGATGGGCAAAGAGAGCTAAGAATTGGGGCTTATGAGTGACAGAGCTTGTTAGTGACAGAATCAGAACTTGGGACTCTTCTGGTTTCATGGTCTTCCCACACCCCATGAGATGCCACGTGGCCTCACATGTTGCTGTGTGGTAGTCAGGAAGGAAAAACCCTAGGCAGTGTGGGACGGTGGTGTAGTGTTGAAAAACTTTGCCTTGTGTAAGCACATTCGGCTCATATATAGTTGACTTTCTCCAACAGAGTTTGGGGGAAGCCAGGGTGTATTTATCAGCTCTGTCTTTTCCTCCCTTGCCTTCCTGTCCCCAGAAGCAGGGCATGCGGTCGCTCCCTGGCACAGGGAATGCTTGGATATGAGGGACCACCCAGGCTGCACACCCGTGACCACTGCAGAAGTCACCACAGCAGCGGCCGGGAGAATGGGCTGGCTTTGAAGTTCAGGGATGGGGGGACCAGGGCTATTTCTGGTTTGGCCTGAGGTAGCTCACACTTTGTGTAACCCTGCCCCCGGGATCCACAAACAGGGAGACACCATAATCCATTGATTACATCAAAAGAGTAAAAAAAACTGCAAGTCACAAAAAATAATCTTTCGTGAGGGTGAGTAGCAGTTCTGCTGTTGGTGGAGGTGATGGTGGGAAGAGGTTAGGGAGTTAGTCATCGATTGAGTGTTTCTGAACATTAGACCTCTGTACCACCTGAAGCTGAGCAATTTATTTCCCAGTCTGACACCTCAGAAATGTTGGCCAGTCTTCACATGATGCAGCAATGGGAAGCTTTCTACATTTCTAAAAGCGAGTCAGGAAATCTGCCTCAAAGGGTAGCTAAATGACACCGTGTGGACCTGCAGCAATTTTAATGTAATTGATAGGATCAAGTTCCCACCTTTTGCTAACGCTGTCACCTTGGGAAGGTCCTAACCTCCCTGCCTCAATTCCTTATCTGTAAAATGGAGCTAATGCTTCCTACGTCAGCAGGTTCTCGTGAGGATTAAATGACATACTGTGTGTAAAGTCCTAAACATGTTGACTAGCTCGTACAACTAATTAAGAAATGCTGATTCTTATTACTGGTTAGGCAGGTGGCTTTATTATTATATGAAGTTTTTTGTGAGAGTGGCTCTTAATATGTGGAAGTCATTGGAAGTCCAGCCAAACTTGAGACCGACCAAAGGGATATGGTTTGGCTCCATTATCTAAGCTCTGAGCCAAGCCGTCAAAAAGGATTGAACACATATTAGAAGAAAAAATATATTAAGTGATGAGGTGGGTGTGACTGAGACCATAAAGAATCAATGCCACAATATTATTATTGGTTTGGCTCTTCGTCGTCTATAAACATCAAGCCTGGTTTGAGTGGTTCGGTTTCAGACTCATTGACAGATTCTTCATTTTACTTTTAAACTCTTGGGCTTATTAGGGAAAAGATTTATACATTTTTGTGCTCTATTTTAAAATAGCACTATGCATGGCTCATGCATATGTCTCTATCCTTGTCTTGTATTTTGTAAAGCATGTCCAGGTTTTTGATCTAATAAGCATTGTGCTTTTCAAACCAGATTCAGTTTGAGAGTGAAGTAGATTACAAATAATGAAGTGATTTGGTTTATCACATTGTATCAGGAACTTGGAGAGTGGAAGCTTTGCCCCTATTCTTCTTTCTGTTCCCAGGATCTGTGTTCCCTGAGGTTAGAAGTGACCATGAGCGAAGATGTCTTCTTCCTCATTTGGGTTAAGACGTACGATATTCCCATGAAAGAAATCCCAAAACATTCCTTTGGGGAGAAGCATTGTGTTTGTGTTAGTTAGAACTTGAACCTGTTCTAGGGCTATGCGTGTCTTCTTTGCGCCAATAAGTCAGAAGCCAGTTAGGAAAAAGAGAAGTAACAATGATCCAGACCTTGGAGGAAATGGAGGCAGTGTCTTTGATGAATAATGCAATCTAACAGGGTGGGGAGGGGAAAGAAAATGAAGGCTTAGTAGCACACTGAGAAATTTTGGAGGGAAAAAAGGGATATGAATATTTCCCTAGAATATTTAGTTTTCTTTTTAATGCCTTTAGTCGAATTTCTCTAGTTTTTACTGATTATCCTTTGCTATCCAGAGGGTTTATACCTTATGTCTGTGAATTGATTTTTGTGAGGGCAGCATCTATTTATATTTGTGTTTGTTCAGTGCCTAAGTTCAGTACCTGGTATTTACTTACCTTTGTAATAACTTACTGGTATGAGAACTTTTTGACTAATTACAAATAAGTACTCTCTGAGTTATTGCAGGAGTCTGTTCATACCCTGCCCCTCTCAGTCCTTGAATTCTGAACAGACTGAAACAACTTAGGTGTGCACAATTCTTTGTTTCCTCAACTCATGCTTCTCAACATGCTTTAAAATCATTTTTTACAAGCATAGAGCTTATCTAACCATCTTTTTCCTTTTGTAAGATTTAGTTTTCTTCAATTCTTTTTTTTTTTAAATTTTATTTTTAGAGGTGATTTAACATATAAGATAACTTGTAAGTATCAGGCCAGCTCATTTGTCTTGTTTCAATTTAGAAAAATGCTAGCACCAGGTTCTCTTGCTGCCAAAGCATAGATTTCATGCTGTTCGTAGTCGTTTCTACCAAGGGGACAATATGCACTCAATTGCCAACACTCCATTGGGACTCTGACAAAGGAATTTTATTGTGCCCACTTTCAGCTGGAAAAAGTGAAACCCTTGCCTGGGCATGGCAGTGGCTACTGCTCATGCCCCAGAATTGCTGTGTGGTCATGTCAGGGCTTTTTTCTTAATACTCGCTGGGTCAGACTTTCTTGTGGGTTTGTGTGTGGGAGGCAAGGCAGACTGTGTGTCAAGGACAGGCCCTCAGCCTCTTGTGTAGGGAAATTACTGCCACATGAAGGTAGGGCAGGAAGCCAGGGGCTGTCCCAAAGTCTTTGCCTTTGGAAAATTTGCCTCCTCTCCTATGAACAAGAGCGCTTATGCTGGGGCTAGAGAACTGTGTTCCTGGAACATGAGCTCCCTACTGCCAGCCTCTCACAAGTTAAAAGCCAAGCATCTTTGGATCCCACATTGTCATGTAACCAGATTGCCTAAAGAAATCCAACCTTTGACAAGGTTGCCTCGCTTAGCTGTGTGTTTAAAGTTACCAGTCTAAGTTAGGAGTAAATGTTTCCATCAATTCTAATCATCCCTTCTTGGGCACACAGAATCATCTTAGTAGGAATTGTAGCTAATACTATGAATTCAGTGTGAATTGAAAAGAACTCAGAAATGGCTGTGCATGTCCTTCGAAGATGGTAAAAGTATAAATCTATGTCAAAAATACCCCATGCATGTTGTAGAGACTGACCAAATCAGAGATCTTTGATTCCACTTTTAAACTCACCAACTATTTATATATGAAAATAATCACCCCTTTGGTTGAAAATCACAACTTTTAGTTTGGGAATTTAAGAGTCCTCTGATGAAAGTGAAAAGAATCTCTTTAGCAATCAGGCAGAGTGTCTGGGTGGCTCAGTTGGTTAAGCATCTGAGTCTTGATTTTGGCTCAGGTTATGATCTCAGGGTTGTGGGATTGAGCGCTTTGGACTCTGGCTCAGGGAGGACTCTGCTTGAGATTCTCTCCCTCTCCCTCTGCCCCACCCCCCACTAGTGTGCAGGTGGGCTCACTCTCTCTAGTCCTCTCTCTCTCGCAAATAAATAAATAAATCCTAAAAAAAAGAAAAAAAAAAAGAAAAGAAATCAGGCAGTTCTCATTGTCTTTGTAACCAATGCTTCCCTCCTTAGGTGATTTGATTTTAGGAAGGTAAAGGAGCAACAATAATCAGACTGCATTACTAGAAGCATCTTAAAATTAAGAGGGAGCTACGTAGAGGATTTCTGCTGCTAGTAGAGAATAATTTCCTCTGCCTTTGCATTATTCATCTCATGTAAATTTTGATAAAGTTCATCACTGTGATTATTATTTCATTTACTACATTTTATATGTTTATAGCACAATTTCCACAGTAGGATCTTTTTTTCTTTCCAGATTAACATAAATATGTGTATTCTGGATGGAAAAGGGAACCTTTTTAGAAGCAGGTACTTGACACACAGCACCCTAGCTCACTGCATGCAGAACTTACTGCAATATGACCATCTCTACCATGAGGTCTAGAAGTAGGCTTTTTAGGCCTGATATCTATACCATGTACTTATGTACCTATAACAGTTAATACCTACTGCAAACACCAGGTAGCATACAGATGGTTTAATATGCTCACAACTACCCTGTGAGATGGGAATATTAATCCTGAATTTTGTGACTGAGATTCTTGGGTTCATTGACTTCCTCAGAATTACACAACCACTAGAATGGAAGGGCCAGGATTCCAAACCAGGGTTCTCTGATGGGAAAATCTGTGTTCTTTTTACAATCACATTCAATGCAGGGAATTCAGCCCCCTTGAAAGAAATTCTGGACTTAGAAGCAACCAAAATGAGGTTATGCGTAGTTAGGATACCTTTATGTGACAGCATCCTGAAACTGCCCTGTGGGCCGCCTTGGAACTCTCCTGCTGGATTGGCTTTACAGATACATTCAACTTCAGCATTGGGAAGAGGCTTAAAGGTCATCCAGCCCAACACCCAGCAGGCCATCTAGCCTGTGCTGTATGCTGTCTAGGTTCTCTTGAGGCAGGCTAGTCCATTCTTTCTTGGGACAGCACAAACTCATAGGAAGTTCCTTATCTTCAGCCAGAATAAGCTGCAGAATAAGCCTAATCCATCTTCTGCATAACGGTCCTTTAAATATTTGAAAGGAATTCCAAATTCCCTCTATTTTTTTTTTTTTTTTTCCTGAGCTGTCCCAGTGCTTTCAACTGCACTCTGTAGAATATGGTTGTATTTCTTTTTTGACCCTATATTCTCTTCCGGGAGTACTGTGCAGTCTTATAAGGTAGCATTAAGAACTAAGCACCATGGCATCAGGACTGATTTAACCAGTGCAGACTGGATTAGGACTGTCATCTAGGAATTTTACATTCACCAGCCACAGAAAGTGTTGCAATTTAATTCTAACTGAACCTCCTTCACAATATCCCCTCGTCCCAAGAGATGTGGGTCTCAGCCTCCGTCCAAACTCAAGAATTCTGAAATCTTGCCATAGCTTCAGGAAGGAACACTTAGAAAAGAGAGTCGAAGTGCACCTGTTGGTTTCCAGGAAAACAGGCAAGGAGATGGAGAGGCCATTGTTAGCATAGTAGGTATTTGTCATGTACTCTGACTCTCTAAACTTGTGCCTGAGTCTTAATGGGGATAAGGTGTGGAGTGACAGGTCAGAAATAAATGAATAGAAATTGTATTTTCTCTAATGTCTAAGAGATACTAAGAGACAGAAGGCAGTGCTTCTAACCGGCTGTGATTCCAATGGAAGGGTCAGTGATTTTGCTCTTCTGTTAGTTCTTGCAGTACCCTGGGACATAATTCACCATGGCCAGAGTGGATTTGCTGTACACAGGAGTCATCCTCCTAACCTGCCATGTCTGTAGGTATGTGAGGATCTAGGATGAAGCTGAGAGAATAATATCCTGCTGATTCATACTTAGAAGGTGGGAAATATATTATGTGTGTCTTTTAGTGCACATGTGTGGGTATTATTGGCACACAATGAATTTTCTGTTTCTTTTGTGAATACGTGAGATGATATAGAATGATTTTCAAAAGTATAAGTTGAATACACAAATAGTATATTATGTTCGATTCAATTGGTAGAATAGGTATAAAATTTGTATGAAAATATAATCAGATGTTTATTTGTTGCATTCGGTTTAGATACTCCTAATAGACAGCTATAGGATAGTCAGTGCTCTCTGAATCAGATTCGAATTAGTGACCTAGTTTGTAAAACCCCCTGTTGCATTTTCATCAAGCATATCATTGTATTTAAATTTCTAGTACATTTAAAGGTAAAACAAATCATATTTTCATTTTAAAGGATTGTTTTAATCTTATATGATAGCACGCATATTTCAACAATTTAAGAATAAGTAGAAGAAAAAGTCTTAAAAGTAAAGTGCTTTAGGACATCTGAATTTGAGATGTAAACATTTTCTCATCTATTTATGTGTGTGTGTGTATGTGTGTGCGTGTGTGTCTGTGTGTGTGTAAACTTGATCTCCTCAAAGCTGTGTTTAGAAATGAGATAGGATAGGAAGGCATAGAAGCACCTGTGTTGTACTGACAAATTTCAACAGGCATTTTATGTGAGGGTGAAATAATTAGGCCCATTAAAAAAATTGATATGTTTCTATCCTGAATAAAGCCTGCAATGTTTCCATATCTGGACTTGCCAAAAATGCCCATATTTCCCACCTTCTCAACATAAATCAAACTCATATATTCTGTGCACAAGCACCCATGCACAGAAAGATTCTGAAAGAGAAAATTCTTGAAAGACACAGAACAAAGAAAGAGAAGAGGAGTCCTTTAACCGTAAAGCTGTAATTTACTAAATGTCTTTAGAATTCATATAAGGGGCCTCTCTCTTTTTTTCTTCTCTTGTAGATCTCTAAGTCCACTGATGACAGGAAAATCTTCAGTGGTTCCAGAGACAAGCTGCTGGAAATCCTGCACATTAATCTTCTAGAAGGAAGTGAGCTGATTAGGATAGAGGTCCCTTCAGAAAGAACCTCCCCCAAAACTTTAAAGGACTCCAAATTAAGCCATGTCCATTTCTGGGACCCTAAAGTGGCTCATGAAAGTCAGGGACCACTTGCTTAATGTTAGGTGATTTCAAAAGCCTTAAGATTCCAAGGGGAGAGTGAAGATGGGGAAGGTGAGGCTGAATAAATTGTGAGAATCTACCAAATAACAGGGCGTCTCTTTAATTCCAAGCATCATGTTCTATCTCACTTTGTATCTTTCAATTAAAAAAAGGAAAGCGTGTCTTCTTTAAAAACATATTTTTTCCTCTATTAATATTCAGTACTTAATATATGAGTACAGATCCATCATGCATTAGCTCTAGGTAGATCACCACCTAATTTACAAATTCAAAAGCGTAAGTCAGATCAACTCAATTGCTCAAGGCCATGTATTTGCAAGCTAAGAGCGTGCTTTGAACATTTCCTGTCCTTGGACTGGTGTACTGGGCAATGCTGCTTTTCTCTAAGAATTTGTTCATCTGTTGGATTTAACACAATTTTGCTTATCAGTTGAAATTGTTTAACCTATACCCACTCATGTAATATAAAGTATAAAATTAAATCAATGATCTAGAAAAATCAGGGCAAAGTAGTTTAAATCATTTCGATCTTCCTAAAGATTTTGATTTCTTTTTAACCTGACAAAATAAGTAATTACTCAATAGCCTTAGCTCTAAAATATATCTGACAGGTTATTTTTATTTGTTTGGTTTTCAGAAATCATATCCATGCTTTCTACCCTCTGTAGTTTTTAGCAAAATGAATCAAAGCCACTCTGTACCCAAAGATAACACCAGTGTTGTCTTTTTTTTTTTTTTTTAAACATTGCAGGGCTTTACCTCAAGTGCTATGCAGTAAATTTACAGGGAAAGAAAAATTTTATTAAATTATAACTGAGAGGAGCTGATTTTTTTACATGGCAAACAAAAAATTCCTTCATGAAAGGCTATAAAACCCATATTATTTACCAGAGAGACCTTTCCTGTCTCCCAAGTAAACACTTACAGTGTGTAGACTTGTGTAAATACATATTTAGGAGTGGCTAAATATGGCGAGGTATTTTTAAAGGTGTATTTACAAAGCTGAATACATATATTGGCATTTTGGTATGTGTATGTATGCTTTTCTGCTGTCTATTCAAAATTCTAGCAGGACTCTGGTAGATACACCTTGGATATAGGGACTGAATTTCAAAACATTCATCTTTAATCAAAATTACTAAGGACAGGTCCTTAAATCACTTCAAAAGGCTGAAAATTTTCAACTAATGGAGTTCAGGTCTTTCTTGCCAGTTTGACTGGAGGAAAATTGTTTCAGAAAAGCAGGCATCATTCTCAGAAGCAAATCTCCCTTTCTGAACATCTTTGTGCATAAAACAACTATCATTTCACATTCAGCTCAGAATATTACTGAATACTTAAAGATAGACTCCATATGATGGATGGGTCAACCATGAAATTTTAGTTAAGGGGAAAAATGTCATTAAGATAGTTTAAAAATACTTTAAACCCATTATTTTTACAATACTTTAAAACACATGAAAATGTAAGTGATAAAATCTGCTTGTTGCTGATTCAATAGCAGGAAGCTTCCTATGATAACATAGTTAACTCCGTCTCAAGGATTCCCGATGTCCATGTTCCTTCTTTTCTTCTTGGGAAACATGTTGTCTGTGAGGAAAAGAAGGTGCTGGTAACAGAAGTTGTAGATACATGAAAGAGCACTACCTCTGCTTCTCTTGTCTGTCGCAACTCAGAATGAATAAGGATCTCATTTGCGCAAAAGCCTTTTTTGAGAGTTGAGAATCTAAATAACTCTAGAGCTTGGGCTATCTCAGGGGCCTTTGGCTAAGGAGTCTAAACAATGCTTCTATTTCATTTCTAATGCAGCACACAGCTATTTCTAAATGCTCTCAATATCCTGCAATGGAATAATTGAAAATCTTATTATCATAAACCGTATGGGGACAAAGATTACTCAATCAGTGAAATAATTTCTCCAATAAAACTTGCAGTGGGCTGAGTTTTTTAACTTTACAAAAATATACATCATATGTGCATATTTTCCCCAAGGTACCAACAACATAGATTTTGGTTAAACCTGCAGGGCTCTAAAATTTTAAATTTAGAAAGAAAGAAAGAAAGAGAACTTATTTTATTTTTTATTTTTTAATTTAATTTTATTTTTTAGTGTGAAACTTATTTTAAAATATTATGACAGTACTATAAGGCCTCTGGAATGTAGAAGCTTCTAATATATGTGCTGACACAATTTTAGCTTTAACTGTGAATGGGTGCACTCTATACATATTACTTATATGCCAGTATTTTAGACTTGGAAAACAAACTTCTGGCAAAAGACAATCCTTGTTTCAGAATTTTTAAAAATATACGAAGAGGCACCAGCACCTCTGCATTACAATTTTTATTAGTTTTATCCCATCCTTAATGTTATTCTGTGGCCAAGTATCTCATTTCCATGTAAACTTCCATTAGGAACACAAATTGCTGACACCACATCTACTGACAGAAATGCCACAACATAAATTATGCCAAGAAAATGCTGCTTTGGGCGGGGGGCATGGCAGGGGGAACTAAGCTAGATAAAAAGCCACTGTGCTACTGCCCAGCCTGCAGCCCTGTCCCGCTGACCACTGATAAAATTTATCACGGGGCCACATACGGGAAGGCAGCTTAAAGAAGAGACATCTGTGGTAAAACATGTAACAGCAAAACAGCTAATGGAGCATTATTACTTTATTGGAAAGCAATATCTCTGGATGCTTCACTTTTCTAGCTTTAGCAAGTGTATGAATTGTTCTTCTACATGCAGAAGAGCTGATATGAAAAAAAAAAAAGGTTATTAGAACACTGAATGATGGCATTAGGTCTTTCCAGGGCTCACTAGTTCACCACTCTGCCCAGTACACTTAACCAGCAAAGGGGTGAGGGAGTTCCAACAAAGTTAAAAACCAATCTGAATTCTTTTTTTTTTTTTTAAGATTTTATTTATTTGAGAGAGAGAGAGAGAGAGAGAGAGAGAGAGAGGGAGGGAGAGAGAGAGAACAAGCAGGGGGAGGGGTGGGCAGAAGCAGATTCCCCACTGACCAGGGAGCCTGATGCTGGGCTCAATCCGAGGACTCCGGGATGGCGACCTGAGCTGAAGGCAGACACTTAACCAACTGAGCCACCCAGGCACCCCTGAATCTTCATTCTTAAATGGAATGTTGATCTATAATGCTAATGGTCTCATTGTAAAGAAGCAGTCTTGTAAATTCCGGCTAATCATTGTTATAATTCAGTCCTGGTGTTAGCAGAACGGAGAAATACCCAAATTCTACTAGTAAAAGGAGTCTCATTTACCAAGGTATTTAAAAATTTGTCGTTGGATGGGGCTTATTCTTTTGGGGTTTAAAAGAATAAGATCGGCATGCAGCGGACAGTCACAATTGGATAGGTAGAATGGCTACAAAGCAAAATGAGTAGCTGGTGTGGCTCTTTAAATGCCAGTGAAGTTGGCATTTAAAAGCCCTGAAGGAGACCAATTGAATCATTTGCTGCTGGACTGAGGAGAGTGGCGTCATCAAGATGGCGCCACAGATGGTTCCTGACTTCGCGCCTCCTCACGAGAAGAACAAGTAACAACTATTTATGAACAAGGCACCACTGAGAGAATCCTAGAAGTTGGGGGTGAGGCCGAAGCACCTCCTGCAGCAGAGTCCGGGACACACTGGATTAGAAAGGTAAGAGAAGCGGCTACCCAGTGACGGCAGTACTCCTCCCAAAGGTGGGTGCGGGACCACGCTGAGAGGTCTCAGCTGAGCCAGTAGGAAAACGACTAGTATAGCAGAGGATTTTGTTCTTATCATCTTTGTTACTCATAAGCTATGTCTTAAAACATATGTAATTGGACATGCAAGGACTTGCTGTATTTTGCCCCTCCTGTACCACAGGCGTTTCCACCTCTGAGCTTTGACCATTCCTACATGTGTTTTGAAGAAGTCAGGGATTTTGGATAGATTGCCTTCAATTAATGTAAGAGAAGCTGCGTTGCTACCTAATGGGGCCATGCTATGCTAAATCTGATAATAACTGCAAAGCACATTGGTGAGAGAGCAAAATTTTCATCTTTTACTGTCAACCTCAAGCAGGGAACCTCACATCAATCTTTTTTCCTTTTTGTCAATTGTTAATGCCATGTTTATATAACCCCTTTAGGTAGCTGCTTATGTATCTAGCCTCTACGGTTTCTTGGGCTAATGTTTCATGTTTACTACCTGCAGTTTAAAGCAGTACTTTATTTTATTTTTCCTAAATACATCTCATTCAAGTTGTAAGGTAAATTATTTTAATATCTAAACCACCAGGATTTGGTGATGAATAATAGCTACTGTTTATTGAATGCCTAATACATGCTAGGCACTGTTTAGGAGCTTTCTCTGTATTAACTCATTTAGTCCTCAAAAAACTGAGAGAATAATTATTATTTTCTTCATTTTATGAAAACATAGTTTGATGTTTAGAGAAGTTGGTACTTCATTCCAGTTCACATAGCTGATAGATTGATTCACTGGAATATAGTGTTTTGGGTGTTATATGTAGATGATGGATTTTTTTCAAGATTACAAACTTATGGACAGCATAAAACAGGCTATTTTACTTTGTCTTTCATGAGCGCAGCCAATAGCATATAGTATTATCCACAAGAGTGTGTGGAGGTGTGGGCTATTTGTTGCCTTTTACTGTAAACAGAGGGACATCCAGAAAGTCCCTTAACCTCTTTTTTTCCTCAGGTGCCTCAAATATGAAAAGTAATCTTTAGCAGTATGAAGACAGAGGGATGGATCATTTGGTCTCTATAGATTCTTTCTGGGTTTTAAGATGCTTCTGACAAAATGACAAAGAATAATAGTCATATCTGTCAGGATACAGAGCCAAGCCACCCTAAATCTACCTGTCTCTGACATTGGTCTTGCTACTGTAATCAACAATATAATGTACTTGGTTGAAAAAACAGGTGCTTTAAATAAATTGACAAAATAAGCTAGAAGAAAAGGGAAACAGGTAATGAACCATTATGACGGCATTAGCATCAGCTGATTCTGTAGTCTTAGTGTGCTCACCAAGTGTCTTCAAGAGTCTCTGTTTAGAAAATGGAAGAAGAAATCGATGATGGAACATTTAGCTTCTTTGAGCCAAAATGGATTATTAATTGTCATTACTGAGTGAGGAATGTAGACTTCAGGGTACCTGATTTCTAATTGCATATATCGTTTCTGGAGGAAAAAAAGAGACTTCATGCCAACTTTTATTGCAAAAACTAAAGCTAATTTAGGATATTGCAGAAAGGTTCTGATAAGATTAATGGTTATTACTGAGAAAGCAAAAAGGAGATTGCTCCTTCACTAACATAAGAGGGAGATGAGACTAGGAGGCAAGAAAGCTAGATAGCAATTCCTCATTTATCAAGACTAACATGAAAACTTGTTTTTTTCAATTCTCCTGGTTATTGTATTCTTTTATACTCCTTGGTAGCTTGGCCTGAGACCCAGGACTTCAATCTTTTATCAGCCAGAAGAGAAAGGGAATTGGGAATAGAATGGAAACAAGTATGTTCATTGAGGATTCCTGGTTCTAGGATGAAAATGATGTGGGCGGTCATTTTTATCTGGTCCTAGTAATAACCCTTGGAATAAACGAAGAGCAGTACAAGTGAATTTTCTGTGTTGTGAGTAGTGAGAGTTCATATAAGGCAGATATCTACTGGGTAATTGTGTTTGAATCTAATGGTAATTGTCCGAATCAAAGGATTTATGTATACATCCCACTGGATCGCATAACCACAGTGACAATTATGTGTATTTCACATTGAGGGGACAGGTTAAGATAAATAGGAAGAAGGGGAGAAGTGGTTAAAAATAAAGAGGAAAGTACAAAAAACACTTAGTAGTAGAAAAATAAAAAGAAAGAGATCACAGAGGTGTTTCCTAGTTTATTATGTTAGCACTTTTCTGTTACTTCATGGCTTTCTTTCTTTCTTTAGACCAAATCTTGTGAATATCCCAGTTAAACTACACTCTGGAAATAGAAAGCAGGAAAGCCTTCTTTTCTCTCAGCCTCCCTCCCACACTTTTAATACTCTGCGAATTTGACCCATTTATCACCTGGAAGGTATGGTTTCTTATTGGGAAACTTACAGAATCTTATGTAAGCAAACCACAGTCAGCATAGGGGAGCCCTCACATTATCAGTCTCACTCTTCCTTTAATTTAGGAAAGATAACCTTTGAAAATCAGGTGTCTAATGCTAAAATAAGGCCTGTGGCCAAGCACAGGGCTACAACTGCTAAGGTGTCTCTTGTCAGCGGAGGAGGGCACTGTAACCTTTTTCTGAGGTGACAGGATAGACTTCATGTTAGTAGAACAGTGAGGTTTGGAAGAGTGCCTCAGGAATTTCAGGGTTATCCTAGGGACAATGTAACCTCATTTTGACATGGCCGATGTAACATATTAGAATATTGGAAACAAACTTATTTTGTTCCAAAATCTTGGCTCATCTAAGTAGTAGTATGCCTTTTGTGATTAAAAACAAATCGTTGTCTTTCCCAATTTCGTGTTAGTTGTGTTCAGCATCCCTTCAAGTCTTTGTTTGGTGGGGGGACAATAAAGTGTCTTTGGCTAGTCAACCTGGCAATAAAGTTCATGAAACTATCACTGGGAAATTCAGTTATGGAAAATAGGCAGTTTTGGCCAAAGAAAAATCTGGAGGCAACTGTACACAGTATTGGTTTTCTTTTCTGGATATGATTTTTTTTAAATGAAGAGACAGAAAACAGACTACCAAATTGAATATTGTAATTGAATAATGGTTTCCTAAACTTTGCAAAAACTGCTGGCCTCTCATAATTTTAATAATTTTACATAAGTATCTTTTTTTTAAACTCCAGAGATCACTCTCTTTCTAAATCTGGTTTAAAAAGAGATTTTCTAATTATAATTATGCTCTCAGTCATACCATGTTAAAACTTACTTATACCAGAGTAGTAAATCCTGCAAATAGCAAATACTTTAACGTGGTTCCTCATCCAACAATGGTTTATAATAAGATACTACCAGATGATGAATGTGGCTATGCAATATTCCCCAAATATTTGGAAATGAAAAGAAAATTATGGAGGAATTTCTTCTCTTCCACACGAATCAGTGGTATTTCATCCATATTAAGAAATTTCAACTTTGTGACAATTTATCATTTAACTAATTTCCTATGGTGGCATAAATTGACCAAATGGGTCCTGGCTTCCTAAAGATGTTTCTGGAAGGACAGCATTCTAAACAGACAATGCATACACGTAACAGGTACTTCATAAAGACATACTAACAATTATAATTCATTGTTCAAGATTCCAGTTATTTTGATGGAACCATTGGGAGAACTTTGTTGGAATGATTTTTGGAGTAGTTCCAGACAGGGTTACACTTGTTTTAGGTTTAAGGAGCAACAATAGTGTACTGTTTTCAAAACTCATGGAGATGGTACATTGGAAAAAAAATTTTTTTTCATGTTGTTATCACTGCCATTTGAGCACATTGGATTTTTAAAAGCGTTTCTCTACAAGCCATTTGTTATCTCAAGAGTCAGTCGGCAATTTGGGTAGTATTCATCACATAGTTTGAACCTGATAAGCAGAGACAATCTGCCCAGACAAAACTATCTTTGAAAATCAGTGATATTGCTAGAAAGAGTTATCTGCACTCCCAATCTATATTCCTTCACCTCCCACTCAAGTCCTCAACCAATTTCAATTTCTGTCTCTACTACTTCCTAGCTGAGTAACCTTGGAAAAATTGTCTCTTCTTTGTGTCTCCATTTTCTCATCGTGATAAAAGCATACTAATAGTACCTACTAGATGATGTTGTTGTTGTGATAATTGAATGAGTGTGTGTAAAGACATACATATGTGTATATGTATATATATACATATGTATTTATATATATGCTAATAGTCTATCTTCTTTGTCACCAATCTCTACAAGGAGAATAGACATCGCTTAAATCCTTGCCTTGCTTGACTTTCTTTCTCTTTTTTTTTTGCCTTGCTTGATTTCTCAACCACTGTTGACACTATTGGACACTGTTGAACACTCCCTCCTTTTCTTCCCACTCTTCTCGTTTCCATCAAGTTCTCTCTGCAATCTCTTCTATAGTCCTTTTTGAGTGCTCCTTTTCTTTTTCATTCCCTAAATGTTAGGCTTTGTCAGGGCTCAGCCTTCGTCACTTAGCTCTTGTTCTATCCATTTCCCTTGGCCAATCTTACTTGGTTTTAGGATTTGAATTATTACAGAACCTATAATCCGATTACTTCCAAATTTCTGTTTTTAGCCTAGGCCTCAGTACTGAGCATCAAACTTCTATATCCACCAGCCTACTAGGCATCCCTTATGAACTTCACACTAAACATGTTAAAAATTGGACTTGTCATCTTCCTTGTCTCACACCCCCCCCACACCCTCCAACCCATTAAATGGTACCATCCTTTACCCAACTGCTCATTAAACTTGAGGGTTATGTTTGTTTCTTTCATTCCTCCCCCTGCTCACCACATATGATATGAGGTCTTATATATTTTTCATCTTAAATATTTCCTTAATCTTTATCTCAGCAGTCTGTCCTCTAATTTGCCTCTTGCCTGACGTATTACAACACTGTTACCATTGCCCTCCCTTCCTCTAGTCTTGTCTTCAATTCTCTACATAGAAGATAGCAGATGATTCTATAGAACAAACCTGATTATGTTCTTCTTCAGCTTGAAAATACTCAGTTTCCTTGACATGCTGTATAAGGCCTTGTGTGAACTGGCCTTTGCTTATCTCTCCAATTTTCACACCTCCATAGAATCCATGCCTTCCTACCTCTGGCATTTTGTACACGTTGTTTCTCGCACCTGAAACACTTCCCCAATTTCCCCACCCTTCTCTGTCTCAGTTGATAATTATACTTTAGGTCTTAGCTTAGATCTTACTTCTTCTAGGAAGCAAAACATTGATTCTTCCAAATAATTTCTCTTGAAATTTCTCATAACCTCTTTACCTTTTTTTTTAATAATGTATTTTATGTTGTTTTGCAATTGTCTGTTTACCTCTCTGCCCCTGTTGTATTTAAATTCCAACAGGGCAAGGATCATGGCCATATTTTTCTTTTTCTTTTTTTTTTTAAAAGACTTATTTATTTATTTGCGAGAGAGAGACAGAACAGAGGTGAGGGGCAGAGGGAGAGAGAGAGTCCCAATTAGACTCCACTCCGAGCTCAGAGCCCAACATGGGGCTCGATCCCATGACCCTGAGATCATGACCTGAGCTGAAACCAGTAGTTGGATGGTTAATCGACTGCGCCTCTCAGGCGCCCCTCAGGTTCATATTTTTCAAGATATCCTTAACATTGTAGCTTAATGTTGGTCATTTAGAATGTAAAGGGTAAAGATATATAAGTGTATGTATAATAAGCTGTGACTTTCAAACAAGAATAGTGAGAAATGGGTCAAAGCTCATCATTTGCTTCTTTAAAAGGAGAGAAAATAGAGAATTTCATTAGAACATCAGTGCAAATAAAGAGTAAACTAGGAGTAAGATTTTAAGCCACAGAATTTTGTGACCTTGGGGTGATGCCCCATTTGATGCCATTACAACATACTTTAATCTGGTGTCAGTCTCAGCACAAATATCTAGGCATTGGGAAGCAATCCAAGTCTTGTCTGGCCATAGTCATACATGTTGTATTTTGTTCAGCCAATTTAGTAAGCATAGGTCTAAAGCCTTCACATCATAGTGTGAGGGGAGAATTTTTCTCGGTTCTCTATGACTTTTTTCATATTAATTTTTTTTGCATTGTGTGTCCTAATTTTTTTCAGCCTATGTTTTAAAATGATTATTCATCCTTTTTCCTACTACTTCACAAGGTGAAAACTCATTTATTCGGTAAACTCCCAATTCCATAATCTTTCATTTTCATTTAGACCAAGAGTTCTCAGATGACAGCTTTGAATTTGTAGTAGTATTATTCCATTTGGTTGGTTTATTATTTTAGTTGGTCTTGTTCTCAGAACTTTCCCCCCATTTCTAACTACTAACAAATATATAATAGCATCTTCACTACAGCATTTTAAAAGATAGTTAATTCAGTGACTCCTTTACTGAGCTATGTTTTATCTTCCCCTTCTATTGAACTAAGTTTTTGAAGAAGACACACTATTTTTAACATAATCAATATTTTCAAGAGAACTACTTAAAAAAAGTTTACAAACTAAAAATTTCCCCACTCGTATAGATGGTTTCACCCTCAAACCTTCTCATTTACTTTTTTTTTTTTTTTTTAACCTTTTCATTTATTTTCAAAGACTTTTTTTTTTTGGTCAGGTTTTTCACCTAAAAATTTTTTAATGGGAAATAAAGGATTTGGTCAGTTCTGCTAGACATATTCCATAATTTAAGAAAGAAATTTAAAGGTTGTGGGCATAGAGCTTATATTTAATTCCCCATACATATACATATATATGTATATATACACACACACTCTCTGTATTTACTATTCATTTACTTGAGAGAGAGAGAGAGTGAGCAAGAGAGTGCGCACCAGGCAGGGAACATACAAAGGCAAAGGGAGAAGCAGATTCCCCACTGAGCAGGGAATTCAACATGGAGCTTGATCCCAGGATCCTGGGATCATGACCTGAATCGAAGGCAGATGCTAAACCATCTGAATCACCCCTATATTTACTATTCTTATCTATACTATATTTATGGTATATAATATACATACATAATGAATATTTATATTATATATATGATACAAACTATACATAGTATGAATGTACATATATGTAGTATAGTAGCCCAGATTTATAAATACTTACTGATGAATCAGTATTCTTAATTAAATAGTGTAGTTCCTTTAGGAAAATTGGCAATAAAATAGTATCTGCAAAAGAAAAATTATAATTTATATTATGTTTTAGAGAACACGAAGCTGCTAAGTTCAGTACAGTAAAGAAACAGAATTTTCAGTTTAATGTATATTAAAATTTCTTTCCAATAAAAGAAAATGTACAATGAAAAGACATTGAATTGTAAGCCTCCATCTCTATCCTCTATCATGCTGCCCAAATACTGTTCTTAAGTCACATAGTATTACTTGACATTTCTTGGATATACTATATTTTTTGTAGCTCAGTAGCTTTGTAAATGAGGGTTTTGTTACCTGATGAACTCCTACTCATACCCCAAGATTTTCCTTCAGCGTCCTTTAACTTGTGAAGTGATACCTTGGCTCACATAATTCTTGGCACATACCTGTATTATTTTCTTACCAAATTGTGTTGCTTTCCTAGTTTGCTTTTCTGTCTTTCCCACTAGGGTCAATGTACTGTTAGGTATTATAGGCAGAGAACCTGGGTAAAAATGTCTGGGACTCGGGAGAAAACACATATTGGTATAAGTTATGCAAAATTAATGACTATTAAAATGCCCATAAAAATGATCTCAAGCAAATGTAACACAACTCATATGTAGTTATGTGATTATATTAAATGTGAGATGTGAGTGCATTTTAATGTTTTATATGAGGTTAGGCGGATTTAGAAAACTCTGAATGATTAGAGCCTGAGAAGGTCTTAAGTTGGTTCTCTTGGCCCCACTTACATTTGGGGAGAAAGAATTTTGTTTTACTCACTTTTATGATTCCAAAGGCCAGTGGCAGTGACTGGTATATGGCATATACCTAAATACCAGTGATAAAATTCCTGAAAATTATAAGCAGTCTCTAAGTATTACCTGGTTGAATAAAAGTCTGTATTAAATGAATATTGCCCAAGAGACAGTGTATCATAGTGATTAAGAGCATGGCACTGAAGTTCCCCAAACCTGGATTTGAATTGTGGTTCTGTCACTTACTGGAGAAGTGGTTTAGGGTGAGTCTTACAGCTCTCTAAACATAAATTGTCTCCCCATCAGGGGTGATAATAGTAGTAACTATCTGTTTGGATTTTCACAAGGATTAAATGAGATAATATAAATTGAACACTTAGCATGGTGCACGGCATCAGAAAAAGTTCTAATAAAAATTGAGTTATTATTACTATAAGCTAAGCAAAAGTAGCTTTAACATAAATGACTACATCTATCATATTTAAATCTTTAAGTAGCTTTCACTCGTGGTAGCTAAATTTCAGTAGAGTAGACATAAAAGAGGTCACAATGAACAATTTTCTCTAAATTCTCAATTCTTACAAGCAACAGATTGTAAAGAATGCTGGAAAAAGTCAGATTTTGAGGCTCTATGTAAATTTAAAAAAAAGGGAGGGTGATAAAAGCTTTCTTATTCTCGAGATAACATGCATGAAAACAATTTGTGATTCAGGATAGCAATACGGGTATGTCTTTAAGCCAACTAACTCTTTGCGACACATTGTCCTTGCTTTCTAAAGTAGGCCTCATCTCACTTTTAATGTGTGAAAGGAGAGATTATTCAACACAGTGGTAGACACATTTTTGTTCTCAAGAACACTGCGATATCATTAATCTTCTGGCACGCCTGCAAAGGCGGGTTATGTGAATGCTAGTCTTTTGCAAGGCTATAAATAAAGTTTAAGGAGAGAAAGAGACAGAAAGAAAAGATGTTTTCCCGAAGCTTCTATTGCCACAGTACGGACCACATTAAGGGTGCAATAACTTACCAGTCATAACACTTTTAAAATCCTCTTTATGGGTTTTCAACATCTGTCTAGAAAAATCCAGCTAAAAATAGAATCTGATCTTGTAACACAGCTTTCTCAAATTGGGCTATCCTAAACACTCTCTTCATTGAATAGTCACATATGACTATTTTAGAGCCATATTTCTGGGAATAGCAATGCTTTATCATATATATCACATGCTTAGCACTTCAGAAGATACGTTCATGTATTAGGGTGTGTGTGAAGTGGTTCCTCATGGATGGAAAAGCTTCAGTAAAAATAATTTTTTTCCTTTTCTGCTTTTGAAATGTAAAGCAAAGAAAAAGGACATGCAAAGTATCCCTCGTTTTTTATGTTAGGAATTTCATTCTATTTCTAGTCTAATAGATGCAAATTTCATCATTATCCATGTATAAAGGTTGAGTCACATTTGTTTTTATTTGAAAGCACTCTCAGGAATAATGCTTGCATGCTAAAGGCTGTTACAGCATGCTTATGGATTATTATTACACATAATATGGACTTAATTTTTCCATCAAATTGAAATAGCTGGTAGCAGTTTTTGGTTCTAGCAGAAACCATCTTTCTCATAGTTCTTTAGTGGCAAAACTCCTGCTGACTTCATGAGAAGATCAGGTACAAAGCAATTAATATGTCACAGATTGTTGTTTAGAGCTGTTTTTAGTTCTAACACGTAGATCCAAAAAATAAAAAAATAAAAAATAAATAAAAAAAACCCCAACTGGCTTGTACTCTAGTTATGTCTTATCCTACACCCTTGGAAGATTTTTTTCATAATATTTTGGAATTTGGAGCTTCCAAACAGTTTGTATGTGACAAACCAAAGACACTACAATTAGAACCTTTTTGCTATTGAGTTTGCAGGATATATGTGTTGCTAATTAAGAACCAACATCTTCGTCAGTTTTTCAGGTTGAGCAAACCTTTCAATTTGGGACAGTTAGTGGGCACTGTACACTCATAGCCAAGCTTCTCAAAGCTTTTTGTGATGCCCTCTGAATTTTAGAGGCCTCATCTGGGGGCTCTTGATGAGCGTCACTTCTCTACTGATCTCTGCATGTGGCTCCTCTCTCAAACAGCCCACATCTGGGAAGCTCATTACATTCTGTAACAGATTAGTATGGAACAGGCAGTTTGAATTCTTCATCCAAGAAGTACACAAGTGGAGTTTCTATGCCATTTACTGAAAGAGCTAGAAAACAGACCTGGATCTTCTCTTTGAGACAGAAAGTAGAATCCTCAGGAGCCAGCATGGCCTTTGGAAATCTGGTCTTGACCGCCATGCAGACAATGATGTCAGTTAACTATCTTTAATAGGGTTTCAAAACTCACTGCAAATGTGGATTTAGGGAGTATATTGTATCCCTAATTTGCAGAAGGAAATGAGAAGAAAAGGAAAATAAAGGGAATAGTAATGAACATTTGTAAAGTTCTGATTATACATGGTTAAATGCACAATTATTCATTTATTACTTAAAATATTTTCATGAAGTATATATTACTTTCCTTATTGGCTGGTAAGGAAAACACGCTGTTGAGACAGGTTAGGTAACTGGTCTATGTCCTCACAATGACTAAGCAGTAGAGATAGGATTTGAATCCAAATTGTTCCAATTCTAAAGTTCGCATTTTTTTTTTTTTTAAGATTTTATTTATTTATTTGAGAGAGAGAAAGAGATCGCAAGTAGGCAGAGAGGCAGGCAGAGGGAGAGGGGGAAGCAGGCTCCCTGCTGAGCAGAGAGCCCGATGTGGGGCTCGATCCCAGGACCCTGAGATCATGAGCTGAGCCAAAGGCAGAGGTTTAACCCACTGAGCCACCCAGGTGCCCCTAAAGTTCACATTTTTTACTCAACAAGGATCAACAGGATTGCCCAGGATCAAATGGTGAATGCAGCAGATTTCATTTGCTTTGTTCCTCCCTTCCCCTTCAATAAACTTCCCTCCATTTTGGCAGTTCCTATTCCTAGCCACTGTCTCATTCTCATAGGTTTTGTTTTGCCCATATCCTTTTCCAGTCCCAACAAAAATGTTAACTGAAAATGACATTAGCTAATTACACTTCTTTAATAGGTGTCTGCATTTTGGTAAAAACCTAATACACTTAAATGCCTTTAAGACAATAAAGAATGTATTTCAGATACCATGACTGTTGGTGTTGGGGGACATGTATGGGCTAAGGGGCTATCTTCTCAGAAGATGGCATGAAGCCTGGGGAAACTCAGTGTTTCCTGCTTACATATTTTTATGCACATAAAATCAGTCTAAAATGAACTCTAGGAGCAGATGTGAAGGCAAAAGAAATTATATTATAACTTAAGGGGCGAAATGTGCTCAGGATGGAGCAGAATAACTCCTTTGCTGGATCATCAGGGTGTTCCATGAGATTCTGAACTGATTACATAAATCTTTAATTCTCCTCCCTCATTTCCACTTTATTGCATTCCACTGGAAAGATAGAGTGGCAAGACAAGGCCTCAGGACAGTTACCTAGGATTACTTTTTTCTCACTATCCTTGAATAGAGCTGCTTCCTACTAAGAAGCTGGAATCTATCTGTTGGCCCATAATAGGATAGTTACAGGTCAGCTTGAGATGACCTCTTCCTTGCTGGTGATGATTCAGAGCTCTTTGTTTTAAAATTAATACTTGCAGATGTGGGATGTTAGGGAAGGGAATCTTAATGTAAACCTGGTTAGTTTTCAAGTGTGTAGAGAAAAAAATGTCAAGAAGGAATAAAATAAATTTTAAAAACATTCATAAAACGGGAGAAAAAATTATTGTCCATATTCTCACTACTCTACTATACCAATTGGTATACTTTGTAAACTCTCAAGCACTTTTTCCCCACGAATATTTATTAACATAATTGTAATCATAACTTATATTTAATTTTTTTATTTTTTTCACAACTCGTATCTTAAAAGTTTGCTTTCTTTCTCCTAATATTATGACATAGTCATTTTCTACACTACTAAGCATTCTTCATTAGTTAGGCTGATTTTTTTTTTTTTTCCAGAGAGGATGGGGCTCTCCATTTTTAAATGGCATAGATGATTTTCTGTCGTACATCTAAATGTATGAATTACCTTCTTATAGGCATTGTGTAAATGCTAATATAGTCCATCTACAGATTTTAAATGTTACTTAGTTATATAGATGCTGCACTGTAGTTCTCAGGGGATTGTTAACATCATCACATTTTTAAGTGTATCACAATCTTGCCATTTAATTATACTTAAGTGGTTTATCAACATTAGTGTATAGGAAGAACAAATATAATTGTCATAGAACAAGTAAATGATCATTGAGTTTAGATACTTTTTGAAGGTTCTTTAGATTCCTGCTGTACATATTTTCTGAGAATTTCTTATATACTAAAGAATGTCATTGGGCTCTTTGCAGCTGTTGTGGCCTGGCTTTACCCCATTAGAGGCGATCTGTGGGAAGAGAAGGAGACAAATTGTGACACTGTCCCTTATCAAAGGACCACACAGTTGTTCGCCACTTTGACTCCATGATGGATAGTTATCTTGAGGTTTGACGGATGTAAGGCTGAAAGTTTAGAGTAAAACACTGCAGAAGCCCAGTAGCTCCTTGCTGTTGACACTTAACCTGATAACATGGGGTTAATCAATCTTCTCTCTTGTCTTTAGCTTCAATTTTCTTTTTCTTCAAGCTTCTTTTTTTCCCACCTTTTCAGACTGGTCTGCCAAAAAAAAAAAAAAAAAAAAGTCTGGATGGGGAAAAGACAAAAGTAACTCTTTTCCGCATTATTGATTTCATCAAACAAGCTTCTTTTGTCCTCGGTGCATGTTTTGGAGACAGAAAAACACATACTCATTTTATGTGTATAACGTGCATATATATTTGTTTCAAAGTTTTAACTTGAATGGTTGGAGAAATTAGATCTTGGTGATCAAAAAATGAATAATAATGTTTATCTTGAAGAAAGACTTTGTCCTTAAAGTCTTTTGGTTTTTTGAGTACAGCACATTACTAATGATTAATCATTCTGCTTTCCAGGCAGAGGTGCCTGGCTGGCTCAGCCTGTGGAGTTTGCAACTCTTGATCTTGGGGTTGTATGTTCAAGCTCCACATTGGGTGTAGAGATTACTTAAGAATAAAATCTTAAAAAAAAAAAAAGAAAAAATACTGTCCATGTTTCCTCAATATTTCCCTTAGTTTAATGATAAGCAACTATTAGATGTTCCATTGAAATAATGACTTATTTCAATATCTAAATATGGTAAAATTTTACCTGATTAGAAGAGTTTGATAAACTGTTAAAAGATCTGCTGGTTCTGCCATGCCTGAATTCCTCAAGCAAAGAAGAATAAAGGGGAAACGTCCCTGTACTTTTCATGAAATTGTATTATCCCAGTTAGTGCATGGGGTGAAAGAGTCAGAATTCTTTTTTCAGCTTTATTGAGATGTAACTCACACACGGTAAAATCAGCAGCTGTAAGACTGCAATTTGATGAGTTTTGACAAATGAACACAGTCATGTTACCACTACTACAATCATGATAGAGAACATTTTTGTTACCACCCAAAAGTTCCACTGTGGTCCTTTGTAGTCCATATCTTCACCACATCCCCTAGTCCCTGGCACTCACTGACATACTCAGATCCTTTCACGAATGTATATGTCCTCTGTGCAGGGGCCACCCTCCTCCTCTCTAGATTGTTCCTATTGCAGTATGTGTGCTGCCAGAGCACCAGCCAGCCAGTTTCAAAAGTAAGTTATGACTACATATTAGTTTGTAACCTTTTACAGGATTCATTTATTAAATCTCTTAAGACTTTATTTCTAATAGTCAATTAGAACTATACCGTCAGCCCCTTTGGAAAAGAAAACTCAGCAAATCTCCGCTATTGTACCATGCTTGGCATAACACTATGCTTGAGATCCTGTCCTAGTCTCATGTCTAACTCCTACCTCTTTTAGAATCACTGAGGTGTTAAATGATAATTAACTTTTTTTTAGTCGTGTACTATTTTGTTAACTTAAGAATACTTCTGTTGCTGAGCTTTTGAAACGCAAAGTTGATTGACTCTATGCCTCAGTTAACCACTTTGTTATATTAAAACAACAAAATACTAAGTCTCTAACAGTTGTTGAAATGCATTTTTAAGTATGGAAGAGAAAAGCAAGGCAATTTAATTTACTCTTCTGGTTTGGCTAATTACTAAAAAGGAGGAAACTAAGTGCTTGAAAATTGTTGTATATACCCTTGGCTATCATTTTTTTTCCATTATAAGTGAAGAGATATCAGGTGTAAGAACACTGTTCATTATGTACAAATACAAAGCATTCTTACTGTTGGGCACTATCAGTACACATACAGTGTGTGGATAATTTTAGCCATAATGGATATACCATTTCAGTTATTAGATTGAAGGTTTTTTTTTTAAACTAAAAATGGGTGAGCATAAATGAAGGTAGAATATATGTGCTCAAAAAAGTTGGAAATGAGTGAGATCTATAAATGTCTTCATATCTCAAGGTCTGATGGTATCATTTGTTATTCATAGTCATTTGCATTTGGTTGTTTTAGAGAGGTTTTCTACCAAGATAATATGAAAATATTAATATATCAGTATTAAAATACTAATAAAACATGGATATGTTACAGTATGGACTTCACAACAAATAAAAAAATGCATTACACACAAGTTTCAAATTAGTTAAAGATGTGGAGCACCTATAGAATGGAAGCAATTATTTTTGAAGAAAATTCGTTAGCTTCTATACATTTTTTATTTTACTTCTGTCTATTTAGCTCTTTTTATAAGCTACATCTTCTGAAGAACCCATAGAAAACTACATTCTCTCCTTGGCAAGCACAAATAGAAGATTTCAGTTATACAAGATTGAGAACCTGTATTACCTTTCCCGGAGTTACATGGAAAAGGGTGAAATTTAATTTACATTGCTCTTTGTTTACATGTTCTAAAAAAAGTTTGCTCCCTGAACCTCAAATCTCTAAATGCAAGGTTCCTAGTGATTTGAGACTAATAAGCTCAAAGTGTCTGAGAACCCCAGAGAAAGCCTACTCCTATTATTTTCCCATTAAAAAGCAAGAGCCCCCAAGGGATATGGTTTTATGCAGATAAATGTTGGATAAATATCTGATCTTCTGGGCATATTTGAGCCTACATTATGAATCATGCACAGTTCTGTCAACCCTGGTTAGGGACCAAGTGTTTAGTTTTTCATCTGCATGCCTGTCTTTTCCAGAGTCTCTTTGTCTTTGCTTTAAGCACATATAAACTCAATGGCACACGTAATCAAGCTCAGCGTTGTAAAGGAATGAAAAAGCTGGGAAGTTGAACGTAACTGCTAATATTTCATGTGACACTTGCCCTTTATAATAGCACTCGGCCACCCAGATCAGGTTGGGTGTGAGCTGTGTCTGCTCTGTGACGCTGTCTGTCCTAAACCAAGGGGGTGTGCCTGTGGTTTACTGCTGCCACATGGCTGGCATTGTTATTCATAACCCAGAGCCCTTTCTTATTTCCTTCTTAGCTCCTGAAATCTTCACTCCTGCATGTTTTCTTTCCTTTTACTCTGACTCTCTAACAGCTGAACTACAGAAATGCCAAGTAGCAACATGAATTCCTAAACAGAAGCTGCCATAAAACAGCGCTGCTCCAACCAAGAAACACACATGTAGAGGCCCATGACTGACAGGGCTCAAAAGGCAGGTTTTAGTAAATGACAAGTGTGAAGTTCTTATTGTTGCTGTAGTCGATGGAAGCTCATATTTACACAAAAAAAATTCATTCACATTTCAGAACAATTCAGTGTAACTGGCAGCTTGGGAAAGAAAAGACTTAAAATCTCTTAAAGATGAAGAAGACAGGAGTAGTACAGAATCCAAAGCATTCTCTCACTTTGGAATATGTTAGCATCTTTTGATTGGGTTTAAAACTAGGATTTTGGAAAAGCAGCAGGAAAAGTTGAAATTATAAATTATTTTCGTTAGGAAAAAGAATAAGAATGAAAAGAAGAGCTGTTCATCTTTTATTTATTCTAAGCATAATTCCATTCAGTGTTAATTAAGTAAAAGTCTAAGGAAGTACATTATCCTTTTGTATATACTCTTTGTTATTACTGCGGAAAGATCTGTGGTTATCTAGAAATACAGGAACGAAATATCATGTGATGTAAATCCTTTGTGATCAGTGTTATAATAATTCCTAATAAGATGCCATGAAATATATCATTTGAACATTGCTTTTCATCAGTTAGAATAATGTTATAAGGTGTCTTAAGAAGGCACAGGACATTAATCTGTATGTATCCTATAATAAATCAAGGGTAGAAATATTCTGGCTTCTGCTCTACTTTCTTCCACTACTGGTTAAGAAACCACTCAAATAACAACAACAACAAAAACTTAATAAACTGGGAGGAATCTCAGAAAGTACAAATCCAAACCTTTCATTTTATAGTTGAGAAAATAGGCTCAAAGAGAATAAATACCTATTCCTTTAGTATGACACCCTCACTAGTTGTCCATCAAATTACTTTCTTCTTCATCTCTTACGGTTGGGTATGGCCTCGTGACCAAGTTCTACTTGATGAAATGTGATGTGCTTTCCTACCAGACTAGGCCCATCAGAACTCCCTGCTGGATTCTGTAGGCTCCTTACCTTCTATTGACCCAGAGCAAAGGAAGGACTCAGAGGCCCTGGGATGTAGTATAGCTTCAAGAGAAGGAAGCCTAGATCTCTGAATCCTTGTGGGGGAAGGCAGCTAACCTATGAGGCTGTTCTATGAGCGAATAGTCCACTTACTTCTTAGGCCAATGGAGTTTTGAAGTATACCTAATAAATTAATTAGTGTGGGTTTAACAACAAAGTACATAGTAGAGTAAACTTCCCTTTTTTTGTCAAAGAAATTAAATCAGAGACTTAAAAGTAGCTGTCGTGGTCAGAGGAGGAATACTTCTGCCAGTGGCCTAATTATCAACCTTTTCTTGGAATAACAGGTTTCATTCTTCATCTCTGTCTGTTAGCACCACATCTTCAAGTGTTCCTTTTTTTCTCATCTCAATATTATAACATTATACTGGACTTTTTGTCGTTTGAACTTTGATTATAACAAGGACCTCTTAACTAGTCTCTGAGTCCTTAGCATACTTGTCTTCTAATTCTTAACATGTACTGACATAAGAATAATCCTGCTCCGAAAACCTCTGTTGCCTCTTAATTGTCTAAAGCTGAAGTAAGGAGTTGGGGGCCTTGGGATGCATATAACCTTTAGATAGCTTTTGCTTAGCTGATGAGATGTTCTTTTTTTTTTTTTTTTTTTTAACTTTGTTGTCAGTACTTTAAAATTGAGGTAGTAAAAAAACCCCAGATTTCTGGCTTTTCTTGATGAATAATGGTCTAGCAGAGTGGGTCCCATTCTCACATGGAAGCCAGCAGCTGGAGTAAGGCATGCACTGTATTTTATTTTATTAAGATTTTATTTATTTGAGAGAGAGCGAGAACAAACAGGGCAGAGGGAGAGGGACAAGCAGACTCCCTGCTCAGCAAGGAGCCTGATGCGGGGCTCGATCCCTGGCCCCTGAGATCATGACCTGAGCTGAAGGCAGATGCCTAACCAACTGCACCACCCAGGCGCCCAGGCATGCACTTTAGAGTTTTCCCTCATCCCCACCTGTATTAGTCAGGATTCTTCAGAGAAACAGAACTAATGGGGTGTGTAGATGTGTATGTATGTGTATATATATACACACATATACTACTGGTTCTGTTTCTCACTGTTAAGTGTGTGTGTGTGTGTGTGTGTATAAAGAGAATTATAAGGAACTGGCTTATATGATTATGGAGACTGATAAGTCCTAAGATCTGCAGTCAGTAAGCTGAAGACCCCGGAAAGCCGATATTTCCGTTTGAAACCTAATGCAGGAAAAACCCAATGACCCAGTGCCAAGGCAGTCATGCAGCAGGAGTTCCGTTACTCAGCCTTTTTGGTCTCTTCAGGCTTTCATCTGATCGGGTGAAGCTCACTCACATTAGGAAGGACAATCTGCTTTACTCAGTCTGCCGATTGACATGTTAATACTCTTTCAGTAACACCCCACAAACACACACAGAATAATGTTTGACCAAATATCTGGGCACCCTGTGGCCCACTCACGTTGACATAGAATTCAACTTCATACCATGCTATGACTTATCCTGACTACTTGGCTTACTTCTGTTACCTGCTGCACCTCTGTAGGCATTTAGGTGTGAGAATGGAATATAAATTCCACGAAGACAGGGATTTGTTTTTTGCTGCTGCATCTCCAGCACTTGGCACTTCCCATAATCATTCAATATGTATTTAATGATTAAATCAATATATTAATGTGACTGCTATTCTATGATACCTTAAGATGTTTCAGTCAGACATCCCAAATTCTCTACCATCGTTCCTCAATGTACTTTTCCAACCTGATCTCCCATACAGGAGGAGTAAGCAAATCAGGTCAAAGAATATTCTGGGAAAGACCACGCACTCTTCTGCTTTTGTCATTTGTTTCTTTTGCCTACAGTACCATGAAGGTTCCACTAATTTTTACCTTACTTACTAAGTTCACCCCTTTTATTTATCTTCAGTGAAGCCTTCTTGACCATGCAGACCATGGTCTCTCCCTTCTTTGAAATATCATGGTACTTGCCATTTGGGTCACTCTTACTGCATTTTAGTCATATACTGTTTAATATGGCTATTTAACTTTCAAATGAGTATT
Source organism: Potos flavus (assembly GCA_028534135.1). Taxonomy (NCBI): domain Eukaryota; kingdom Metazoa; phylum Chordata; class Mammalia; order Carnivora; family Procyonidae; genus Potos; species Potos flavus. The sequence continues at coordinate 56,291,516 of CM052895.1, forward strand.
CAAATTCCAAGGAGGAGTGACAGTTATTTTTAATTCTTGTACAAGGCAACATCCTCAATGAAAATGGGACGTGTACTAAATAAGCTGTAGCAATTAAGATAGTAAGTGAATTTAGAGAGAATCTAATCTGTTCACCATGTTAATTTTATTGGACCAATATTTGTTGTTTCCCTACTACACACCCCTGTGGTAGTATGCTAAGAGGCTTGTGTGCATTTTCTCATTTAGTGTCAAAGCAATCTTTGAAGAAGCTGCTATCATTAGCCCTATTTTGTGGTTGAGAAACAGAGGCTTCTAGAGGTTAGGTGATTTGCTTAGGGTCCCAAAGCTAGGACATGACTGAGTTGGAATTCAAAATTTAGGTAGTGTGACTTCAGAGCCCAAGATTTCACTTAAATGTCATGATAAACTGTCATCCCTGACTTATATACAGTTCATAAATATGGAAGAAGATAAGGAAGTCTAAATTTCAGTGCCAGCAATAAAAACAGCAAAACAAGAAAGAGTAGGCTGTTTACAAAGTGAATAGTCAGTGTTGTTAAATGAGTGGAATTGAGTAAAAGTAAAAGCCAGGAAATTATCCACACCAAAAATAATATACATTACAGGAGATATTAAAAAAGCAGCATGCAATCATCAGCACAGAAGTTGGGACACAATAGAAGAAAAGATAGCTGAGACTGGGGGGGAAACTCCTAATTACAGGGAATAAGCTATTACTGTCTTAGATAATTGTGTATTCTGGGTACAGTTTCTTTTGCATTAGTTCTCAAAGATTCTGTAATCACTTCTATAGATTAAAAAAGCCAAACCTATTGAGGCAGAATGCTATTCTCTGAGATACTGCAGTATTCACTATCTGGCACTCAAAAAATTGTAGGTACTCAAAAATTTTTTGTGGAAGAAAGGAAGGAGGAGAGAAGGAAACCAGTGACCTCAAAGAAAAATGAAGATAATAATATCTGTTGTTTTTTTTTTTTTAATTTCCCAGATATAAAAGGAACATATGAGAAGAGTCTGGGTTTAAATTCATAGGGGTCCTATTACTGACAGTCTGAACATTAAAGAATCTAAATGTTGGCTCCTTGATATTTGATAATATCTGGCTGGCTGGATGTGACTGATATTTTGCTCTTTCACAAATATTTTATTCATCCAGCTCCAAAATCGATATTTGACCTAATGCGGACATGTGTGGGAAGGAATGTTATTATGTGGGCTGGTAGATGAAAGCTAGAAAGTTCAGAGTTACATTATACAGTATTTTTAAAGGGCACTTCCCACCCCCCCCCCCATATAATATCCCAGGAATGTTGGGTTTTTTTTAGTCTTGGGGGAGGAGTGATGTCTCTAGCTAATTACTGTCATTTTAGTACTTTCTTGGCGAATTTCCCTCTCCTTTAGCATCTTGTCCCATCAAATGATACACAAAAGATTTTGAAGAGGTAAATATCATAGTTCTTTCTTCCCTGATTAATAGAGTATAGCACTGTTAGGTATGACAACAGTAGTACGTTTAGCAATAAGGTCACAGGGTTTGGGGTGGTTGGCAGTCTGACCTTTCAGCAGTAAAAAACCAGGTCTTAACTGGTTTTAGTTACTAAAGCTGCATCTCCATCTCACTAGATAGAAAAATGAATTAAAGTGCTATGTTCAGGACCAGATTATATTTTATATTATTCAAAGCCACGATGACAAATTTTAAGCTCTCTGTTTATTGTGTGTGTGTGTATGTATATATCTATATAAGTATATACTTACATATATATACAATTAAGTGTATACATATATATGTATGTTATGAAAATCTGTTTTGTTTCTACCTGATTTTGAATATGGAAAATTTTAGTATTGGTTTCTAAAACAAAGTAGGGTAAGAGTGGGTGGGCAGTTTGTTTTCTTCCTAAGGCAGTGGATACATAGTAATAGCTTCTTAAAGTAATAGTTCCTTCAATATGCTGAATGATATTTAATTAAATTTCAACACCCCTTCACCCCCCATAAATCTGAATGTGTCTCTGGCTCCCAGAGAATCTCTTTGACTCTTTCAGGCAGACTGCAAACTTAAAGCTATTTTCATAATAATAGATGTTACTGCCTTTTTCATAGTCAACACTGTGAAACATTTGCATTGATGCAACAGCGAGAAAACTGCTGAAGTCTTAGCAGAAAGGCAGTGGCACCAAATTGTAGATACTGTATATAGATAATGCCACGTACTTGCAAGAAAAATAGATCAGTATCTCTTTAATAGTGCTCTTGATGAAGCAGCTTAAATTATTAATTTTATTATATCTCCACCCTTGAGTACATATGTTTATAATGTTTTGTGTGACAAAATGGGTACACATAAAGCATTTCTGCTACATTCTTCAAGTATCATGATTGTCTTTAGGAAACATTACCTGTGCTTTGAGTTGCAAGTTAATGGAATACCACTGTTATTTGAAAGAATGACTGAAAAACACAATATGATTATTTTGGGGTTTTGGCAGATATTTTCTAATAAATGTCAATTCAGGAACAGCATTTATTATCAATGACAAAATATGAGATTTCAAGTGAAAATTAGAATTTTGGAAAATTTGCATTCACTATTATGAACTTGAAAGCTTCTTAATACTTAGACTTTTCTGATGTCCTCAGCAGTGATAATAATGGGTATTAAGCAATTCTTTAGACATTGCAGCTTCTTTATCTTTTTCAGTACTATCTTCTTCAAGGCCAGGTTACTTAAATACCCTGGAAGTTCATTTAGAGTGACAGAACTTTGCTGCCACGTAGCTCTTCTAATCCTGTCGTTTGGAACATACTGTTACCTGTATAGAGATGACATGATTTTTTGATGTTGTATAATGAAGTGTGTCAATATTTGAAGATATTCGTAACTCACTGGACCAAGATTTTCAAAATGACCAATGTGTCATGTTACAAAATCGCTTATGGTTAAAAGAGCCATTCAAATTGCAACATAGATCAATTAATTTTAATGAAACAGAGTGGAATAAGTTCATTGATAAGGCTTCAGGTTCCACATTGCAACTAACCGTTAAGAAATTAGCACTATTGAGTTTGGGTGTAGAAGCAAAGAATATTCTCAACTGTCTAAAAATGTTATGAAAACATACCTCCCATTTCCAAATACCTATCTGTAGTTAGAAACAGACACACCTGCATGAGGCTAGCTTTTATTCATTAACATTCAACCAAAAGAACATATCACAAGAGATTGCATGCAGTCCACTTGACTTTTACAAAGCCAGAAAAATTTGTTCTCCTTGGCAGGTGCTAGGCAGGATTACGTTCCTCTTTCTCTGTCCATACTAGGATTTGACTGACCTAAGTAATGGACATGTTAACATTACTATTAAAAGATATAAGCCATTATGTTTATTAGGCAACACCCTTTAATCCTTGGCTGCCTTTTCTTGTAAAACAGCATCCTGCCGATTTTTCAAAAACGTATTTCAGTTATTTGTCAATATGGCAGAAATAATTACTGCCAGCTCAATTATGTACATTCCTCTACTATTGTCTAAGTTTTAAGGCTTATGAAACTGAAGTTCTTTCAAATGAACATAACTATAGAAGATCAATGTTGGAAAAATCCATTGGGGTCATTTAGACTAACTTAGCTCATGGTGTCCCTTGTAAGTGATCACCTTGATTATTCTCGATTACCTCCAGCAATGGGGATTGTCTCTCCATTCCATTTTTGTATATAAATGGGATCATGCAATTTGTACTGTTCTGTGATTGGCTTTTTTTCTCTCAGTATGATATCTGTGAGATTCATTGATGCTGTTGTGGTTATCAGTAAGTCATTTGTTTTTATTCCTGAGTTGTGTTCCATTGTATTAAATATGTTTATTCATTCTTCTGTTACACATTTGAGTCAGTTTCTAGTTTTGGCTAAATTTTTCTGCAGGTATTTTTGTTGACATATGTTTTCATTGCTCTCAGATAAATCCCTAAGAGTAGAATTGCTGGGCCAAAGATGAGATATTTGTTTAATTTTATAAGAATCTGTCAAAAATTTTTCCAAAGTGGTTGTACTGTTTTACCTACGTAGCAGTAGTGTATAGTGCCCATTTCTTCACCTCCACACCAGTGCTTGACATGGTCAGTCTTACTAATTTTAGTCACTCTAAGAATGTAAATTGTAGTTTTAATTTGCATCTCCTTGATGATGCGTTTTCATGTGTATATTGGTCATGCGTATATCAGTCTTTGTGAAATGTTTGTTCAAGTCTTTGTCCTACATGGTAAACTTGGGTTGTTTGTCTTTTAATTATTGAGTTATTGTAGGGAGTCCTTTGTATATTCTGGATACAGACCCTTTGTCAGATATATATTTTTTGTGAATATTTTCTTCTAGCTTGTGGTGGCTTATTTCAATTTCTAAATGTTTTTTTGATGAGCAGATGTTTTGAATTTTGATGAAGCCTAATTTATAAATTTGTCTTTTATGGTTGTTGCTTTTTGTGTCCCTTCTAAGAAATCTTTTTTTACACTTAAATTACAAAGATACTCTCTTATGTTTTCTTTAAAAACTCTATAATTTCAGCTTTTTCATTTAGATCTATGATCCATTTCAAAATAACTTTGTATATGGTGTGAGGTAAGAGTTGAGGTTCATTTTTTTTCCCATATGAATATCAAATTCTAGCATGATGCGTTAAAAAAAATTTTCCTTTCCCCCATTGGATTGCTTTGGTAACTTTGTTGAAAAATCTTTGTAAAATTGTGTTTACCTTAGGACTCTCTTCTGTTTCATTAATTTATTTGTACATCCTTACACCAATACTCTATCAGTTTATTACTATCGCTTTAAAGTGGATATTAGAATCAAGTGATGTAATCCTCCAGTTTCATTCTTCATTTTTAAGTTGTTTTGGCTATTTGTAGACATTTGTATTTTTGTATAGATATTAAAATCAAATTCATGTAAATTTATATAAGAAGCCTTCTAGGGTTATGATTGGGATAGGGTTAAATTTATAAATTAATTTTGGGAAAATTGCACATTCAAATACTGAATCTTCTATCCTGTTGTTATGTTACATCTTGTTTATGTCTTCTTTAATTTCTCTTAGCAATGTTTTATAGTTTTCAGGATATAGATTTTGTACATCTTATGGTGAAATTAAATTCTAGGTACTTTATGCTATTGCAAATGGAACTGTTTTGATACGAATTTTCCAGTCGTTTGCTGCTATTATGTAGAAATGTAACTGACTTATGTATATTGACCTTTTATTCTGAGACTTGCTAAATTCACTTGTTAGTTCCAGTACTTTTTTATCTATGTAAATATTCATGTCGTCTGTAAGTAGTAGCAATAGTCGTACTCCTTCCTTTCTTATTTTGTCTCCCCTGCACCCTCACCCCAACCATTTCATCTTATTATAGGGTATGCTCTCTAGTCTGGAAGTTGTGAGTGGACATTTTTGTCTTATTCTGGATCTTTAGGGGAAAACATTCAGTGTTTCACCATTAAATATGATGTCAGCTGTAACTTTCCCATAGATAATCTTTATCACATTGAGCCATTTTTTTTAGACATAATTTTACTCCTCAATTGTCTTTCTTGTTCCTTAAGTTGACCCTAAATATCTCTTGGAAAACTTAAATTCATGGTCAATTTTTTGACATTGAAGATATTTTTTAAGATTATATTTATTTATTTGGGAGAGAATGAGGGAGAGCAGAGTGAGAGAGAGATCATGAGTAGGGGTGGGGGGTAGGGAGAGGCAGAGGCAGAGGGAGAAGCAGACTCCCCACTGAGCTGGGAGTCTGATGCCAGGGCTTGATCCCAGGACCCTGAGATCATGACCTCAGCTGAAGGCAGGTGCTTAACCGAGTGAGCCATGCAGGTGCCCCACTATAAAAATAATTTTAAAAACTAGGTGCCAACAAATTAGAAAATAGTTTGGCCTTATTTTGTAAGATTTAATATTTATCTTATGACCCAGGTATTTGACTTCTACATATGCTTGAATTTTTATAGTGAAGTGTCATAAAAGCAAAAAAATGAAAAGAGAAAACCCCAAACCTCCAAATAACCATCAGTGGAAGGGTAAATAAAATATATCATGTAGTCACATAATAGGATATTATACAGCAGGAAGTATGAATTGATGTACAACTACACACAGTAGCATACAAAAATGTGTTAAGAACATAATCTTAAGTGAAAAACACGTCTCCAAAGATGCAGACAGGGTGATTCTGTTTATAAAGTATAAAGTTAAGTAAAAGTGAACTGTCTACTGTTCTGGCAAACACATGTGTAATAAAGCTACAGGATGAGTAGGACACAATTCAGGGTCAGGGTGATTTCAGAGGAGAGGATACACTGGGGCGGCGGAGAAAGATGAGCATCCCAACAGATGTAAATGTTGCTAATATTCTGTTTCTTGGCTTGAAGAGAGAGTCCATTGGTTTTATTATATAATAAATAAATGTGCAATAAATAACAAAATTTAGAAGGACCATGCATAAATAAATGGTGATAGTGCTTTATGAACTGTTATGCTTAATCTAATTCTGTGTACCTCAGGTCCAAAAACAAATAAGCAAACAAAGAAAAACAAGGTTACTATAATTGGGATAAGTATATTGTTTTCTGAAATGGAGGCTCTGCAGGGAAGTCTCATTCTGACTTTTTTTAAAAAAGAAAATCTTGTATACTGTGTTTTAATAACAAAGTTTCAATATTTTTAAAAGCAAAAGAAGGAACACAAAAATTTACCCTTCTCCCTTACCAACTGACTCAAAAATGCTTTAAAACATATAGGAGTTCTCGAGGGTTTTGGAGGGAAGGGATGGTGGGGGGATGGGCGAGCCTGGTGGTGGGTATTGAGGAGGGCACGTATTGCATGGAGCACTGAGTGTGGTACATAAACAATGAATCTTGTAACACTGAAAAAATAAAAGTATTTGGGAAAAAAAAACCAAAAAAACCCCAAAAAACATATAGCAGTTCTCAGGATGAATGTGTGTATTTGTTAAGTGTGTATGCACACATATATGCATAGAAATCATTTAGCTGTTTTTTTTCGCTCCCTTTTTATAAAAAATGTTGACGTAAGACTGATGAAGTTTCCATACGACACACAGCTGGATGAGATAGCTCATATGTTGGGTGACAAGCAAACACCCTCAAGAATCCCGAGCTTAGTGCTTTGAACAGTTCAAGTGAATGGGATCAGGCATATAGAATGTTGTGAACTGTTGAATTATGGCTATGTGGGACTCCCATGCTGGACTATAATTAAAAGTTAAAATTAATTAAGTTGGTTCAAAATGCTATCAAGTTTATATGTTTTATTTCTGAACCTTACTTTTTAGTTCAACTAGTAACCGTTAAAATACTTAATGCAATCATTTTTCTAGCACTGGAGGTGGATTGTATTAAAATAGAGATCTTTTTAAACCAATAGTTTCCTCATCTTAAAAATATTCAGCCTGCATGAGTAACTACAGTAAATATCTAGTATTTTGGAGCATATCTGTGCTTTCTAAACAAAGAGAGAACAATTTATAAGAAAGGTAAAGGGCAGAGGGTCTCAGTAGTGCTTTACATTGAATGGCTAAAACACTGGAAAGAGAAAAGAAAAACTAGGGCACTGATAGAGATCACAGTTCAAATTTGCCTTCCATGCAGTGGTGGGATAATCAATTTGCTAGAATAATGGCCCAGGTGAGAAAGAGCCATGCTGTCTCCTGACAGTTTCCTGCAGGGTTTGTCATGTTGTAGGCCGTATAATCTATACCTGAGCTTACATAAAACTTTGAACTTTGTTTTCCTGAATGGATCAAAGCATTGAAATCCTGACCGAGAGAAAAATAAGGTAGTTCTAAATTCATCTTAAATATTAGCAACCTTTAAAAGAAAGCTTTAGAACCCAGGAATGCTTCTTTCCCCTGAGCAGTTTGATGCGGTTTTTGGAGGTTGTGACTGAGACTTAAATATCACAATGTGTACAGAAATTCGGGGTGCCTGGGTGGCTCAGTGGGTTAAGCCTCTGCTTTCCGCTCAGGTCATGATCTCAGGGTCCTGGGATCGAGCCCCGCATCAGGCTCTCTGCTCAGCAGGAAGCCTGCTTCCCCCTCTCCCTCTGCCGGCCTCTCTGCCTACTTGTGATCTCTTTCTCTCTGTCAAATACATAAATAAGATCTTAAAAAAAAAAAAAAGAAAATTCATCTAATTATATCCAAGAGATATAGAGACAACTTGATAGAGACCTGTGGAATAATTTAATGGATCTCCTTTACTGAAAAATTTGGTTGAATTTAATAACTACTCTTAGCAATAATTTATTAATTTTTAAAGTAATATTTACGATATTAGCTGGGTCTTTGGATCTCTAGTTTGGATTTTTAATTATAAGCTTACTGTTTCCCAGGAGGAGAAATGCAACCTAAACAAGGTAAATTCATATTTAATGGCATACCTACCAGAGTTTAGAGGGCAGTGATTTACAGAAAGCGTTTGTACTTCTTTAAAAAATTCATTTTTCACTTATTCTGTAAATTAATAACATCAAGAAAATAGTACAATGAAATAGCACCAATGGAAATACATTATTTCTAGAAATCTTGCATACCAAAACCAACTGAAAAAGTGTTCTTGTAGTGAAAAGAGCAACAAATACCAAGAGATGTGGTAATATATATTTTTTCTTTCCAAATGGTAGAATTTTCATTGATTCAAACTCTTATAACACTATGAATTTGAGGTAGCAAAACATTTATGGTGGCATTTAAGATTCATATTAACAATATCTACAAAGATTGTCCTCCATATGCTTTATGCTCCTTTTATATATTGCATGCCTAATTATATGGTGATTTATAATGGTGCAATTCTTTAAAGTGATTTTTCAACCCTATTTTTCAGGCAAGGTAGCTTCTAATTTGTAGAGTCCCTCTGTCCTCCTTTATCAATGGCTCCTGCACAAAACACCATTTCTCATTAAAGGTTCCTATTCCCTTTGGCAGTCAGGATAAATCTCTAATCAAGCTCGAGGAAAGAGCCACAGTTCAAAGATGTCATTGGGTCCCCAGTCTGGTCTTGTGTGACTGGCTAAAGGTTCTCAGGCTTCACATTCAGTCTGTGAAGAGAACTGTCAGGGTCGAATACTCCAATCAGCAGTCAAATAAAGCCCATTAAATGAGCAAAAAAGGAGAGTGAGAGTTTTACAAAAGAGGACATAAAACTTCAATACTTGTTTCAGACTCTTCCATTTTAGCAACTGCTCCCTGTGAACTTTCTGATGAGCACATCAGGATGTGCTGACCTCAGAATCCCATTGCTTTTAGAAACGCCCGGTTTTTACACCTGGTGACCTCTTCTTTTCACAATGATTTATTCTTCATCATTCTCCCACCTTCTTTTTCCTCCTTCTGCTGTCTTTTTCTCTAAGTAGTACAAAGTTTATGCGTGTATATGTGGGGTACAGTGATCTTAATCGACATGTTCCTATAGGATTGATGCTTTCAGAGACTATCTTTCTGAAAATTCATATCATTTTTGAGACTGTAAAAAGACGAACTCTTTCCTAAGACCTCAGGAGAACAGTATACAACAGGCTTTTATTTTGATTTGGGACAACATTCAACAAAGATGTATATTGCAGATGTCAAATCCAATATTTTGCTCCTGATAAGTATGCAGGACTCCCAGGAGCCTGTCTTGTAGGAGGAAAGAATAACAGGCTTAAGTCCCATGATGCAAATGTGAGAAAAGAATTTTGCCCGTAATTTTAGCTTAACATTTGGGGAAGGAAGTTTCAATTTAATCTTAGAAAGTGGATTCTGTCTGCTCTCTTTTTACAAAACAGCAGTACCATTATGAATTACATTTGACTTCGTAATGTCCACAGTGAAGCTGCTTGTTCTTGATAGGCCCACATAAAAACAAAAGAAAGAGTTTGCGTATTAGCATATTTAAATTTTACACTCCTGAGTGACAGTTTTTACAGATAAAGTGTGTCCACAGTTCATGGGTGTATAATTCATTCTTATGTTCACTCTCAACACATACTTTGTCACAGTGGTCTTGACTGCATGAATTGGCCAGATTACACGTTTCTCACAAGGCAAAATATTAAGGCTATCTTTGTCCACATGTTTCTTAAAAAAAAAAAAAAATTCTAAAATGCTTCAGTAAATAGCCCAGAATTATTCATCCCAGAATGACATCAGGAAACATTTGACCCTTGCTGTTATGCTTTCTGATTCAGAATCTTCAGTGAAGGTATTCCTTCGTAGATCAGCAGTCCATCTATTATCCATAGTATTTGGATGAGTCCAATGGCTTGTTTACGACATGTTTAATGTTTTGTGAATCCTGCCTCCTGATTCACTTCAAGTACTTTATAATTATATTCCTTGAAAACAGATGCTTTTAATATTCAGCTTGAGTGTTTTATAAGCTATACAAATATTTTGTTTGTGGTATTTTCTGGTGCTCACAGCCAAAATATGCTAGTCAACTTTTCAGAAGATCACTTTATTATGCAGGAACCTGGGGCGATGCAGCTTCTGAAGATTTTTTCCCCCCAAATGGGATCTGTCAACTTCGTAATATGTTCTACTGCAAAGGACCAGTTCCTAGCATTTTAATTCTTTGAATAAATTATAAAAATATTTTGTCAGATCCTGACCAGCCATTTCATAAAGTGACGATGTAGCTCTTGTCCTTGTGGCTCTTGTCCTGGTTCCCCCTTCCTTCTGTTGTTGGGCTGGAGAGTTTTTCTCAAGCCATCTAAGGAGGAAGGCCCAATTAAAACCACTCATTCTTGCACCACTAAAACCCCACATAATGATTTGAAAAAATACCCCTAATTTGAAGCTGTTAATACAACTGTAATTTTATTTCTCGAACATTGCCTGTTGTAGGGTACTGCCAATCTATGAAAACAAACCAATAATAGCACCATTTGAGAACCACCCAGGGTCAATTGTTCTCTTTTCTTTTTTCTAAATAACCTATTAAAAGACCCCTAGCAGCTGTAACAATAACTAAAGAACTAGCAGTGCCAATTATGCCTGGGTAGTAGTAGTGGTAGCACAGCACCAGTCCCAGAAATACTCCAAACCAATAGTCTAGCAATTTTCCATGCCCAGGGTACTCAATCGGAGAAATAGGTTGGCTGTTTTTGGAGGAAGAAGGGTGAGGTTTTTATATCTATGATTTTTTAGGATGTGAAACTTTAAAGACCATTTATATATAATGCCATAAGCCTTATAGTTTTGTGCTGAAATGGAACTAAAAGTGAGTTGTTCAAAGGTTCAAAACATTGACATGACAGGCATACATTTAGGTATCACTTGCGAGTTCCCAGGGTTAATAGGCATTGGAGATTTGAAAACAAGAATACTGCTAGTTTTGAAATAATGGAACAACTATTTTTCCCCCCTTTCTTTGATCAGGGTCTGTATCTGCTGATATCATTGTTTATATTACTTAGGTGTTATGTTTCATTCTCTTAAGTGTATATTCTGTAGTGTTTTTCTCTAGTCCTTCATGTGAATATTGGATCTACATTATAAATTTCTTGAGGAAAGAAGCAATGAATGTCATTTGTTGCTTGGATACCCTTTAATATTTGATATATTACAAGGCATATAATAGATATGTAATTAAATAATTCCATATTTATAAGATTTTTATTAAATAACTCCATATTTATAAGGTTTTTACATATTAGTGGCACCACATAATTTTACAAGTTAGCTATTCTTTTTTTTTTTTTTTTTAAAGATTTTATTTCTCAGAGAGAGAGAGAGAGAGAGCACAAGCAGGGGGTAGTGGCAGGCAGAGGCAGAGGGAAGGAGAAGCAGGCTCCCAACTGATCAAGGAGCCTGATGCAGGACTAGAGCCCTGTACTCTGGGATCATGACCTGAGCCAAAGGCAGATGTTTAACCTGCTGAGCCACCCAGGCGTCCCCGATTTAGCTATTCTTTTTTTTTTTTTTTTTTAAGATATTATTTATTTATTTGATAGTTTGACAGAGGGAGAGGTCACAAGTAGGCAGAGAGGCAGGCAGAGAGAGAGAGGGAAGCAGGCTCCCCGCTGAGCAGAGAGCCCGATGCGGGGCTTGATCCCAGGACCCTAGGATCATGACCTGAGCCAAAGGCAGAGGCTTTAACCCACTGAGCCACCCAGGCGCCCCCGATTTAGCTATTCTTGATATACATTCTAATATTACCTACCATCTATCTTTTTAGCACATTATCACAGAAAAATGTATTATCTGGAATGGTTGTGCTATGCATTATGCTGTCTAATCAAGTATTCTAATAAATATTTATTCTGAGTATTCATGGATTAATAATTTTCAAGAGAGTTTTTTGCTATGACATGTATTTTAATGCTAAACCTAAATTAAACAAAGTTAAAAGTTAATGCTTTAAGAGATACCTCTTGGAAAAAAAAAAAGATACCTCTTGGGTCTAGGTCAATGAAACTAGTAAAAACAAGAAATTTCTGCTGGGAGAGATTTCTGGTTTGTAGAATGACAGATGAGTAAGCTTCGAATTATGTGAATTGATCAAAACGATTAAGTTTTATTGAAGAGAAAACAGTCAAAGGAATATGGTCACATTTTGTTTATACATGAATTTACTTTTGAAAAAGATTTTTTTTTTTTTTTTAAAAAGATTCTTAAGGTCGAGGGATGCCTGGGTGGCTCAGTTGGTTAAGCAGCTGCCTTCGGCTCAGGTCATGATCCCGGGGTCCTGGGATCGAGTCCCACATTGGACTCCTTGCTCGGTGAGGAGTCTGCTTCTCCCTCTGTCTGCCTCTCCCCCTGCTTGTGCTCTCTCTCTCTCTGACAAGTAAATTAAAATCTTAAAAGATTCTTAAGGTCAAGAATATCAACTTGATAATCATCGTTAATAATGTTCCTAGAGTAAGCAGGTAGCAAAAATGTAGGAGTTTCCCCATTCTATTGTGTTCAATAAATCCTCTTTATGTATTTTTTAGTCCCTTTTCATGTCTCCCTCTCTTTTGCCCACCACATCACTTATTCACCTATAATCTCTGCTTCATGCTGGAGAAGGCAAGGTGCGGGTCCATGTTCTGTAGTAACTCAGTTTCCAGGGGCAGACAGTGATCTCTTTATTCTCAAGCCAGGAAGGAGCCTCTGTGTATACGTAGACACTCCCTTTGAGCCTGACTGCCTGTGACATAGTTCATCCTCTGGGAGGGGAGGTGCTTGGATCCCTTACACACTCGGTCTCCCATCCACATTCAGACTGTCCTGAGTCTCCTGACTGACAAGCAAGAATCAAACTGACTGGAGAAGTTGTCCAACAGGACTACAAATTATCTTCAATATCTTTTCCTGACCATCCACCTTACTCCTGTGGGAACCTTTTATGAATTAAATTATCTCAGGAATTACTGTCTCTGAAAGTGGAAATAACAGGAGGGGTATTACAATGCAGACACATGCAGATATTATCTATAACATTGGCAGGCTAAGTCAAGGTTTTCTTTCTTTAAAGCATAGAGGGGGATGGATGTGTAATCTCATTCTGTCAGAAATGCTGAAGATTTTCATATATCACTGAGTTTCAAAACAAATTACGTGCATAGTAGTGCTACATTAAACCAACATCCAACACTGAAATGTTTCTTCACCGAGTTGCGATGCTTTTTTATCTCTTGAAATAAGAAACACATTTAACTTGGTTTCTATGATCATCCTGAAAATAATACTCTCTTGTTTTGGCATAAAGTAGAAACATGCATTTTTAATCAAGAAGTATGCTTTTCATTGAGAGAGGGGGAGAGGCGGCACCCCGTGCTGACTTTCAAGCGGTTTTGTAGAGTTGCGGAGGGCGGACATGGCCCGCTTCATCCACAGCTCAGCGTACTCACCGCTGACATCAGGGCTGGCAGGCTGGCTTCAGATGAATATTATGGAGTGAGGTTTCACTCATTTCTGTCAAGCCTCTTCTCCCACCTCAGGATGAAAAAGAGAAATGGCATTTCTTTTAAGCTTGGTTGCCATGTTCAGACTTACCCCACAGGCTTTATTTTTGACTTTTACCTCCTGCACTGCTAATGGGAAACTGCCAATAGTGTTGACTCTCTCTCCTACCCCATCAAATTTTCTTTTTTAGCTAAATATGAACAGAAAGTTTTGTCGAAACGTGCGAAGTCCCAGCTCGGTGTTCCCTGATACTACACAAAGGGAGTTGCAATAAATATAGCATTGAAAATCTGAAATTACTGAATGCACCCATTTCTGCAGTTAAATACCATGAAAGACATAAGGGAATTTACAGTATGCTTTAAAGGAGGGAAAAACACCTCCTCCCAGTCTAATAAAATTTGGTAGCTCGGGGTCACTTCCTAATAGGTGCTATTTCCTCTATTTTAATAAAGGTATTTTAACACCTGAATTCTATGCCAGATATCATTGTCATTTTTTCCACTGACTGGCTCAACTAAATGCTGGTAGGGGCCAGACACTCTTCAAACACTGCTGCTGAATGCCAAACACAACTAACATGCATATGGAAGCAGCCAGGGAAAGCAGCACCCCCTAATTATAGCCAAGGGCTAGCAGTCCGGAGAGCTCACAGGAACTTCAGGGGTGGACGGGGGTCAGGAAGCTCCTCGACCACGGATCCCTGAATTGGCAGCTATCCTTTCCCACCCCATCAACACACAGTCATTTTTTGCCTGCCAAATCCTTGTCCAACCCCAATTCAAATCTATTTATACTCTCCTTTCCTATTTCTGGGCTCAGATGTTAGCCCATACGGTGTGTTGACCGGCACTAAATGTTACTGTGAGAGACCAGCGTTTGCCAGCTTCCTTAGTTGCTGACAGCAGGGAGACAAAAGTTCTGAATATCCGGAAAGACCTTAAGCTTCCTAGCATAATCCTGGCCTCAATGTGGTGGTCGTGAGGTTCAACTTAACAGCACTAATTCTCCTGAAGTCAAAGATTTCAGCAGGTTAAGAGTTGGTGCCCGCTGGGCTTCTTTGGCAGCAATGATGGGTCCCCACAGTGGTTCTCAAGCTTGAGTGTGCTGGAGAATCACCTGGGGAATGTGTCAGGCATGCAGGTTTGGGGCCCATCTGCAGAGATTCCCGTTCAGTCAAAGAGGGACAGGCCCAGGATTCTATTTCCAGTAAACACTGCAGGTGATTGTGGTGCCGTTGTTCTGAGGTCCCCGCTGTAAGAAGCAATCCTAGGTCTATACTGCTCTCGCCCAAAGCACCAGCCATGTGTCAAGAGTAAGGGGATTAGCAACCTGATTTAAACACTTTGGTGTTGGAGTGCTGCTTTAATTCAGATTTATTTAAAGCTTTGGAACACTAAACTTTGTTGTAGAAGCTTTATTTAAAATTCTGAGGTAGAATAACCTCCTTTTCTGAGTTCAATTTTAACAAGGAATGCTATTTGAAGACTGTGGTCCTCGGTTTGTGAGGTCTGAGCATAAAAAGAAAATAAAACCCTACAAGTTGGACCTTCTTATGTAAAACTAGACCTCATTCTTTTTAAGAGGTGTGACCTCGGATCATTAAAATTTTTCTGAAGAGAAGAAATCTGGGATAGATAGCTTTCCTGATAAAATGTGCAGTAGAAATTGTAAGCAGCTTATATAGTGCTCCATCCTTTATGCTGTTTTAAGGGAGTACTTAAATGAAAAGGAATGTTTTAAAGTTAACTCAGCTGAATTCTATGTAGAACAGAGTAAGCAATCCCCAGGGTGTGTAGCTTTTGATGTATTCTCTTGCTTTACTATTTATGGACAACTTAAGAAAACATTGCCACCTTCCCTTTCTGGGAGAGTAGGGTAGGTGGGCAATTCTGTGCTGTGCAACTGCAAGACAAAAGACATAGCACATTTGAATAAAAAGAAAATAAGCAAGTTTTATTCATACGGTAGTGTTAAGGAAAGTGAGTTCTTTGTTCCAGTTGTCGGTTTGGGGGTTTGGGTTTTCAGTGTAGAAATGCACCAAAGTAAACACTTTAAAAAAGGAGGTAAATGTTGGCTGGATTGAGGGGAAGATATGTGAAGATGTGAGTAAGGCAAACAAAGAGTTACTAAAGAAAAGCTTGTTTGGATTAACAGTTAAGCCTAATGGCTGCTTTGGGAACTTTGGGGAAGATGAAAGACTGAGTAGCATTTAGTGAAATGGTTTCTTTCAGAGAAAATAAGCATCAGTATTAGTGAGGATACGGACTCACACGATGTGCATTTTCTTTTTGGGATGCAAAATGCTAGATAGCTCTTAAGCAATCTGACATTACAGGAAAAAGGCTTTTCAAGAGAAACAATACTCAAGTGTCTATACCATTCCATAGCTGTTTATGCAGTACAGTTTCCTCGTCTTATGCTCACGTACTCATTGAATGTACCAAACAGTGGAAGGTACCCATCTATCAATACATGTATTTAGTACCTTGTCTGATGGAATTTGGTCAGAGACTAAGGTGCCTCTGAGTAAAGAAAGCTGTGAGATGAAACAATAGCGCATTAACTAGCAACACAAATTTTGTACCTTTCCTTAGTATAGTAACGTTGACTGGACTCACAAAACTTAAGATTTCTAAATATGTTTATGGACAGAAATGCCACCCACTCCCCACTCCGGGGTGTGGAAAGAAATGAAAATAAATAGACCTCCAGACTTCTCTAAGAAATATTTTTGGGTGATACACTGTGAAGGTGGTTAAGTTTCTTATACTTGATTATAATCCAGAGTCAAATACATTTCCTTCACTCAATGTT
This sequence comes from Potos flavus, assembly GCA_028534135.1. NCBI lineage: Eukaryota > Metazoa > Chordata > Mammalia > Carnivora > Procyonidae > Potos > Potos flavus. The sequence goes on from CM052895.1 coordinate 56,308,286, forward strand.
AGTCCATACCAAAGGCAACATGCATATAACTGCTAAAAGGGTTTATCCAACAATTTATTGGTGTCAAGAAACTTTCCATTTGCAAAGGGAGTTTATGAAGTCGGCAGTTCCTGGTCATTGCTGTGATGCGTGTGGCACCTGATGTGTGGAGTACTCAGAATAATGAGCCTGCTCTGCAAGTTACTCTAACAGAGCTCTGCTGTGGACCATCACAGATATATCAAATATTTAAAGATGCCCATTTTCTCCTCCATTTAGTGTGTATTATAAGATAGTTGGATACTCTACTAAAAGCATATCTCTCTGCCTTCATAAAGAGTTCTGGAAAGAAAGCAAAAGACATTTAAAGCATCAAAGAGGCTGATGAATAGGGATGCCAGGATATTCAAATACATTTAGAGACAGTATTGTCAAGCTTGTTTTCTGAGCCATGATACTAAAGATAGTAGGAGCCAGCAAAGAAAAGAACTCTGTAGAAATGCAAATCTCTTCAATGTTGAATCTATTAATCCATTGCACACTTTCTTCTGAATCATACTTACTCAGATGTACAGGCAACAAAAAGTATTTAGAATATTTGCATAATTTCAAACACCCAGTTCATAAATTATTTATTGGTTGTGGTCAAATGAATGTTAGCTATTTCATAATTATCTTTTGTGTAAAAGGTTGCATGGTTTACAAAAATATTTCAATGGCAATTGAATATCTGTAGCTTGCTTAAACAGTGCAAAAAATAAATGGTACTTAATTATGTAGCACTGATGTACATTTTTCTCATGTTCAAAATTTCTAAGAAAAATTACACTTAATTTGTAGATTTATTTTAAATGAACATCAGATATTTACAGTAAAAAAACATCAAGGCTTAAAAAAAATCATGGCTACATTCTAGGATTAGGCCAAAGCATTAACAAATAACATGACAATGTGTGATAGAAATCAAGTAATCAGACAACTATATGTCCTAGAACTTAGAGTTACAAAGTTATAAAACCTTAGAACAAGAGGCAGCTTCAAGAATCACTAGTTCAACATTTCACTTTGATGGTTGAGAAAATCATGGCACATAGAACTTCATTTCCTTACTTGAGAGTAAAAAGAGAAGATCCTAGTCCAAACCATTTTCTCCAACACCACATCAACTGCACCATTTGAGCAATTGTATTCCTTTTCATGTGTACCCAGACTTGGCTTCTTGGGTAGCAAAGGCTTGTAAACTAAAACGACAAGCTATCTGTGCCTTACACACTTGATAGATAAATAATGGTGAAACAGGCACAGAGAAAATGCAGTAGAGGCTCCTATTTGAAAAGGGGAGGAGTTGAAGGCACGTAGTAGTTGTCGTCCACAACAATCCTGTAATTTTCCTGGGCACATGTCCTCAGTCCCCTTTGTTCTGGATTCAGGGACTTTTCCTTGACCTAGGATCCAGTGCTTCTTGGAAATTGTTCTCTAATCTATTGCTCATGGCTGCACACTCATGACTCTAAGCTTTAGCCTCCCAGTGCTTGACTTTGCTCTCTGATTGATCCTTCTTTTCCCATAAGAAATGGCATAGGTTTGCAGCTAAGTAAACTTCCCAGTCTGTTTTCAGCCTGCAGAGTTGGGGACATCTTTTAATTTGAACTGTTTCTGTCTTCAGTTGATTCAACTCCTTTAAACAACTTTTGGGTTTTCTATATATCAAATTATAATTTACTCCATTAGATGAAAACCACATTTATAAATCTCTTCCAAACCAGTCCCTCTCTATTTGAGGCTGCCTGCTGTGGAACAATGCCCCGAAAATTCTTTTAAGTCATTTTATGCAGCTGACAGGGCAGATAAATCTTTTAAGTCTTAACAAAGTGTATTATACCTTCATCTTTGATTTGATCTTGTTTTTGGTAGCACTCTGGATTTTACCTTTGTTTTGAGATCATTTTTTACTTGAGTTTTTTTTCTTTTTCTTTTTTTCTTTTTCCCTTTTCCTTTTTCTTTTCTTTTCTCTTTTCTTTTCTTTTTTTGTGGCCTGGAAAGGCTAAAAGTAAGGAGTTTCATTTTCCACATGTGAAATCCTGGGTTTGAAATATCCTCTCTAAATTTTGCTTGGAAATTGACCAATTCTATCTTTAGATCTGCAATACCTTATCCTAAGAGGGCAGAAGGAATCAACTGACATGTTCAACATGCTATACAAAGAGATATCCATAAGTTCCTCCACTACATTTTCTATCTTTAAAGTTATCACAGGCAACGGTCTCATTTACTTTTCCACTAATAAAACGTTCCCCTTGGGGCACCTGGCTGGCTCAGTCAGAAGAACATGTGACTCTTGCTCTCATGGTTATAAGTTTGAACCCCGAGTTGGGTATAGAGATTACTTAAAAATAAAATTTTTTTTTTGAAAAGTTCCCCTTTCTCTAACCTTCAACTGCAATTTCTTCCTGCTTTTTCAGCTCTACTAACAGTCAGTTTGCCACCTTTCAGGTCTCAACTCATTTCTGGTCCCCAAGGTCAATGCCATAAATTTTAGGTTTGTTGTGTACAATTCTATTTCTGGCATCAATTTCTGTATCTCCAAAACAAACTACCCACCTTAAGTAGCTTAAACAACAATGCTTAGTTGTTTTTCATGATTTTATGGGTAGTTCTTTTGCTTCATGTGGTATAACTGAGTTACTCTTTTTTTTTTTTTTGGTAGTAACTGAGTTACTTAAGCATTTGCTTTAAGATGAGAGCTCAGCTAGTGTCAGACAAATCTAAGATGGCTTCCTCTAGGGTTTGTCATTTAGTAGTTTAGCCTAAGTTTCTTTATGGTAGAGTGTCTATATGGTGCCTGCCTTTCATGGGGTAGAGTTCAAAAAAGGATATGCTCCAGTGTACAAATGTTTACCAGGCTTCTGCTTGCATCACAGCTGGCAGTGCTCGTTGGCTATAGCCAATGGGAGAGCCATTACATAGGAGTATTGATCATCTGACGTATGATTCAGTCTATGATAGGTGTGAAGAAAGAAGTGATGAATATTTGCCAATCAGTATTCTCATTTACCACAATTTCCAAGTTGTCTTAGATTTTTTTTTCTCATTTCTTCTTGCCATGTATATTTTGATTATTTTAAGGTCTACTATCATTTTTCGCTGGAGCCGATTTAGGCTACCTTATCAAAGAAGACTGAATTTTTATGATAATAAACCACCGTGTGTGCTCGGGGCCAAGAAATCTTAGCTAATCCCCTACTTTCCCACAGAAATAGACTAAAGCATATCATTGTTTAATTACTTTTTGATTGAGACTAATTAATAATATTTAACAACAAAGCTTGTAGAAAGTACTTGTTTGAAAAATAATTACATTTTTATGCTAGCAGACATCTTTGGTATCCCTTGTCACATCCCCTCAGCCACCTGCACTTGCAGTCCCAGTTGCATTGCATGGTTCTTTTGAGCCCAGACTTCTCTCTGAATGGCGGTGTCCCATCTCAAGCATGTGATGTGTATGGTTCAGCTTTTATCCTCTGGGCTTTCTCCGACCTATGACCTGAAATGAGCACTGCTGAGAAGTGTGGGTTATTTAAGTGCGGGATATTTATTGCTCTTGGGGGACAATCCCTGAACAATGAAAAAAAAGAAACTGGTAGCTCCTTCAGGTGGACAGTGTTAGAAGGCATTTTGCAAGCTCCTCAGAAGTCCTAGCAGAATTGAGCCCTGACAGATGCACAAACAATAATAAGTTCTTACTTCCCTGCCTCTCTCCTCACTCCCTCACTGTTGCTTCCTGGACTGGTTTTCCAGTTAAACTACATGTTCTCACATCCTTCTATGAGATCAGTTTTCAGTGGAATCAGTGCAAGATACTTTCTTTATTTCTTTCTTTTTTTTTTTTTTTTTTTTTTAAGATTTTATTTATTTGACAGAGAGAGCGATCTCAAGTAGGCAGAAAGGCAGGCAGAGAGAGAGAGGGGGAAGCAGGCTCCCTGATGAGCAGAGAGCCCGATGCGGGGCTCCATCCCAGGACCCTGAGATCATGAACTGAGCTGAAGGCAGAGGCTTTAACCACTGAGCCACCCAGGCGCTCCAGTGCAAGATACTTTCTACAAAGACATAAAAGGACCAAAGTTAGGTGATTTTTTTTTTAGGTTTAACAATTTTAAAAACAATTCTATCCTTAAATGTTTTCATTTCTATCATCATGATCATCATCATCTTTATCATAGTAACCTAACTAAATATGCAAACATAATGAAAGATCATATGTAAAGAGACTTCTAGAATTCTATAAATATAAGACTTGAGAGTTCAGCAAAATTACCTTTAATTTGGGGGAAATCAAGAAGTAAAGGAACAACACTGGGACATATGATTGAAGCTGGTGTCTGATTTTGACTGGGAGAAATGAAGAAAAAGGGAAACATCAGTTATATAGAAATCGTTTTCACAATTAATTGCTCTATCTCCTGATCATGCATATTTTCCTTGTATTTTAGGAAAAAATAGGGCAACTCTAAAAGGATATTTAGATACTAAGTATTTAAAGCTCATTAATCATAATAAACTCATTTAAAAAATTGAATTTCTAGAAGTTGCTAAGATGATAAAACCTATGTTATAGAATGTTATGTCTTATTGTGGCTAAATCTTTTTATGTTGTGGCTAAATTTCTTTACCTAATTCTCATCAGGTAAATTCCTAGATACATATCAAGATATAGGTCTTTTTATAGTCTTCACTTCTCCTGATATGAGATTAAAGCAAGCATAGCCCCAAAGTTGAAATCCTTTCTCTCTTGTGGCCTATTATCAGTCTAGGAAATATTATCATCTATAAATACAATATTATAAACTAACAGAGCTTCATTGTGATCTGTCTTCTGGGTCATCATAGTTTTAGAACCTATGAATGAAAAGTATGGTAGTATAAATGGTTAATTTTGACTGATATACTTGAAAATCAACCTTTATGCTATAATGGAAGAATGTATGAGATCTCAAGAATATTTAGTTAATATATTTAATACTATATTTCTTTTGAATACCCTAAGTACTTTCTCACGATAAGTACCTACTTGAACAAAAGGATATGGTTTATAGTCCCCTTAAAGTATGAGCCATATAAAAATTTAATCAAGTAAGTGAAAGGTAAAAATGTCATCACACTTCTAAAATTTGCTGTCAATATTTCACACCTGTATGGAAAGCAGATAGATGTCTAAGTAGCAGCTTGATAACATTCCAAACTGCAACCGCTAATTAACTCACCTTTTGAATTATCAGCTAGACTCCATTGCAGCCCATGCAGCCTATTGGCAGGGAGCCTGACAACAAAATGCATATTTAAAATACCAAGTAGGGAGAGGAATGCTATATTATTTGGCACAAATACTATCATCCACCTGTGCAGAGGGAATATGCTTTTCTACTTTGCTTATTATAGATGATATATTAGTTATATGCCCTTGGCATCATCCCAATAAATTATATAATAATCTCTTTGCCTAAGGAATACTAGTGAAGCTATATTGCAGTGTACTCAGTATAGCGAGTTAATTAAATTAGATTAAAAATCAACAATATTTAAGTCCTCTCAATAGACAGACTGAAATTTGTATAGAAAAGTCTACAGATCATGCGGTTTGTATTATGGGGTTAAAACTAATTTGGATACATTCGAGACTTGGAACAGAGAAAGCTCATGCCATGTAAGAATTGAATAATGCAAGTATTTGAGAATTTAGTCTCTTTGTAAATGAATGAGGAGGCTTCTCTATAAATACAGAGAGAAAGTAGTGGTCATTAAAGTTTTATGAGGCTGATTATTTTAAACAGCTTAGAATGATAAAATCACTCACTTGAGCCTGTGAACATCATGTAAGTCTTATAGTAATAGTTTTTCCATCAAAAGTGACTAGAATTTTTTTTTTCTACCAGTACTCTTACATTAATCAGTCCATTAAAGGAAATCTAAGAGCATCTGTTGTAATTGAGCAAGTGTTTATTATGACTATTAGAGATTTAGTCATTATTTACCAAACAGTCTAGTAACAAAATGTTTATGTTAGTATAAGTGCACATAGTTAGAATGACACTAGAGAAAACTAGCAAGGTGTTATTTTGATAAGTTTATCTGAAAGGAGAAGGGGATAATGTAACTTGATACATTTTATAAGAAATACAAATTAAAACTATATTTTTCTTCCATTCTCTCCCCTTTTGTTTTCTTATTTTCATAACAACAACAATAATAGTAATTATTAGCTATTTTCTGGTATCCTGGAACAAAGAGAAAATCCCTTCTTGGTTAGATGCTTAAAGACAAAAATTACTGAATTTAGAGGAGGGAAGCTTGGAGATCATTATAAAAATATGACCCTGTGAATCTGTGAGATGTGAGTTAAGAATCTTCCTGTAATGAAAACCTGAGAAGTGTTTGGTTTTTTTCTTGCTCCTAATTCAGTCATAAGCTTTTATAGATCAATCAAATGATCAGTCAAATCTACAGATACGTGGTTTAAATCCAGTGCTTTAGACTGGGGCTGCCTGGCCAGGATTTTGTTTTGTTTTGTTTTTTTTTCCAGTTGCTATGTCATATATTCTCCATGGGCTCAACACATTTCATGCAGCCTATATTTCACTATTTTTTTCTTCAGAGCGCTAACAGATAATTGCCATTTCACAATGAAAAGATTGTTACAAATTTTAAAATACCGGTATGGATACGATCAGTTCACAAATATGATATACTTGATGTTTAAGAACATAGCATCTATTTTTATGGGCAAAATAATGTGTTACTGCTTTCAGGTCTGTATATTAATCTGGAATTTAAAAGCATTATACTTCATTGAGTTTTCCTCTTTTTCACAAGAGGATTGACTGACTTTTTCCAAAAAGCCACATTGAGTTCTGAATCTTGTGCCTTTAAATGGCATTATACCCATGTTATGGTTTCTGAACCAAAGAATTTCTCTTTTCTGCTAACCTCTTGAGGTCACAGTGGTGGTTTGAAGTCTAAGCAGCAATTCTGTTCAAAGACTAACTCACAGCAGGGTGTGTGCAGTAAGGGTATTCGTGATTCCAGTCTTCACATATATTCTACTTTACCTTTTAGAAAATTTGGTTTTGAGGCTACTACAAAGGCAACACCCTTAAAACACGTCATTTTCTATATCTCCCTGTACGAAAAGCCTTATACAATGACATTGGAGATATATTACTAGAATTTTCATTGCACAATTGCCATTTAAAAAATACCCAGTGGAGTCCTTGATCCCTCATGTGCTCTTGGCTCTAGAGTGCTTTGCATTCACCCTTGAGAAGGGGTTCAAGGGTTACTCTCTGGAGTGAGCTGGAAGATGATGTGTCCTTCAAACCAAGGATCATCCCTTCCATTTGGGCCTTTTTCTGAGTGGTGGGGAGAATATGATAAGAGTTCCATTTTGTTGAGTGGCATAAGATCTTGGACTCTTGGTCCTGACTGCCTGGAGTTGAATCCTGACTCTGCTGCTTACTAGCTGTGTGAATATGGGGACATCCTTTAAGCTCTTTGTACCTCAGTTCTTTTTATTTTGTACTGGCATCATAGGTGTGTTGTAAAAATTAAATGAGTTAATATATATAAAGATCGGTGTCTGGCACATCATAAGAGCAATATATGTATAACTGTTACCATTATTCCTCTTCAAAAATGTCTCTATCAGGATTTTATAGATAGTGGATGACAGATTTATTGCCATATCTGGTTGGGTTCTTTGAAAGCTGTGACAGGAAAGAGAAAAGGAGAATAACTTTGTTTGTTAAAGTTGCATTTACTGCTGATGTACCAGGTCATCAAAAATATTTATATAAACTATAGATTTAAAAAACTTAAGCTTAACTGAAATGTGTTATTTTAGCAAACATTTATTGTGTTCACTGTGTATAAGACAACTGCTTTTGTAGGGGAGACATACCAAAATGACTCTAATAAAATTTATTGTCAAGGAACTTAGAGAAAAGTAGGAGGGTATGAGGTATAAGAACAACTATAACATAAATGGGCAATTGTAAATGCCTTCAGCAAGGATTCTACTTTACCTTGGATTTGCAAAGGATGGAAAGGGAGAGGGGGAGAGAGAATATGAATTATTTGAAACAGCCCTGTCTCTAAGGTTGATTGCTCATCCTTTACCCTCCACTTGGATATCCTCTGAGTCCACTGTCGTTTCCCATTTCTCTCTTTCAGGCTCTTGAGCCCTTGCCATTATCTTGAATCTGGCATTTGTTTTTACTCTGCATTGCACCCTTAAAGTTATACCCCATCCTGTATCCTTTGTGTGCGGTGTACTGCTCTAGTACTGCATTGACAACACAGCTATCTCACAGTTTGGGTTGGCTCTATGATGTGGCCAGTCTCTTCAAATAGAAACAGGGATGGGAGCCTGTTTGGGTGGAAAGTGTTTTTTATGAGTTCTTGGTCACTCGTTTCTTTGCCTCTGAAGATTTTTGTATCATTTCTTCAGGAAAATAATGTCAGGATCATAGGGAAAATGGATGAAGGGGAAAAGCTTAGAAGAAAGTAAACCTGTTAGAAGGTTCTTGAAGAAATCCAGTGAGGCCAACTTACCTCGGGCTTGAACCAAGGTGCGAATGGCAGGGGAAGAAGGATGATGGAGTAGAGAGAAAGATGCCACAGAACTGCAGAGGAAAATGTGCCAGGATTCACCAACTAGTTGTGTATAAAAGAGAGAAAAAGTGAAAAGTAAATGAGACTGTGAGCTGAGGATCACTAGGGGGGAAAGTCGTGTTATTAAAAGAATAAGGAAAATAGGACATTAGCAGAATAAGAAAAATAGGTGTAGCTTTTAGAAGAAAAAAAAATAGTTCACTTTTGAACATATCTGATGAATAACCAGATGGAGACTGCTATTAAGCACTTGGAAATGAGGATCTGTAACTTCAGAGGGAGGTCAGGCTGGGAGTATATATTTGACAATTAATTTAAATATTAGTTCAAATTATTAAATGAAATTGTCAAGGAAGGGAATTTGCCAAGGAAAGGGTTCTATGGCGAACACCATGAATTTAGGAAGTAGGAGGATGGCAGGAGCGCCTGGGTGGCTCAGTTGGTTAAGTGTCTCCTTCAGCTCAGGTCATGATCCCAGGGTCCTGGGATTGAGTCCCGTTTCTGACTCTGTGCTCTGGAGGGAGCCTGCTTCTCCCTCTGCCTCTGCCTCTGCCTCTCTCTCTCTTTCTCTGTCTCTCATGTATAAATAAATAAAATCTTAAAAATAAATAAGTAAAATAAAAGAATAAAAAAAAATAGGATAGCACGGTAGCAGGAGAGAGAGACAGATACAGAGACAGGTTGAATAACACACAAATTAGGAGGATGACCAAGGAAGTTATGTTCAACTTGGTCATGACAAAAAGTTAATTTTTCTGCTGTATCAGTCAGGACTGTCCAGAAAAACAGAATCATTAGGATGTGTGTGTGTGTGTGTGTGTGTGTGTGTGTGTATATAATATATATAAAGATATTTATTATAAGAAATTGGCTCAGACAGTTGTGGAGGCTGGCAAGTCCAAAATCTGTAGCAGAATGGGCTAACACGCTGGAGACCCAGGCCAGGCTGTGATCCATTTCGAGTCTGAAGGCCATTTAATGTAGAATCAGAATAGCTGATGTTACAGATGGAGTCTCAAGCAGTTTGTTGGGAGATTCTCTCTTGCTTGGGGAAGTCTGGTCTTTTTGTTCCAGTCAGCCCTTCAACTGATCAGGTGAGGCCCACCCACATTCTGGAGGATAATCTGCTTTATTCAAAGTCTACCAGTTTAAATGCTGATCGCATCTAAAAACACCCTTACAGAAACAGATTGATGTTTGACCAAATATCTGGGCATCTCATGACCCAGCCAAGTTAACACGTGAAATTAATCATCACATGTACAGCCCTTGTCAACTTGCCACTCATATACATCTCCTTAAATGATGCTTAATCTCCAAATAAAGATGATAAAGTCACACTTCTGCCTAACATGATACAACTGTCCTGTGTACAACCTAAAATGTACCTAATCTTTCCCCAGAAGAGGATGCAAAGCCCCTGCGTGGTGTTTACCATTCTCCTTGATACCCTGTAACTTAATAGCCATGATATATAATCAATATATCTTATGTTACGTTATACACACACATGCAAACATATAACAAAATGAGGAAATGCTCATGATAATTATAGTCGTCATTCTGGTCATGTGGTTGTAGCTGGTATTTATTTTTTACCCACGTGTTTGTTTTTGTTTTTTAAGTAAACTCTACTCCTAATGTGGGGCTTGAACTCATGACCCCAAGATCGAGAGTCACATGTTCTACCAACCGAGCCAGCCAGGCACCCCAAAGCTGGTATTTATAACTACCTTCTTCCATTACTCATACTGTATTCCCCTTGCCTTCAGGAAGCCCCTCAGCTGGTCATGGTACTTTATCTGGTGAGGTGACCTAGACCTTCATTCTTGCAGGGTGTGGGCCATTAGTAGTCCTGCCTGTTTCGGGTTGTAGTTTTCCACTGATGTTAACCGCAAGACATGATAATAGTTAAGACATGCCCTAAAAAATCTCTTGTACTCCAGACATGCTCTTCCTTATCACGAGTGTGGAGTAGCAGTTCAGTTTTCCCTTGTAGTCAGTATCAATCACCCTAGCCAGTACATTAGTGCCCTTTTTTGCGTGTTGATTCAGAGTCATAAGGAGCCCAAAGTGTCTGAGGGGCAGTCTTAACTTCCAGTTCAATGGAATCGTTGTGTCTCCTGGTGGAAGGATTCCCTCTTTTAGAACTAAGAACTGGGACAGCAGAGCATAAGTTTTTGGGGACAGGAAGAAAAAATTTTTCTAATGAGTCACTAGGGGTAATAGTGAATGATGTCACTCACATTTCCACCCTTTGATTCTTGGATCTGTGAATCCTGGCTGTGGGAGAGACAGCACAAGCTGTGGGAGATGCAGATTCAGAACATATACAGTCTCCAGAAGAACCTTGTTGCAGACTTGCAAGGTATTACTGCTAGGCGACAATGTAATTGAGTCTTCAGAGGGCATGCCATTGTTTTATCAAGCCAGCTGCTTTAAGATGGTGGAGAATGTGATAAAACCAGTGAACTCCATGAGGCTGGGCCCACTGCCACACTTGATTTGCCATTTGAAGTAAGTTCCTTGATCAGAAGCAATTCTGTGTGGCATACTGTGACCATATATAAGGCATTGTACAAGTCAATAGTGGCAGTTTTCACAGAAGTGTTGTGTGCAGAGAAGGCGAATTTGTATCCACAGTTAAGTGTCCATTCCAGTAAGAACACAAGGCTACTCATTCCGTAATGGAAGCAGTCCAGCGTAATCAACCTGCCGCCAGGTAGCTGGCTGCCCACCCAAGGGATCATACTTTATTGGGGTCTCAGTGTTGGTCTTTGCCACAACTCTGATATACACTTTTAAGCACTTCCACTGTTTTTGAAAAGCTGATGTGGTATACTGCCTTAAGTTTCATCCTGAAAACAAAGCCTCCAAATCCAGAATGTTCTTAGAGTAACTTTCCACTTTCTAATTTTAAGTTAGATACTGAGGACCTTATGAACTCTTTCAGGCCATTAGGTTGCTTAGTACTCTTCATCAGTGACTTGTTAGATATTGTCTAAAAAAGTTGTATATAATTACAGTGACAAGGAAAGTATTCTAGTTCAAAGAGCAGAGGTTCTGTGGCTCATTTCATTAATAAATAATTAATAAATGAGACTACTTGACACTGTTGACAAGATAGAATTCAGATACTTATCTTAAGCTAAAATTCCATTGGGGAAATTTGAACACTGGGGCATATTAAGACATATATTCAAATTTATGTAAACATCCATATACTATGCACAGTAGGATGGAGCAGTTCTGAGGACAGTAACATTGAATCTTGCCAGTGTTCTTGGTCAGATGATTTTTCATGTGTAGTTTTAAAGAATTGTGTTCATATAAGGGTTTGTTTAAGCAATAGCATGGGTTTTTAGAAGATATGCAACAGTGGTAACTTTGTACATTTAAAGTATAAATGAACCTGGTGATTTCTTGATTACTAGTAACTTTTAATTAAGTTGCGTGAATGGACAGGAAAGACAAAAATACTAATTTAGAAAAACTACTTAAAAATACTTAAAAAATCTATTCTTTCAGATAGTGGTAAAACTATAAATTGTCTACATGATAGTGGAAGGTAGATAAATTTCCTGTTGCTTTTTTTTTTTTTTAAGGAAAAAGAGCAAAAAAAGAAGGGGCATGAGAATTCTTCTAAAGGCATAGATGTACACTGCATACCTCCTGTCACTACCCCCATTTTCCTTCTGAAGCTGACTAGTCTGGAAAATGTTTTCAAGCAAAGAATCTTTTCACTGGTGCCTTTCCCACACCATGTTCTGTTTCAGTTTTGAAACTCATTTGAGTCAGAGCTGGAAACGACTGTAATTAATTTGCATATCTTATAAAAGAGAACACAAGAAAATTAAAAATGGCCCCACATAAGAGAATATTTAAATCCTCTCTTCCTGGTGACTTTTAGGGAATTTTGGAGCGTGATTGGGAGCAGTTCTTACTCAGTATCCCTCAGCAGGATATATGTGATTGCCCCATCTTTCACCCAGCTGGTCTTCGTCATGTGTTAGAGTTAGTGTCTTCCTAAAGTGACATCTTTGAGAAAACTCTTATAGACTACTGAAGAACTGACAGTGTCAACAAATGTCAAAGTCAGATTTCAAGGAACTCTCTCCTTTAATCTGTCCTAAAGCAAGTTGTGAATTGTACTGACACATATGCGTGTCACACACACACACACACACACACACACACACAAAATCGGACCTTTATATCAGGAATACTTGTTGATCTAAATTATTTCTAATGAAAAGTGGAAATGGTTTTCTTGTTTTTGTTTTTGTTTTTATTGTGTTTTTTTTAATTCCCAGTTTCTTTGACTTCTGAAAGCTTCCTTTCCAAAAATGTTAAATAATCACTAGGTAAAAAATAAGTAAAACGACCATAACATCTGTGATCCAAAGCTTCAGAAAGGTTTTCAATGTTAATCTACTATTTAAGGTATTAACATTGCTTGTCTTTTTAGATATTTGCTTATCATTTAGATGTTTGCTTATAAAAAAAGTATTTAAAATAGAAAAAAATTATTTAAAATAGGGTGATTTTGAGAATGTTGTATTGCAATTGACCAACTAGATTATGTAATAATCTCTGAGATACTCATATATCTATTAAGTAATTTAGCTTCTGAGAAAATAGTTTGTTGACAATAGAAAACCATTTGTATAGTGATTCTGTATGCCAGGCTCTGTTTCTGGTACTGACCCATTTAATCATCCCCAGACTTGTATTATTCCCAATTTACAGATGAAGAAACTGAAGATGATGTAGCTTTTCTAGGGTTACTATTAGAACTGAGATTCTAACTGAGGTGATGTGATACAGAGTCAGTGCTTTTATCTAGTATACTTTGCTACCAGATTTTATAGATGTGGTCCCTGCAGGCCACCTCATTGACTATGGTCTGCTTATACTGATTTTTGAGAGTAGAAAAAAGGAAATCTGACAAGCACAAAAAATTGGCCAAAGCTTACAAGTGCTCTGCCTTATAAAGAAAATGTTGAAAAGTCTTAGAAAAGGTTGCATTATTCAAGGTGAATTATTCAAGTCACAAATGTTCAACTCTGAACCACATGCACCTCCACTGAGTCAGGACGTTACTAAGAACATCAAGCAAACTAGTTGTCACTCTCAGCCCAGCTAAATGTTTGTTCAAAACTCTTCTTTCTGACTTCTATCAAGAAGGGCTGTGGAAGGAAGTTGGAGAAATGTAACTTATATGTCATTTCTGGCTAAGCAACACTTTAGCCCATTTTGTTCTGCACCTTGGGCAAAACTTAAATTGTATGTCATGTCTTAAAAATACTCAGAATGTTGTTTTTTCTGGCAAAATGAGCATGTGTCTGAGCAGTACAATGACTACTACAGTCACACCTTGAAAGTTGGCAAACGATCTATAAATAGTAACTAGAGCCTAATGTCTTGTAGAAGTTGTAGCAGGAAGTAAATGAAAGCATTTGTGGCTATTCTCCGCCATAACTTCCACTTTCCTGAAGATATACTTAGTATTCTGCTTTGAAAGCCTGGCTGAAATTACCCTGAACTTGGAGAAAATTGAAGGAATTTATACCTATTAGAGAGTCCTCTAATTAAGAATCTCTAATCAAAGGTAGGCCTTTAATTCACATAGCTGACCCTTTCTAGGTCTGAACCAGTTCTAGTACATGGATTTTTAGAGAAATAGATTAACTCAAGGGTCAAACTTCCCTTGGCCATATATCTCAAAATTCTAGGAAATGAAAAGTTCAAGTCCATTTCAAACTTAAATTATTTATACATTAAGTAATTAAATATGCAGTCTATAATGTGGAGTAGAAAGGTATTCATTTACATTGCTCTTTTATAAAATTCAATTTCTGAATAGAAGTATACTTTCTTTTCCTGTGCCTAGAAAGAAGCATTACTGTAAACGAGTATGATGAATCACAAGTTTCTTAAATGAAGTGTGTTCACTGATTAAGATTTTTGTCTGCTCTTATTTTATATTTTGATATGAATTTATTTATTCTGGTCTATATAATTTAAAAGTATTGTCTCAAAGGACTCCTAAGTCTTCATTCCTAGGAACTCAATGTCTTACTATGTTCCTTCCATGTAACTACAAGCACCTTGTTAAAAATGTATACCAAATATTCAAAGGTAGGCTATCTTGGAACAATTTCATATTAGACCAGATTGCAAACAAATGAGTCCTTGTACTAAGGTAGTTTGGTAATCTGGATATGAATGACATTAAAAGGAAAGTATTAAAATATTAAAAGGAAACATTAATAGGAAAGACCTATTGAATTCTCAAGGCTGAGCATACAACTCGCTTTAGTGTTAATGGCTCTTGTATGTTCATATTGTTGGAGAAACAGACTTCTGTTCATTTGTTGCTTTCAGTGTGTGGAATACCTTATACCAATAAATTTAAAAATGTTTTTTGTCATGCTTACTTTGATATAATTCTTTAAATGAACACACTTATTATCTAAAGCATATAATCGTTTTCTGACAAAAGTGAGCATTTTACATGTTAAAAACTCTGTTGACAAATTTAACACTAAAACAAGACCACCAAAATAGAAGATTGTGCTTTTTGATTGCAGTGATTTTGTGTGTGCTTTCCAAAAATGAAAGCAATAGGGGTGAAAAGTAATGATTAATGTTTGGAGACTGCCAAAGCATTCATATATTTGCATTGTTTATAGCCTAGAAAAATGCATGTGCACAGGTGATTCTGTTATTAAATGATAGTTTGCCCCTATCTTACTTAGATTTGAAAATCTCGAAGTAATATAACTTTAGACAGCTTTAGCTCTTACTAATGCTCAAAAAGAAGGAAGTGCTTGATAAATATATATTCTGTACATAAGCCCAGAAGGTAGTTTAGAATAGTCATGTTATATTTGTTGGAGATAAAGTAGATGAGATGAGAGATAGTAGAGCCCAATGCAACTACTTTTCCCTAGTTTATTATTTGTCTTGAGCTTTCATTTGTAAGAAGAGTCTGGCTCTTAATTTATACATACTGCCTTTTTCCAAAAAGGTCTAAATTTGTTTTTATGGTCAGTTCCTGTGTTATCAGTATTTTCTCAATCAAAAACTTAGATTTCTATGTATAGAAAAATAATACCTAATATAATATTATGAAACAGTAATGAAAGCAGTTAATTTTTCTTGAGCATCATAAGAGATATATACTCTTGTACCAATGGCTCATGAAGAGTTTAGTTTTTTAATTTTATATACCTATATTTTAAAATTTAATTTTTGAAGTAATATTTAGTTATATGATAATGGATAGTTATCATTTTGTATTTTAAAATTTCAAATATTTAAAAAACTCATTAATACTAATGCAACATGGTACAGTTTCATTTATAAGTATTTTCAATTTGTGTCATACAGTTGATATTAGAAGATATATTTGCTTTAGCAATATTCAGATTTCCTTGTCTTATTAGATAACCTTTTTAACTTTCCCACAATTGCACCACAGTTAAGTTTTAGTTCAGCTCATAAGGCCAGATGGTATGAGTTCTTTCAGAGTTTGCAAGGAGGTTAAATTGGTCCTTTGTACAAACAGTTGTTAAGACATGGTTAAGAGAAAAGGAAGTCCTTTTGCTATAATAAAATACCTTTAAGTTTAACAATATGGCATACTGGACATGAGAACAGGTTGTTTTATAAAAGATTGATCAAGTAAACAGTATCAAGTAAACAGTATCAAGTATCTCAGTATCACTGAGATAGTGATCCTTAAGTACTGTTTTCTGGAGATTTGGGGTTGTGCTCTCCATTGACAGATATGATTGGATGGGTAAATAAACACAAACTGCTTATTAGTTTTGTTGATATTTAGTTGTTTTGGAAAATGTTTGATTTGGAAAGACAGAAATTCAGATTTGAGGATTACTTCTGGCTTCTAATTATCTCAGACTTTTATTGATATAGGGGTAATATAAGAAATTATTTGTTTTTTTTTTTTTTCCTGTGTGAAACTCAAACACTGGTACACAAAGCTGAAATAGGAAAAATAATAGAACATGAGCAGGCACTTTTCTCAAAATTAACACAATAAATCTGATTGGCAATTGTAGTGATGGAAGGAGGTGGTCTTCTTGATGACTAGTAAGAAAAAGGAACCTAGGGGATGGGGATTATTGTCAGATTTAAAACATATTTTAAGACAGCAAGATCTTTTGACTTTGGTTTCTTAACAGATTACCCTTGAGTGACAGACTTGGCCTTAGGGGCTCAACTGTTACAGCCCCCATCGCTGTGTTGAAATTGTTTGGAACTTCTAGGGGGACATGTGAGAACCTTAGGAAAGAAGATCTCAAAGCACATGTGTGAGCTCTACAGTGAATCATTAAGATTTCACTATTTCGACTCTTCATTATCACTTTTTTGACTTGATGATGAAGAATAATTTGTTTTCCCAAATGAATTATTCAAGTGTATTTTAAAAATCTGTATATTTCTTTCCAAATGGATTCTCCTAAGAAAGCTATAAAGGAAGAATCACAAAATGCTTTAGTTTTCCTGAATTCTTTGTACCTGAGCAATATGACTTAGTCACACAAGAACGTGTTAGGTTTTTAGAAGGCTTCATGGCTTGTCTTTTTATCCCTTCTGATAAAACTTTCAATGTGACATTTGGCTCTGAAAAGACATTAAACTAACAATTTTAAATTGATCAGTATGTACATAGCTACTTCTTATTTATTTATTTATTTATTTATCTTTTTTTATTTATTTTTTAAAAGATTTTCTTTATTTATTTGACAGAGAGAAAGAGTACAAGTAGGCAGGGCAGTAGACAGAGGGAGAGGGAGAAGCAGACTCCCTGCTCCGCAGAGAGCCTGATGTGGGACATGATCCCAGGACACTGGGATCATGACCTGAGCCAAAGGCAGAAGTTTAAGTGACTGAATCACCCAGGAATCCCTAAAAAGGGCAATTTTTAAAAATGATTTTATTTATTTATTTTAGAGAGAGATAGCTCGAACAGGGAGGGGGCAGAGGGAGAGGGAGAGAGAGAATCCCAAGCAGACTGTGCTGAGTGCAGAGTCCAACATGATGCTCAATCCTAGGACCCTGAGATCATGACCTGAGCTGAAATCAAGAGTCGTACACTTAACTGACTGAGCCACCTATGTGACCTAAGAGGCAAATGTTTTTAAACTCAAACTTTTCTGAACTGTGGACCAAAATATATTGTTCATTTTTATTGATTATATATAGAGTGGGTGTGAAGAATAAGGAATTGTAGTTGTTATTCAGCAACTTTTTTTTCTTTCCTAGAAAATTCTCCTATGTATGACACAAACTATTGGAAAAACAAAATTTGATGTAAAATGAAAGAGGAAAAGAATTAATTTACATCAGGCCACATCTGGGCACAGCTGTGTGTTATTGTTGTAGGTATGCAGCTCTTGTAAAATATTTTCATCTTGGCCAATTACTCAGTATTTTTATTGTATATGTACTCATTTGTTTACATAAATGAAGAAATAAGCTACCTCTCCTAAAAAACTATTCTTCTAGCAAAATATTATAACATCATTATTCAACTTTTTTGAAACAGAATTTTGCTATAAAGTTGTTTGTTTCAGTTATATGTCTAATTTATGAAATTATGAAATATTTATGTTGCTTAATGAATAGATCACAGAAAGGTTTACTAAAACATTTTCTATTGATTTTTAACTGAAGCTAGTTCATGTTTTGTTTTGGATTATCTCCAATTACAAATTCATTTGTAAGTTTTATTTTATAAAACAGTTTAATCATGGCATTTAACTTAATTCAGAGTTCAACTAAGCTCATTCTGTAATATGTGAAGGAAAAAGCACACTGACATGACAATTACAACTTTTGCAGAAGACTTAGGATCTAAGAAGAAATTCTAAGTCTTTATATGTGTAGAAAACGAAAGCTATTAAGAAATAACCCTGAAAAAAAAAATAACCCTGGATCTGAGAAAAACAAAGAACTTTACTATACTTATGATTTTATGTATAATTTCAAAACTTAGTACAACTAAGTACTAAGTAACTTAGTACAATTTAGAAGAGAGACAGTGTATCAGCAAATCAATCTGTTTTGATCTCACCATAGTAAAGGAAGAATTGCAAAGTGCTATAGTGTACAACAGTCATGAAAAAACAAGGGAAAATTTCTTTCTTATGCATTCACAGACTTGCCCAGTTTTATATGACTCAAAAGAAAAAAATAAAAAAAAATAGCCAATGGTAATTTTAGTTTGCTGATCATAGTTTTAACTGTAGCGTGGTATAAGGGTGTAGGGCATGGGGGTGGGTAGCGTCTTGTGGTTGTCTTTACCACAGTCAGCTTTGGGGGCAGGGGTGGAGAGGGCAGGACCGTCCATAGACCCTGGAAGCTTGCCAGTCGTGGCCACTTGAATGACTAGGTTTCAGAATTTGTGAGGTGCAAAGTGCTTCAAGCTTCTGAGAAAATGGAGACTTCAAGCTAAAGTCTTCTGTAGTTTTCCAATCAGCTCTTCAAGTATTTGCATTTATAGACATTTTAACCCTATCTTCAAAAGGGTGGCATTTTCTAAAACTTGAAAAGTGGCTTAGTGTGAGTGAAACTGAAATATATAGTAAAGACCACAGTATGCGTAGTTTAAAGTTATGGAAAAGAGAAATGAAAGAATCCAACCTGTGATCCTAACTACATTGAGTAGATATTATCTTATATAAAAGGAAATAAATTTGCAGATGACTCTGAAACTCTGGAATACACTGGATTATAGAGTGTCTGACAAATTTCTTACGTAGGTAAAGAAGGTAAATAAATATTAGTCATGGTGACTAATATTTCTGTTCATCATTGAAGAAAGGTCTTCCTGGGTTGAAAACAAAATTATCTGGCAGAAGAGGGTGATGGTCTTCTTTAAGACAACAGAATTCAATGTGGTGCTGTTGTTAAAAAATGCACAATGGACTTAATACCTCAAATGGAATGAATTGCATGGTATTTTAATTATCTTTGTATGTATTAGAGGCTATGAGTGAAAATGGTCTCTTTATAGACAAGCTGACTGGAATATGAAGAGAACAATTCAAAAAATCTAAAACTGTTAGGCTTTTGATTAATTGATGTGACTTGTGATACTTGAAATAAGTAAAACTGTCAAAGTCAAAGCCACTTTAGCTGCTTCTCCAAATGTATAAGTCATCAAAACAAAATCATCCCAAGACTTGATTACTACATGAGTGTATTCTAATGGTTATTGTTTTATTTAATTGGCTTACTGTAATTAAAAGCTTGCCAAATAGCTCTTTTTAAAAGCATCTTGACATTTCCTTTACCCTCGGGTGATTCTATAATGGATGTTCTTTGTGGATAGGTGCTTATCTACAAATGACCATTCCTTAGCCTATAGATCAATACTAATGGGGAGAAAAAGGTTCTATTTCTTCTTTATTTAGATGGACCTTTTAAATTTCAATGTGAGATGGCAAAATACTTGATTAATGAGCAGTTTGTATCTTTATAAAGAATGGAATCTCAGGGCAAAATAAGGAAACTAGGGGAATATTTCAGGACCTTGAGGGTAATAGTCAACTCAGCAATGGTGGGAGTTAGAGTGTAGTGGTGGTGGAACTATACTTCCAAGGACCATGTTCTAGGAAAGGTGGAGAGACCATTGGGGTAAGAGAGGCAAAGAGGGTGGGAATTTTTTTTTTTTTTTTTTATTAAAGTTAACATATAGTGTAGTATTGTTTTCAGGAGAATTTATTGATTCATCACTTACGTATAACACACAGTGCTCATCCCATCAAGTGCCCTCCTTAATGCCCATCATCCATTTAGCCCATCCCCCCATCCATTTCCGCTTCAACAAACCTCTGTTTGTTTTCTATATAAGAGCCTCTTATGGTTTGTCTCTCTGTCTGTTTTTATCTTATTTTATTTTTCCTTCCCTTCCCCTATGTTCATCTGTTTTGTTTCTTAAATTTCACATGAGTGAAATTATATGATATTTGTCTTTCTCTGACTTATTTCGCTTAGCATAACACCCTCTAGTTCCATCCATGTTGTTGCAAGTGACAAGATTTCATTCTTTTTGATTACCGAGTAATATTGCATTATGTATATACGTATATACACACACACACACAAGTACACACTACCTCTTCTTTATCCATTCATCAGTCGATGGACATTTGGGCTCTTTCCATAATTTGGCTATTATTGATAGTGCTGCTATAAATGTTGGGGTGCATGTGAATTAGCATTTGAATCAGCATTTTTGGATCCTTTGGATAAATACCTAAGAGTGCAATTGCTGGGTCATAGGGTAGTTCTATTTTTAACTTTTTGAGGAACTTCCATACTTTTTTCCAGAGTGACTGCAGCAGTCTGCATTCCTACCAACAGAGCAAAATGGTTCCCCTTTCTTCGCATCCTCGCCAACATCTTTTGTTTCCTGAGTTGTTAATTTTAGTCATTCTGATAGGTGTGAGGTGGTATCTCCTTGTGGTTTTGATTTGTGTTTCCTTGATAATGAGTCATGTTGAGCATTTTTTCGTGTCTGTTAACTAGATGTCTTCTTTGGAAAAGTATCTATTCATGTCTTCTGCCCATTTCTTAACTGGATTATTTGTTTTTTTTTGGTGTTGAGTTTAATAAGTTCTTAATAGATTTTGGAAACTAGAGGGTGAGAATTTCTAAGAGTAATTTTCTTATGTACAAAAACATAGTAGTTCCATACAATTTTTTTTGAACATTTACTGTATACCAAGAGACTCATAAGCAATATAATCAAATGATTTAGATGGAGGTTATGACTTTAAAAGACTCTTCTTGAGAGGGAATAAACGTATATGCAATTCAGTAAATATAGTAGGATATGAACAAAGAAATAATTGAACAAATAAAGCATTTGAGAGAGGTAGTTATGTTTCAGACAATGGTTAAAGTAGAAGAGTGCATTGTACATCTCCAGAAGGGGAAGAAAAGGGGTGAGGGGAAGCCTGATAGAAGAGGAATCTGGCTAGACGTGAGTCTGAAAAGATATAAAAAGGCTGAATTGCTAAGGGTGATATTTGTCATTTCTGAGATTCAGTGGCTCTATAGGCAATTGGACACCATCAGAGAATTTTATTTATTTATTTATAAAAGATTTTGTTTATTTATTTGTCAGAGAGAGGGAGCAAGTGAGTGAGCACGCAAGCAGGGGGGAGCATCAGGCAGAGGGAGAGGGAGAAGCGGGCTCCCTGCTGAGCAAGGAGCCTGGTGTGAGACTCCATCCCAGGACTCTGGGATCATGACCTGAGCCAAAGGCAGATGCTTAACCAACTGAGCCACCTAGGCATCCCCATCAGAGAATTTTCACTTTTGAGTGACATGATCAGAATTTTGTTTCAGGAGAATCACTCCTGTAGCCGTGTAGAAGGTGAGTGGAGACTGGTAACAGGGAACTCTCTTAGGAAGTTAGGAAAGACGATGAGGGTATTTGCCAGACCAGATGGAGAGGAGTTGGAAAGTCGTGAAAAGTTAAGAGTGAAATTATGGTGATAGGCACAAAGATAGTTAACCATTGCTTATAGGTTAAGGTTGAGAGCAGAGCTAAAAGAAGGTCCTGAGATTTTTAGCAAGGGAATTAGATGGGTAATGGAGACTAATGTCTTGTGTGTATAAACAGCAAACTCTCTTCAGAAATGTATACTCTCTTTTGTTTTCTCCAGCCAGGATTACATCTCAAAGATATTCTAATGCAGCATGTTTTCTTGGGGAAATTTACTCTGATATACATTTGAAAGACAGTTGCCAGAAAAAATGCAGGTGAACTATTATGGTTACACTGTAGTTTATCAACTTTCTCCAATCTCCAAATCAACTGTCTCTTTCTGCTTTCTCAGTCTCTCATTTTCTGGGTAATGTAAGTACCTATACTTACCAATAATGACCTACTTACAACTGCCAATACCTATTGGCACTCTGCCTTTTGTGTCAGGGGAAAATGCATTTTCCCCTGTTAAGGATTTAGATGCCTAATATATCCTTAAGATGCTTTGGGGAGAATAGGGTTTTATTGCCACATTAGGGAAGCAAGCACTCTTTTCCCCTTCCCCAAGTCAGGGGTCAAGTCCGTCTTTCCCTTGACTATGGGTAAAATCTCACACTCTATGTTGACGTTCTGCTGGAGTATGTCTGAGTGTAAACCGTATATTATTCCATTACAAATTATGAGTCAACAGACTAGAATGTATTCTACAATTTATGGCTTCCTGTGAACATTAGAACAAATCTCTCAGGTCAGGGTTTGGTGGTGGAGTGTGGGAATTTTCCATGCCTTTTAGCATTGAAGTCAATGACTTTTAGTCCAAGTTATCAGTTCAAAATGAATGGGGGCCATTTGCTATTCATTTTGTGAAGTGTGGACAGTGGTTTGATAACTGAGCAAAGCTTTGGATAAACTGAGGAAAATCCTTTTCTAGGTAATACTTGGTATAGTATAGAGATTAAAGGGAATAATATTTTAGATAAAGGAGAAATGTGCATGTGTAGCCTATTGATAGAAAATTCTTTTGTATACGTTCTGGATCTAAATCTCTAATCATGATCAGTTCAGGGAAGAGAAGATAGAATCATAATAATGTAGGCCTAGGAAAGGGGGAAGGAAAAAAAAGAAGGCCAGAACGAATGCCATAGGCAGCATAGCAATTTACTGATTATTGATTTTTACAGGAAAGAAAGATGCTCCAACCAAAGTTATAAAGTCAACTTTATGGAAAGGAATTAGAACATGCACACACACACTGCCCCACTACAGTGACCTTAAGTCATTAAGTACTAAAAGGGAGAATAAAAAAGAAAGCTGGAAAAGCTGGAATAAGACCATTCTTTGCAAAGAAAATATTTTATTTTAAGCACTAAAAGAAAATATGTCCAAAGAAACATTATTCTAGGAAACACCTACAGAATGAATGTATTTAGAGATCTTCATTAGGGGAACTCTAACACTCTAAGTGTGTCCCTAGGATTTTTATTTCCAGAAATGAAGTGAAATATGAATAGGCTTTTCTCAAATATCTGAAATTCTGGATTTCAGCCTGTATCTTGAAGCATAATAGGCTCCACTCAGACATACTCCAGCAGAACGTCAATGTAGAGTGTGAAATTTTACCCATAGTCAAGGGAAAGACAGGACTTGACCCCTGACTTGGGGAAGGGGAAAAGAGTGCTTGCTTCCCTAATGTGGCAATAAAGGATTTGGCCAAGTTCAGCTTGTTGGCAGAACTGTTACGCTGTAGAGGATTAAGTGCATTTGATGGGGCCACGACTCTGAGCAACCTTTTGGGGCAGGAATGCTGAACAATTTAAGTTATAATATATCAATAGATGTATAATATACAATATGTATAATATATAATATATTAATAGATTATATTAATAATTAACATATTAATAGATAATATATACAGTATATTAATAGGATGTCCTAAGATATATTCTATAACTTGATGAAAGAGGATCTTAAAAATGGTTTCATATCTGATTTAGAAGCTGCAAAAAATGACACAACTTAGTCATATGTATGTTTTAATTTTGTACTACCACAAAAACTCAGATAATTTATTTTATTTTATTAGTAACAAACTCAACCATTTCAAGCTTAAGTAAAATACAAAAATTTACATTTTATGTTAATACATTAGATAATCCTTTGTAGCATATTCATTTACTGTTGCTACATAATATGAAAATCTTTTATATACATACCGTATAGCAAAAGAGAAAGAATTGGAATTGCATATTTTATGATATTTTGGTAATTTTAGATTAAGTCTTCCAGGAATCACTAATTATTTGTCCAAAGAAAGAAAAAACTGAGATTTCATGATCTTCATTTTGAAATATTCTGATTTTTCCCTTGTTTACTTGTTTTTTTTAGACACAATTTGAAACCTGTATCACTTATTTTTTTTAATATTCTCTTTCAATTATATGTATCATTCATTTAACACTCTCCCATTCAATTATATGGGATCATGAAGTATAAATTTTTAATATACAACAAATATTTAATAAAACCATACAATATTTTCAATTGTAAAAGGCTAATGTAGATCAATGATCATCAAACAGCAACACACATCAACCTCAGGGTTAAGTGGTAGAGGGTTAAGTGGTATATACAGGGTTAAGTGGTATATACATCGATGTATATATTAAAAGTCCTTCTTTTTAACTTCTGGATGTCCTGGTATGTATTTCTTAAAACCAGAGAATTGGTATGACAGATATAGTTCTTTATACATTTTTTTTCAGTATTCTCATATGTTAAATTCATGTATAAAATTAAATACAGAAGCAGCAATGCTGTTGGCTGTGTGTCTGTATGTGTGTGCGTGTGTGTGTGTGTGTGTGTGTGTTTGTGTGTGAGAGAGGGAGAGAGAGAGCCCTCAGGAACAGAGTTTGGTAAATGTTGCTTGTAGTGGTTGTACAGAGCAATATAAAATTGTCCGTTATCCAGTCAGTTAAAGAAGGATTCAAGGATGCTATAGAACAAGAGTCGGATAGATCTTTTGGGAATAGACATGAGAAGTTGCTAGTGTTTCCTGAAGGTGCACTCATTGGTGCTGGCTTTGTTAAGGGTTGCTCTTGAAAGCCATCCTAGAGAAAAGTGGCAGCAGTGAAAGACGTGTAGTTATTGGGGATTTTGCACTGAGTCCAGTCTTTGGGGCCATAAGGTAGACCACAAGGAGGGTGTCTGCACCTCTTTCTTGAACCATAAGGACACCCTTAGAAGAGGTCCACTTAACATTTGGGTGGTATGGTGACAACAGGAGAGGGGGCAGTGGAGATGATGTTGGTGACGATTTTTTTGCTCTTCACTGAGGTGAAAGAATACAAATTTCACATTAAGTATTCATTATGGGCAAAAGTCCAGATAACTCTGGAGAAGAATCTAATTTCTTTGTAGCAACAGTGAGTGTCCCTTAGATTCCAGCTAGGGTGGTACAGTCTAGAAAAAAGAAGTTAATATTTACATAAACCAATAATAAATTTAATAGCAGGATATAGGTTGACTAAATGGATTTTCCAAGATTAGAATATGTAAGTAGAATTAGTAATTTGAGTTCAAGCTAGTAACAACCATTGCTTTAGAGGCAAAATTGGCCTGTAAATTTAGTCATTCTGTTCCTCGCTCTTTAAGCCTGGGAAGCCCACCTAGGCAAAAGTCCAGCTGGTTCATAAGAATAGATACTAATATAAATTACATTTTCGGTATCTTCACTTTCCCCAACTCATTCCAGTGTTCAGTTTCTCATCAAACTGACCTTTCTAAGTGCCTTACTTCTCGTCTCTAATGTCATTGTTTAAAAAACCGTTTGAACTCCTTTTCTGGCCTTTTAAAATTATTTTTCAAAACTTACCTTTCCCATATGGCTTTTGGCTATCTCCCCTCTCCTGATTTGGTGTGGAGCACAGCTTCTCAGAAGGTTACCCTGGTCCCTAGCCACCTAGTAAGCATCCAGATGGTTTGTTTTCAGCCCTAGTAGGAAAGAAGTTGGAAAATCATGCAAATTTTTATTCAGCATGGTCTAAAGGCATCTCAGTGGTGGAAACTAAACACATGAAAACTTGACCATTTGTGAGAATCATTGTAAAAGGGGTAAATGATGTAAGTGGTTAAGTTCAAAACCTGGGAGATTACCGTAGACACTCTGCTCATTATATTACATAATTGCAGTATATTGAAACAAGCTATATGTAGATTGTGTTTAATTCTTGACTAATAATATTGCAATATATTGTTTTTTATTTTTTATTTATTTTTATTTGTTTATTATTATTATTTTTTATATTTTATTCATTTGAGAGAGAGTGTGAGCGAGAGAGCCACAGAGGGAGAGGGAGCAGCAGACTCCCTACTGAGTGGGGAGCCTGATATGGGGTTCAATCCCAGGACCCTGAGATCATGACCTTAGCTGAAGACAGCTGTTTAACTAACTGAGCCACCCAGGTGCCCCTGAATTTTTTTTTTTTAAGGTTTATTTATTTCCGAGAGAGAGAGAGAGAGAGAGAGAGAGAGAGAGAGAGAGAGAATGTACGCACACGAGTTGGGGGGATAGGCAGAGGAAGAGAGAATCGTAGAGCTGACTCCCACTGAGAGTGGAGCCCAACACAGGGCTTGATCCCAGGACTCTGAGATCCTGACTAGAGCTGAAATTGAGATCTGGCCTGTTTAACCGACCGAGCCATCCAGGCGCCCCTGCATTGTGTTGTTTTAATTCTAGGAGCCTGATACATCTTTTGGGTGTTTCGCTTAAAAAAAAAAAATATTAGAAGGGAGTGAAAAGAATAGCTTCAGCTAAATGGCTCAGGAAGACAGTGTCCTCTGGTAGGGACAAGAGAAAGTCTGCTTATTGTAACTGTTTAAACTCAAAAGTTCGATGACTGATAACAGGGCATTGTGTGGAGACTTTTGCAGTTCAGGTTCATGTTATCAAACTCTCTAAATTACACCAATATACAGCCGATAAGGAACCTTAATGGACCTTTCGTATCTATATGGTAACTAGGACATACACCATGTATGGTTATGCGATTGTTACCTACAAGACTTCATTCTGATAACTTAACTTCCTGTCAAGTGATGTATTGCAGAAACTTTCCAGCTTCTCATCTCTTCTCCAAGATTTTCTATGCAAAATGTCATTTTAAAAAGATTCACGAGTTTTAAACCTTTTGGGTTATTTTAATGGAGTTTATAGTTCACTATATTGTTATTCACTTATATATGTACACATATACATATCTATAATAATATTGTAGATTACATATATATATGATTAGATTTATCCAGCATTGGGGTTTTTCAGAAAATTATGATAGAGACTGCAGGGGCTCACATATGAACCAATCATTACCTTTAGAACAAATAACTAGTATATCTTGATTGTGGTTATAGTGCTATTTTTCAAATGTATCCATAAACTTTTGTGGTCACAAACATACATTCTATTAAACTGTTACTGGATTAATTATAGTTTTCTTACTATTGAACTTTTAATCAGTAGATAATGTAATATAAAAGTCTCTTGTGGGCAGAGATGCTTGAAAATTTTTGCCATTAAAATGAAGTTACAGTAGTTGAAACGTTTGGGAACAACTGCTGTCCCGTTTAAAAATCCAAAAGGAACCAGACCTTAATGTTAGAGAAATTTATGAGCTATTTACATAAAATAGATTGAGAAATCTATTTTTTTAAGTTATGAAACGTGTATAAAGCATTTATTTTCATCATGGTGTATATGTCCCATGACCTCTGAAGTGAAGCTGAAATAATTCATTTCTCCAAAAAAAATCTTACAAAGTAAATACACAAATTAGGGAGAAAATGCAATTAAAATTTCAGCCTCTCTTAGTTACTTTAGAAATACATGTTGGCTAAGAGCTAGTGTATTATAAAGAGCTGCTGGTCTGCACATGCAAAGGAAAAATTATTATATTAAAAATTACAGTTTCTGAAACATTTGTTTCTCATCTGGCATCAAATAAAGTTTAATTGCAAGTTGTTTTATGTCATTTTCTCTTGGGGATATGTTTTCAGAAAGATACACAGGAGGTTCGTATGTACACACATCTCATTATTTCTCAGTAGGATTCATGTTTGTGCCACCTACTCATGATTGGAAGTGCGTACTCTAATATCTCTGAGTTAGGCTCGTACTGGGCTTTTATAACAATATAATTCTTATTTTGCTACATGGTTTTGTAGGCTGTTTCAAAATGAGATTCCAAATTGCCAAAAAAACAAACCACCCAACCCAAAGCCCTTAATGACTCTCAACAGTTTCTTTGACATATTTAAGTAAAATATTCTGTTCCCTTCAACAAAAAGGCACAACATTTTGGGTTTGGGTTCGAGTTACATTTGGCCAGCAGCTGTTTATAAAATTGAGCAGCAGACAGTGCAATAAAAACAGATTATATGTGGATTCTATTTCTTTCTTGGACAGCCTACCTTGTAAATATTTGTTTTTACTGTCAGCATATGAAAGGAAAGCATTAGCCTCTGTCCGCAATTTTGAAATGGCTTAAGAAATTGTAGAATGATCATGCAGGGACCCCCACAAAATGCCCCTGTTGTTTTCTTTGGTTATTGTCATAAAAATTATTTAAAAACTCACTATATTTGGCATTTAAAGGAATCTTGTTTAGATCCTTTCTTAATGTGCTGAGTAGAAGGCGAAATGAGACTATAACTTGAATAAGAGAAAAGAGTATCTGAGAAATATATATGATGCCATGATTCCCTATAAAAGACAGGGGGATTGTGGGTGTGAACTGTAGACAAGGGCAACAACGCTGTGTCATATTTCCTGGGATTGATTTTCTGATTATGGTTAAAACCTGTCAGTGGCTTCCTGTTGTTCTTGGGTGTTTCTTCCTTCACAGAACTCCCAAGGCTGCGAGGATCTGGCCCCTTCCCAGCTCTCTTCACTCCTTTCCCAGGGTACCCTGCCTGCTCTTTACCCTCCATCCACTCAGTATTCCTTTCTGTTCTTCCTCCTGCCGGAGCTGCCTCCAAATGTAGGACTAGTGCACAGGGTGTGTCCTCCACTTGGAAGGCCTCCTGTGCCGCCTCCTCTTCCCAGCTTCCTCCTTCCTCTTGAAGTTCCCCATCTACTCTCTTCTTAGCACCCGATGGCTCTCTTTTGTGGCACTTACCAATATCCTGTGAGTTCACGAGGCTAGGAACTCTGTTTCTGCTCACCATGGTAATATGCCTGGCATATTGTAGGCACCCAGATATTTGCTGAACGACTGAAGGAAGGACTCCCACTCTGTCACTCTCTGTTCCAGATACCAGTAGATTTAACAAAACAAACCTCACTTTCTAGTCAACAGTCTGCTTCCTCGCAGTTAAAGACTACATCAGGTTGTTGCTGGATGTATACCAGTCATTGTATTTGTCTCCCCAGGACATACAAGAGCAATATATTATCGATTTATGACATCTTATGGCATGCCTTGCCTAAGAAAGGTGGCATACCAAAACCAAATCTTTTCTACTTCAGCGTTCCATTTTGTATAAAATAATCATCAACAACCCCCTCTGAAGGCCATTTTCTCTCAAGGTAATTTGGCAAACAATGATTCTATAGCAACAGAAAAGCACGGCATCCTTTTATGAGCCTTGGCTTCATTTCTCCAGGCAGCTATATTGTGCTAAATCCTTGGTGCCTTTAGGGGCTCTCTGCCAGCTAGAAACCAGTGATTATAACCTAATGCTGTGCACATGCTATCAGAAAAGTCCTGTCAATCCACTTCTCCTAAGTACTTACCTTGGTTAGTTAGCAAAAGCCATCTATTTAAAATAAATAAAGTGAAATGAAGCACTAATGCAATGATCTAATCTCGTGAAGAGAGATTACCTAAGTAATCGTTATTTAGGAAAGGGCTCATTCTGCTCTGGCTTAGAATGGACTTGCATTTCTACATGTCACTCTGTCAGCCTTCCTTATTATTGTCACTGCAGTTATCAGCATGGTCCATGCATTTCTATCTTATCTCTTACCTCCCTCTTGGTGTTCTTAACCATTTGGAACCACTACCTAGGAGCTCTGGCCCTAGAGTGGACTGAGTGGCTGCTTTTCTGAAACCAGCTGGATACAATCAAGAGAACAGAACGGGAGTCCTCTGCCTTTCTCACTTTGGAGAAGGCTCTTGGAAACTTCTCTACTCCCAGGTCCCAGGTTATTGTAAATTCCTTATGTTGTCAAAGGGGCCAATCACAGACACAGAGACAAAATTGTCTGTCAAAATATTTGTAACAATTATTGTTGGTTTTAGGTTTTACTGTTAAGTAAACCTTAACATCTTTAATTTCATATTCTAAGCAATAGGACACTTAATAGGCTTAAATGAAGAAAATGGACTGTTATATCACACTGAACTTCAAAGAAGAATGATTCTTTTATTGTCTGATTTAGTTTTCATATTGCTTGCTTCTGTGCTTGCAGAAAATGGAAACAAAGCTGTTTGTATGTTTAGAAAATTTCAAGATGGCCACTGCCATCTAAATTAGAATTTTGGCTTGTTTCCAGTTTGCATAGAGCCCTGGCCCTTTCTTTAATAACAATAATAACAAATGCAAACCTAAAACAGTTTTGGTCTTGAGTTTGCATTCCATCCATCTTCTTTGAAATGTTAAAACATCTGGTTTTAGGGAAAAAAAATTAACTTCAACATGCTTGGAGAGAAAAAGGCAGCCCACAAAATAAATCAGGGTCAAGTGTTGTTATTTCACGGGTAATTATAAAACAGTCCAATTTATTAGTAAATCTTGCATCATGCTTGCTTATAGCCACAACTGTTACAATTGTTCTTAGACTGTCATTGGAAAGTGGCTAAATTATAAGGTTTAGGAAAATATGGGGCCAACTGTCATGGTAAAGAATGCCGTGTGGTCTTGTCATACCTTGCTTCCCTAAGTTTTCCTTCTTGCAAGTGAAATTTTGCCTTTGTTTAGTTCATTTTCCCAATTAATTCATGAATTTTTACCAACAGTTACTTGGAAATAAAAAGACGCCCACAATAAATTATTGAAAAGAAAATGCTTGCTAGTTTAATTGAAGAGCAGATGGTTGGCTCAAAGGGTCTTCTTACTGTGTTTCAATAGCACAGCAAGGAAGAGGGGGACAGGTTGCAGTGGCCCTGTTAAGCTAACACAAACAACTTGGAGGAGGGTAGGCTCAGCATTTTGAGAAAGCCAACTACTTTGAGACTTTAATTACAGTTCAAGAAGACTCCTCAGTCTCTCTTTTTAAGCAAAAGGGCTGACAAGGGGTCTTTAAACAAGTCTTTAAGAGAACATAGACTGTTTTCTGGAGTCCACAGTTTTCAGACCAGGCAAAACCAAGACTTAAAGCAAGTCAGGTCACCTTCACTTTTCTCCAGGGTCACTACAAATTCATAGTAGTTTTATACCATCAGGAAATGCTCACTTATTCTCCAACTGTTGAATGTATGTCTTTCTCCAAAGAACCTGAAGGCTCAGTTTTTACAGCCAGTGAAACCGGTCCTTTCCTAGTGCTCTAAATTCCTTTTTCTTCTGTTTTCACTCGGTCATCCAGATTAAGATACCCAGAAGACTGATACCCAAATAGAGAAGAATTAGTCTAATTGTGAAATTCAGCAATTAGATTAGGACACCATATTTAATGGTTTTCTCTTTGGGAAATGTGTGTATGTAAATAAATTATTTGACCTTTTTTCTTTTTGTCAAATAAATCCAGCCTTAAGGACAATTTATTCCTATCATTTAAAAAATGGAATGTAAGCAGTAATCCATGTTATGCCAGATACCTGGATGGGAAATACAGCATTTGGTAAAATCCCGAAACCAAACCAAGCCAAACCTGGCTGCATTGTCCAACTCTAAACTTCTGTTTATATTAGGATAAGTTATCTCACAATTATCTGGACAATTGACAAGAAAATCTAGAAATGAATAAAACCTGAACAGATACTCCAAAATCTTTATATTAAAAATGTGTGTGGTTTACTCGTGGGTGTGGTCCTTGATCATCACCCAAAGCCTACATATTCTTATTTCACGTGGAATTCCAACAAACTTGGTTATCTCACTTTCTATGTTGTAGTAATTGATATAAATTGTGATTGGAAGAAAAAGGCTGCTTGGGACAGGAAGATCAGTAGCAAAAAGAAGTGATAGTTGGCAACAAGGAACGTGGCAGAAAAGCTCCTAATTAGAAAGACACCATAACCTGAATCGATTTAATGTGGGATTGGTAAAAGCTGCCCCCTAAAGCTATTTACTGTTTTTCAAACATCCCTGGTAATAATAATTATGGGGGAGGCATATAAGAGCTCTGCTTCTCTAGTTCTCTTAGAGATTTTGATTCAGTATGTTTGGGATAGGACCCAGGAGTCTATACTTAACTGATAATACAGGCCATCTTTAGCAACACTTGGGAAACTGTGCCTCAAGAAAATGCGAGTTTATACAGAATTCAGTAATTGATACACAAGTGATAGCCCTAAGACATCAAGAAGAGGCTAAATCAGATGACTCTTTCTCCTTTTAAATGGGTAAAAGATAGTTTAACCGTATTATCTAAGTATTTCTATCAACAATGGGATAGTTTCAGTAGGTATAAGATTCACTTCTCTGTTTGCTGATCATTCCCTGACAAATTGCTTATTGGGGTGAAGAAGTGTGTAGAGAGCCATCCTCTTGAGGATGACCAGTAGAAATTGTGAATGACATGATTTGAATTAAGCTTAGGCTCCTCATACATAGCATTCTTCAACATTATCATCATCAAATAGAAAGTAAGCACCTGTAAAGAACATAATATGTTATTCAGGTGGAATTTCAGGTCTTTATCTGTAAAACTATGGAATTATTCAAAACATCTTTCAGGATTTTGCCCCTCTTTCAGTGAAGATTTCAACAATGACTCCTCTCAGTCTCAAATCCTCTCTTTCCAGGAGAATTCAGTATCCACTTGAATGACCTACCTTCTAACAACCTAGGCTTTCAATTCCTTGTCTTCAGTGCCAGTATGATGTTTATCTATAATCCATTTCAGCTATCCTATTCCATTACTGCACATCAGATCTTGTTATAACCTCAGAATTCTTCTAGGGCATCAAATTCAACCATCGCACTCCATAATGTTTGAATTTTATGTCTCCTTTTCTTTCATTTACATTTTTCTACACACAGTTCCTGGGAAATGTGGGAACTTCTGATCCCTCTGGACAAGTCTACTTTTGTCTTAACATCTTTCCCAGCCTGACTTAGATGTGCTGTGAATATCCTTAACTGTCTTGCCCTCTTGTCCTTCTGACATAACTTTTCTGAAGATTCCCAATGCTGGATAAATGTAATTGGGCGAATCCTAGATCATTGCAGTTCTGCAGCTTGTGAAAATTAAACAAACTTGTAGATGCCACTATATATTCATGATCTCTGAAATCAATGTCCCTCAACAGGGCCCAGTGACACTTCATTAGTTGGCTCCCTCTATTGCATTCACAGTGGTGCTTTCAACACTTCTTCGTGTTCCTTGAACCTCTGATCTTCCCTTCTCCTCTCTCTCTCAGCAGATAATCTTGTCTCTAACTTCAAAGAAAAAATGTGAAGCATCATAAAGAAACTCTGTCAACTATCCACCAACTTTCAACTGTGACAGCACTTCCTTTTGCTCTGATTAATGCCATTGCTTGTGGTCTGGAGCATTTTTATCCTCTTCTCAGGTATCCCATCTTTCTTTTTACTTTGGTCTCTCCTTACTGATCAGTTTTCACAATTCAAATATTTCTCATATTAAAAAAAAAACCCTCTGTACAAACCTTTTCTGTCTCAGAGCCCTTCCACTTGACATATATCTCTTCCATGTTTCATGGTTAAAGTTACTGAATTAACCATACACTCACTCACCTGCCTTTATATCTTACCTCTGCTTATACCTGAACCTAAATAACTTGACTTCTTCTTTTAGGTCTCTGCTGAATTTTCCTTGTCAGGTTCACCCATCTGTGTCTTTATTATTAAGTCCAAGAGATAGTTCTTAATGTATACTTGACTTGGGTTTTTTGTAACATTGTGTACTATAGAACATAAACTCTTTTGAGCCATTCCTTTTGCTTGGCTTTAGAAACCTCATATTCTTCTTGCTATTCCGTTATTTCTTTTTTATCTCTTTTGTGGGACCTTTTACTTACCCATTAAATTTGGATTTCTTTTGGTCTCCATTATTGATCCTTTACTTTTCTCACTAGATATACTCATTTATGCTATAGTTTCTATAGCATCCGTGTTCTGATGGCTCTCAAGTCAATATCTCCTATCTCTATCCCTCTGTTAAGTCTAGTCCTTTATCACCAGTTTCCTTCAGCGGATTGGTTCTCATGCACATGTTGGTCCACTGTCACGTTCTCATCCATAGCACAGTCATGTCTCACCTGGATTATTAAAACAATCTCCTAACAGTCTCGTAGCCTCCAGACTTGACCACCCCTTACCTACACTCCAGTGAGGAGTGTATTTATTTATTTATTTATTTGAGGGGAGGGGTGAAGGGAGAGGGAGAGAGAGAATCTTAAGTAGACCCCATGCCCAGCATGGAGCCCAATGAGGGGCTCGATCTAAGGCCCTGAGATCATGACCTGAACTGAAATCAAGAGTCAGACACTTAACTGACTGAGCCATCCAAGTGCCTCAGAATGATGTTTTTAAATGCAATGCTGGTCCTCAACTCCTGCTGGAAAACTTCCAGAGGCTTCCTATTATACAAGGTAATAGACTGTGGCTCACAGGGGTCCTCCATGATCTCAGTCAATCCAACCTAATTAGAAGTTTTTCCATGAGTTCTGTGCTTTAGTTGTATTAAACATATTTACTTTTCACGATTGAACTGGGTTTCATATCACTTTTAGGCCATTTTATACTGTATTTTCTTGGCCTGCGGTATTTTGCTATCCCCACTTCTACCTACATGCTCTGTATATCTGAGCCTATGTGTCTCTTTCACCAGGAATTCTTCTTGATCATTCAAATTAGACTAGACAGTTATGTGTTATGCTCCCATAGTAACTCATAGTTCCCCTCTTTTGGTACTTAACATCTTTGTACTCCTCATTAAATCAAAGACTCTTTGAGAATAGGGACAGTGTATCTTGGCCACTGCTGTGGCATAGTCCCTAGGACAAAATAAGTGCTCAATGAAGAATAAATTAGTAGATGAGTATATGTCTAGATGTAGAAGCTTTATACAAAACTAGAGGAAAGACACAAGAAGTAAAAGCCTTTTAAGATGAGATAGTAGGAGACACGGGTGGTTTTTTTTTTTTTTTTGGTCAAAAAGTAAAGTACTATTTCTTTCCTGGACTTTTTGCCCTGAGAGATTTTTCTTATAGGGCTTTACCATTGGAATAAAGGAACCACATAATACCTTAAGGCAATTTTATTGCAGTGTTCAAATTCTTGTGTTTACCTAGGATCATTAGGGGGAAACAGCATTCTTGAACGTGTAACTATAAGAGTACAGGATACTGCTAAATGTCATTCCCTTTCTGTTGCACACTCATCTAGACCACCAGCGTACCAGACTACTAACTCAAATCTTACTTGTTGTAGGAGGTATATGCAGGTGAAGTAAATCTGCTAAAATACCACAACAACTCCTTTTTTTTTTTAATTTAATTTTATTTTTTCAGTGTTCCAAGATTCATTGTTCATGCACCACACCCAGTGCTCCATGCAATACGTGCCCTCCTCAATACCCACTACCAGGCTCACCCAGCCCCCCACCCCCCTCCCCTCCAAAACCCTCAGTTTGTATCTCAGGGTCCACAGTCTCTCATGGTTCATCTCCCTCTCTGATTTCCCCCAATTCACCCTTCCTTTCCTTCTCCCAGTGTCCTCCACGTTTTTCCTTATGTTCCACACGAAAGTCAAACCATATGATAACTGACTCTCTCTGCTTGACTTATTTCACTCAGCATAATCTCTTCCAGTCCCGTCGATGTTGATACAAAAGTCGGGTATTCGTCTTTTCTGAGGGAGGCATAATATTCCATTGTATATATGGACCATATCTTCTTTATCCCTTTGTTTGTTGAAGGGCATCTTGGCTCTATCCACAGTTTGGCGATTGTGGCCATTGCTACTGTGAACATTGGGATACATGTGGCCCTTCTTTGCACTACATGTGTAGCATTGGGGTAAATATCCAGTAGTGCAATTGCAGGGTAATAGGATAGCTCTATTTTTAATTTCTTCTTTTTTTTTTTTTTAAAGATTTTATTTATTTATTTGACAGTGAGAGATCGCAAGTAGGCAGAGAGGCAGGCAGAGAGAGAGGAGGAAGCAGGCTCCCCGCTGAGCAGAGAGCCCGATGCGGGGCTCGATCCCAGGACCGTGAGATCACGACCTGAGCCGAAGGCAGAGGCTTAACCGTCTGAGCCACCCAGGCGCCCCATTTTTAATTTCTTAAGGAATCCCCACACTGTTTTCCAAAGTGGCTGTACCAACTTGCATTCCCACCAACAGCGTAAGAGGGTTCCCCTTTCTCCACATCCTTTCCAACACTTGTTTACTGTCTTGTTGATTTTGGCCATTCTCACTGGTGTAAGGTGGTATCTCAGTGTGGTTTTGATTTACATCTCCCTGATGGCTAATGATGATGAACATTTTTTCATGTGTCTGTTAGCCATTTGTATGTCTTCTTTGGAGAAGTGTCTGTTCATGTCTTCTGCCCATTTTTTGATGTGATTATCTGTCGATTGTTGAGTTTGAGGAGTTCTTTTTAGATCTTAGATATCAGCCCTTTGTCTGTAGTGTCATTTGCGAATATCTTCTCCCATTCCGTGGGTTGCCTCTCTGTTTTGTTGACTGTTTCCTTTGCTGTGCAGAAGCTTTTTATGTTGATGAAGTCTCAAAAGTTCATTTTCGCTTTCATTTCCTTTGCCTTTGGAGACATGTCCTGAAAGAAGTTGCTGTGGCCAATGTCGAAGAGGTTACTGCCTATGTTCTCCTCTAGGATTTTGATAGATTCCTGCCTCACATTGAGGTCTTTTATCCATTTCGAGTTTATCTTTGTGTATGGTGTAAGAGAAT
>CM052895.1:56345658-56727792 GCA_028534135.1 Potos flavus
ATAAAGTATCATGTCATCTGCGAAGAGAGAGAGTTTGACTTCTTCTTTGCCAATTTGAATACCTTTTATTTCTTTTTGTTGTCTGATTGCTGTCGCTAGGACTTCTCATATTATGTTGAACAAGAGTGGCAAGAGTAGGCATCCTTGTCGTGTTCCTGATCTCAAAGGGAAGGCCGTCAGCTTTTCCCCATTGAGAATGATATTCACTGTGGGCTTTTCATAGATAGATTTTATGAAGTCGAGGAATGTTCCCTCTATCCCTATACTTTGAAGAGCTTTAATCAGGAAAGGATGCTGTATTTTGTCAAATGCTTTTTCTGCATCTATTGAGAGGACCATGTGGTTCTTCTCTCTTTTCTTATTGATTTGTCCTATCGCATTGATTGATTTGTGAATGTTGAACCACTCTTGCATCCTAGGGATAAATCCCACCTGGTCATGGTAAATAATATTTTTAATGTGTTGTTGGATCCTGTTAGCTAGGATCTTGTTGAGAATCTTGGCATCCATATTCATCAGGGATATTGGTCTGAAATTCTCCTTTTTGATGGGGTCTGTGCCTGGTTTGGGGATCAGGGTAATGCTGGCTTCATAGAAAGAGTCTGGAACTTTTCCTTCTGTTTCTATTTTTTGAAACAGTTTCAGGAGAATAGGTATTATTTCTTCTTTGAATGTTTGGTAGAATTCCCCAGGGAATCCGTCAGGTCCTGGACTCTAGTTTTTTGGGAGGTTTTTGATCACTGCTTCAATCTCATTACTAGATATTGTTCTATTCAGGTTGTCAGTTTCTCCCTGTTTCAGTCTTGGAAGTTTATAGGTTTCCAGGAATGCATCCGTTTCTTTTAGGTTGCCTAACGTATTGGCATATAGCTGTTGATAATAATTTCTGATGATTGTCTATTTCCTTGGTGTTAGTCGTGATCTCTCCTCTTTCATTCATAATTTTATTAATTTGGGTCCTCTCTCTTTTCTTTTGGATTAGTTTGGCCAGTGGTTTATCGGTCTTACTAATTCTTTCAAAAAACCAACTTCTGGTTTCATTGATGCATTCTGCTGTTTCTCTAGTTTCTAACTCATTGATCTGCTCTAATCTTGATTATTTCCCTTCTTGTGCATGGGGTTGGCTTAATTTGTTGTTGATTTTCCAGTTCGTTAAGGTGTAAAGAGAGCTGGTGTATTCCACAACAACTCCTTTTGAGGTAACATTAAATTATCCTCAGTAATATTCTCCTTTTTCATATAATATTTTTCTTGATAACAAAATACGTAGACATAATCGCATTTTACTAATACTAACTGATAAAATGGTATCGAAACATTCAACTAAGTTAAGCAGATATTTTTTACTGGTCTCTTATGATACTTTTCTCTAGTTCCCTTTTCCATAACTATGCTAAATTACATTTCTCTAACTTCAAACACCTTGATCATACCTCTCTCTATACCTTTCAATTCCTTCCTCCCAAGGGGGAGGGTAGAACATGTGTTCGAAAGAGTTTTATCCCTAACACGATCCATGTGACCTCCATGTCTTATAAAATGATTTCTGGTGGGAATGCTGGTGATTTTGAGGATCACATGTAATTTCCTGCTGAGCTGTTTAGCATGTGCAAATTACCATTTGACCTCCATAGTGACATATTTGTCATAGCAATTTTCACTTCTAGTGAAACGAGTTAAACTGCCACAGTAAAAGTGATTTTAAGTAGTAATTCTTCATACAGACCTTTCACATGGATCTGCCACTTTGTGTTTTACAGATTGATACCTGGGTTTCAGATATTTCTTTTCATGTTGTTTTTAATAAGAAGCACAATATTTCCATAACTCATATTTGGAATGGTTCCTGGTTGTGGAAGCAGATTATTAAAACTGAGCATATGGAGGTCTTAAAGTAGAACCTTATGGGGGAAAAACAGTTGATCAAGTCTATTTTGCAGTACTGAAAAATTAAATGCTTGCAAAATCTTAGAAGAGCGAGATTTATTCTTTGTATCTTTAAAACAAAAATACCGGATTAGTGAACTATCCATGTTGGGTAAGTTAATAATCACTTTGAATAGTCTTTTGTCATGATTATTTTTAAACAACTAGATTGTTTCTTTGCCTACATTTTTTTCCCCTTCTGACTGTATTGTTTGCAAGCAGTGGGCTTTTTTTTTTTTCCATTGTAATATTAGTTTCAGGTGTACAGTTTTGTGATTCAGCGCTTATATACAACACCCAGTGGTTATCACAAGTCAGTGAGCTTTTAAAAGACAGTCTTGAAGAGGAAGTTGAATTTCCAGTAATTTACTTTGCAGATGAAATATTAAGAAAAAAGTTGAGGTTAATTCTAACTAGAGTAATGAAGAGAGAATATGATGGAAAGAACTTGTTTCTTGCATTGCCAAAAACCAGTACCCTCACAAGCTTTGCTTTTGATTCAAATTCAGTCACACACATTTATTTCTCTTCTCTAGACTTTCTATTTATTTGAAGGAATATAATCAGAAATTTTATGCTATTTAAATGTACGTAGTGATTGCCTCTATTTCTTCACTAAAATTTCCAAATGCCCACTTTCTGCTATGCCCTTGATATCCAAAGACAAATAGAATACTATGCCTTAAATAACTCTAGCAGAAGAAAAGGAAAAGATTTAAAAAAATGATTGCAGTAGTATTTGAGCCATGTACTCCTGGAAGTGTTTTTAAGGTGCAGTGGGAATACTGAACTAATTAGGCATTCATTTGATAGACACGGGCAGGAAGAAATAAGGGCATCTGCAAAAACAGGGTGCCATTAAGAATGCACTTGTTAAAAGAATTGTACTTCATTTGGTATGGTTAGATTTAAGGATGCATGTGAGGGAGTGGCAATGATAACTCTGAAAAGACAAGCAGGATATATTCTTATAGCCACTAGGAAACTGTTCACAGTTTTAAGCAGAGAAATTACAATCAGACTTGGTTTTGGAAAGATGTCTGTGGCATGGAATATGGATCGAAGGATGCTCAAATCATATTAAGAGACCAGTTAAAAGCCTGTTGTACCCAAAGATGATGAGGGCTTTGAGTTCCAAATTGTGCACTGAGGATAGAAAGGTGGGACATATTTGACAGATTTTTAAGGAAATCATAGCCAACTAGAGTTAAGAAGTTTTTGAATGTGGGAGAAAAGAGAGAGAAATCAGAGATAGCCTTTGAGTTTCTAATTGGGGCGGCTGGGCTTATCTTGGTGGTGTTAACCAAGAGAGGGAAGAGAAGAAAATGAATTTAGTTTTGGATTTGTTGATTTAAAGGAACCAGTAGGATATCTATGTAGACAAGTCTAGTGAACTATTAAAAATATAAGCCTAGGGGTCAAAGATAAATGAAGTCTGGGGGAATAGATTATAAATCATCATCAGAAAAGGCATTTAGAAAGATTAGATTACCAAGGGTGTGAGGAAAACATTTTGAACTTGATTAATTTGATGTTTCCATTTTCATTCATGGAATACTTTGGTGAAGTCATTTTGCTGTATCCATTTGGTATGCAAGAGGATTAGAATTGACAATTTTTAAAAAGTTAACTAACATTTAATAATTGTTTTTGAGGAATTATTAAAAATATCCATGACATCAAAACCACAGAGTCGAAGAAGCTGTATCCAAGGACTTCTGAAACATCTATGTCAGAACCTTATTCCTCAGACAGTGTACAGAGTAAGAAGAAGATCAAATCTTGAGAATTCCAGCATTGAGGAGGCAGGCACATGAGAAGCAGCACAAAAGTAGAAGGAAAATAGTCAGAAATTTAGAAGATTCGGGAAAAGTGGTCTAATAAATGTTAAGAGAGAGAGAATTTGGGAGGAAGAGGAGTCAGCTGATGATTCTGCAGTTAGGAGGCTATTGCTAATATTTCCTGTATTCAGGGGTGTCATTTGGGGCAAAAGTCAAAGGATAGTAGATTGAGGGAATGGAGGCAAGAAAGAGGTCCAAAAATCTGTTGCAGAAATTTTGTCATGTAAATGAGAAGGGAAATGCAATAGTAGTATGAAAAGATTTAGGATCAAGGCGAAGGTCTTTTTGTTTTTGGTTGTTTTTGTTTTTGCTGGGGTGTGGGGCAGAAAATGGGTTATCTAAAATTATTTGAGGTGGGGGAAAGAAGCTAGGAGAGAGAGAGAGTTTGAGCATACAGGAAAAAGATGATTCTTTATAAGGTAGGAGGAAATGTGGTTACTACTGTAGGAGACAGGAAGGAACCAAATTTTTCCCTCTGAGACCAGAAAATTTTAGTAAAACGTAGGTGCCAAAATAGGTAAGTGTATGTGTGTATGTATATGGGGGAACAGATGGAGGAAACTCTGAACTTCATTTCAGACAGCTGTCATTTTTTCACTGAAGTCTCAGTTATTGAAGGTATTAACTGAGGTAAAAGGAGTAATTGTGGCTAAAAGGTAAAGGCTATGCATAAATGTTTATAAGAACTGCCCTGAGGAGTATAAGGAAGAGCTGATCAGGGGACAGCAAAAATATGCTGTCATATTTTTGGCAATGCTGAGGGGCAATGCAATATATTAATTTATAAAGAACCAATCTTAGATCTGAGGAAAAGGAAGGGAGGGAGGGAGGAAGAGAGAGGGAGGAAGAAGAAGGGGGGAAGAGAGGAAGAAGGGGAAGTACCAGTGTAGATGAATTTACAGATGTGTGTTTGAGGTAGGAGGGACTGAAGAGAAGGGAGATTCTGAGTAGAGGGAGCTTTAACAGCCTCTAATTTCTTGGCTTAGCTGGAGGCAGCCAATATGAAGAGAGGAGTTAGGGGCCATTGATATGGGGAGACTGCTACTTTAGCAGTTGGGAAGGGATTTGATTAGCAACATGTAAAGTTATTGTTGAATTAGGATGCTAAAACACGTCAGATTGTTAAGTACAAAATGTAATGCCACCAATCTGCCGTGCATGTGTGTGTGTGTGTGTGTGTGTGTAATTTTAAGGATGATAAGCAGATCTTTGTAGAAGTGGAGAAGGGTTTGAGATTTTTAAGGAGGCTATGAAGACAAAGGGGTAAGAAATGAGAAGGTTCTGGTGAGGAAGCAAAGAAGTAAGGATGATTTTTGGAGTTTAATGAGTTAAAATTATAAGGATGAAAGTGGCTAGTTAAATATTTTTGATAAATCTTAACCTGTGATAGCCCATTCATTTTACTGTAATGCAGAAATTTTATTTCTGCTATTAATGATTGATTTATACTTCAGTTATCCTTGAGGACAGAGGTCATGTGTTTTAGTGTGTACAGTAGTGCCTGGGAGAGTCATTTGTAAAAAGCAGATACTTACTGATGGTTTTATTAGCAAATGTTTTTCCCAAATGATTCTTGCTATCTAATTATGTTCTAAGAAGAAACAATGAGAATAATGTTGTATGTTGTGATTATTTTATTTTTTAAATTTGTCTCCCTGGAGTAGTTGACAGGGATGGGTTTTTGGAGAACTGATGTTATAGCTGGACAGTTTAGATGAAGTGTTCATGTATAGGATTGTCTGTATAGGTCAGAGAAGGGACAAGTTGAACCAAAGCTCAAGTATAGCTGGAATTAAAACCTTTGGATTAAAAAAAAAAAGACACCATATAAGAAAGTAAGTTAACTAAATCTTCTACAGCAAGATAATAATTTCATTTTATTTTATTTAAAAAACTTTTAATTGAAGTCTAGTTGATATATAAGATTATATTAGTTTCAGATGTACAACATAGTGATTTGACAATTCTACACATTATGAAACGCTCACCATGGTGAGTGTGGTTACCCTCTGTCACCATTCAAAATTATAAAATATTATTGACCATATTCCATATGCTGTGCTTTTTGTCCCTGTGACTTACTTATTTTATAACTGGAAGTTTGTACCTATTCATCTCTTAATCTATTTTGCTGGTCCCTCACCCTCCTTGTCTTCTGGCAACCACCAGTTCTCTGTGTTTAGTAGGCATGTTTCATTTTTTGTTGTTTAATTGTTCATTTGTTTTGTTTTTTAGATTCAACATATAAGTGAAATCATGTGGTATTTATTTTTCTCTGTCTGACTTATTTCACTTAGCATAATACCATTTAGGTCCATCTATGTTGTCAAAAATGGTAAGATGTCTTTCCTTTTTTTATAGCTGAGTAATACTCTGTTGTGTATGTGAAATCACTTTGTTTTAAATAAAAACACTGAGTTGCATTTCCCTGATGATGAGTGATATTGAACATCTTTTCATGGTCTCTTAGCTATCTGTATGTCTTCTTTGGAAAAATGTTTATTCATTTCTTCTGCCCATTTCTCAACAGCATTATTT
Organism: Potos flavus; assembly: GCA_028534135.1. Lineage (NCBI taxonomy): Eukaryota > Metazoa > Chordata > Mammalia > Carnivora > Procyonidae > Potos > Potos flavus. The sequence goes on from CM052895.1 coordinate 56,351,964, forward strand.
GGTTTTTTTTTGGATGTTGAGTTTGAAAAGTTCTTTACAGATTTCTCCCATTCTGAAGGTTGTATTTTAGATTTGTTGATTCCTTTGCTGTGCTTTGCCTTTTATCTTGATGAAGTCCCAATAATTTATTTTTGCTTTTGTTTCCCTTGCCTCTGGAGATGTATCTCAGAAGTTGCTATGGCCAGTGTAAAAGACATTCCTGCCTGTGTTCTCCTCCAGGATTTTGATAGTTTTCCTATCTCACATTAAGGTCTTTCATCCAGTTTGCATTTATTTTTGTGTATAGTGTGAGAAAATGTTCCAGTTTCATTCTTTTGCATGTTGTTGTCCAGTATTCCCAATGCCATTTATTGAAGAGACTGTCTTTTTTCCATTGGCTATTCTTTTCTGTTTTGTCAAAGATTAGTTGACCAGATAGTTGTGGGTCAATTTCTGGGTTTTCTATTCTGTTGTATTGATCTATGTGTCTGTCTTGTGTCAGTGTCATACTGTCTTGATCACTACAGCTCAACCAAATGACGAATGGATAAAGAAGTTGTGTGTGTGTGTGTGTGTGTGTGTGTGTATACATACACAATGGAATATTACTTGGGCATAAAAAGGAATGACATCTTGCCATTTGCAGTGATGTGGATAGAGATAAGAGTGTATCATGCTAAGTGAAATAACTCAGTGAAAAATAAATATCATATGATTTCACTCATGTGGAATTTAAGAAACAAAACAGATGAACATAGGGCAAAAAAAAGAGGCAAACCATAAAACAGACTTTTAACTATAAAGAACAAACTGAGGATGCTGGAGGGGAGGTGGGTGGGCAAATGGGGTAAATGGATGATGGGAATTAAGGAGGGCACTTGTGATGTGCACTGGTGTTGTATGTAAGTGATGAATCACTAAAATTCTACTCCTGAAACTTTGCATTACACTGTATGTTAACTGACTTGAATTTCAGTAAAAACTCAAAATCCCAAAAAACACTGAGTTGGAAATTTGAGGATAAGAAGAGGAATGAGGGATATCAAGTCAGATGTTAAATAAAATGAATTAGTATTTTGTAGTGCTTTTAAAATAATCAAATGAGACTAAATTCTCCTGAGTGAACTTGATCAGACATTCAGTTTTTCAGACCAAAATGAGCTTTACAGTTCCATGCACAACACTCAGCTCTAGATCTTTCCTGGGATTCTGTAATTATATGGCCATATTCTTTCAGCTCGGTGGACCAAAAAAAGAAGCAAGATCACAAGTCCAGAATTATTTTATAACTTATTGCCTCTCACTTGACAATTAATAAGTTCCCTTATATTCACTAAATTAGAGGAACATTTTTATCTTATAAATGTTTGACATTATGAACAAAATTAAGATCTTTTATGTTGTATCCTTAAAAAAATGGAAAATACATGTTGTTGATTCCAGTTAATGCCCTACAGCAGCCACTTATGTTTTCTGAACTCTCCAGAGCCTTCTCTCCACTAATTTGATCTTCAACCTGCACAAAGGTATAGGGCTGACTTTGCTATAGTACTTAACAAGATAAGGGAAGTGGCAGTGAAGAATCTAAACAATACATTGACTCTAATTAAGGCTGCTTCTAAACATGTGCTACAAAAGAAAAGACATATGGTGTGTTTTAAGAGATTATGTCTCTGATTTAAGGGTAAGCCTTTTTAAAAAAGAGAAATTTAAATAAAAGTAGAATTTGATGTGCAGGATTTGTCATCATTAAGCTATGTACCTGTAACTGTGCATTTTTGGTGTGAGTTTCAGAATTACATGATGAATTAAGTCCTTAAAGCTTGGTCAAATTTTAATCGTAAATATGTAACTCAGAGAATTAACCAGATGCATGCTTCTTCTTTTCCTTTTGCTAGGCTTCTGTGAAATTTAAACAATGTTGTTGAACGTTGAATGCTTTCAGCATTGATCGATACTGTAATCAAACACAGACAGCATATTTCAAGCATTGTAATTGCTTTTTGGTTTTAAAAAAGAAGTAACTAGCAATCTAATGAGTTTGAAGAACATGTGAGAGCAGATTTTTGTATAAATTTGACTTTGTTTTCAATTGAACTTTGAAGTTAACATTTATAAACATTTTGAGGGCAGTTACTTGGTTATGTTTAAGGTTTTTATAACCCAGGGTGGTGCAACTAGCATTCTACATATTGATGGTGAGAACGTATCATTGATTTACCTCTTTATTCATCCAGTAGATCCATTTAGCACATGTTTATGGAGCACCTGCTGTGTGCTGGGCGCTGGCATGTAGAATTCAGATTCATTATGAAGAAATGATACATCAGAAGGAATTTTGTAAAGCTTTGGAAAAAGGGCTTTGTGGTCGGAAAAGAAAAAAAAAAGGCAAGACTAATAATAGCAAAGAGGACTTAAACTGTATGGCAAAATAAGACTAGAAAGAAAATATTTGACTAGAGCACAGTACCAAGAACACATTTTTACAGGGTAGGGTTTTAAAGTGTGTATTAAATAAGGAGTGAATGAGTGAGTGAATAACTTTTCTTTGAATTTCCATATTGTAAAGACATACCATGGCAAATTCTACAGACAGAAATCTCTTTGCCTCTTATTAATTGACTGTCTTGACTAGACAAACATTAAAAAGGATAGCACTGGGAAGAGAGGAGTGGTAATGGGGGAAAGAAAACATCAAGAGAAGAAGAAAAAAAATTTTTAAAGATTTTATTTATTTATTTGACAGGGAGAGACGGCGAGAGAGGGAACACAAGCAGGGGGAATGGGAGAGGAAGAAGCAGGATTCCTGCTGAGCAGGGAGCCTTATGCGGGGCTCGATCCAAGGACCCCGGGATCATGACCTGAGCTAAAGGCAGACACTTAACGACTGAGCCACTCAGGCGCCCCAGGAAAATATTTTTAGAAGAAAATAAAAAGTAGGGCGCCTGGGTGGCTCAGTTGGTTAAGCAAGCGCCTTCAGCTCAGGTCATGATCCCAGAGTCCTGGGATCGAGACTCGCATCGGGCTCCCAGCTCCATGGGGAGTCTGCTTCTCCCTCTGACTTTTTCCCCACTCCTGCTCTCTCTCTCTCTCAAATAAATAAATAAATAAATCTAAAAAAAAAAAAAAAGTAAAAATTATTGTGGTATTTTTCAGATGTTTTAATCAAGCCATTTTATTATTTCACTTATTAAAATGCTATGCTTTAAGCATATATCTCAACAAAGATGAAGTGTTTGATAGTTTTTTTACTTATATAAAAGAATACTTTTTAGTTATCTCCATTTTTTATATTTGTTATTGTGACTAGTATCAAGAAAACCAATGTGTGAAACACTATTGCTTTAAAAAATGGTTGATGGTATATTAGTCATTAATAATCTCTAGAGGAGCACCTTGGTGGCTCATTTGGTTTAGCATCCGACTCTTGATTTTACCTCAGGTTATTATCTCAGGGTCATGAGGTCGAGTCCTGAGTTGAGCTCTGCCCTCAGCACATTGTCTTCTTGTCCCTCTCCCTCTGTTCTTCTCTCTCTCTTTCTCTCTCAAATAAATAAAATCTTAAAAAAAAATCTCTAGAGATTTATCCTAAGTTGAATTACCTAAAAAGCTCAAACTGCTTTTTGCTGACTCTCTCTCATGTTTAAATGATTTATCTTTACCTGGTTTGGGCACCTCCTAACTTTCTAATCAGAACTGGTTTTATAATCTAGTTTCCAGTTTTCATTTGTTATATTCTGCAATCTGATTTCTGTCTCTGGAAGCATTCACAGCAATATGTATACATCAAACAGTTAAAAAGAGAAACTGGACACGTTATTATGACAATTACCTTAATTTTTTAAGTTGTGTTAAAATATACATAACAAAAAGTACTGTTTAACCATTTTTAGAAGTGAATGCTTTGTGGCATTAAATATGTTCATATTGTTGTGCAACCATCACTGCCCTCCATTTCCAAAACTTTTTCATATTCTCCACAAAAATATTGCACCCATTAAACACAAATTCCCTGTTCCTCCTTCGTCCTAGTCCCGAGCACCCATCATTCTACTTTCTGTCTCTGTATATTTGACCTCATATAAGTAGAATCATACAGTATTTGTCTTACTGTATCTGGCTCATTTCACTTGGCACAGTGTCTTCAAGGTTGAAATGTTATCCACATGGTAGCTTATTTGCCTCAGAATTGCCTTCCCTGTTAAGGCCGAATGTAATTTGTTTATCCATATTCTCAGCAATACTTGTTATTTTCTATTTATTATTATTTTTTGATAATTGCCATACTAATGGTTATGAAGTGGTATCTCATTAAAACTTGGACGTTTCCCTAATAATTAGTGATATTGAGCATCTTTTGGTATGCTTATTGGGCGTTGTGTGTCTTTTTTGGAGAAATATCTGTTCAAGTGCTTGCCCTTTTTAAAAATGATTGTAAGTTTTTGTTATTGAGTTGTAAAAGTTCTTTATATATTCTGGCTATCAATCCCTTATGAGATGTATGATTCACAAATATTTTCTATGGGCCTTGTTTTCACTCTGTTTTTTAGTGGCCTTTGATGCAAAAACATTTTTTAATTTTAATTAAGTCCAATTTGCCCACTTTTCTTTTGTTGCTTGGGATTTTGGTGTAATATTCAAGAAATCTGTGCCAAAATCCAGTGGCATACAGCTTTCCCTCTATGTTTTCTTTTAAGAGTTTTATAGTTTTAGCTCTTATGTTTGGGTCTTTGATCCATTTTGAATTAATTACTGTGTATAATGTAAGGTCAGTGGTCCGTCTTCATTGTTTTGCATGTGGATTTCCAGATTTGCAACATCATTTGTTGAAATGTCCTTTTCCCATTGAATAGTTCTGACATCATTTTTGAAAATCATTTGACATATATGCAAGGGCTTACTTCTGAGCCTTTATGACAATTACTTCTTTTTCTGCAAGTGAATAATACTTGTTTTTATTAAGACTCTATTTTTTTTAAGAATTTAAGGTCCACATCAAAATTAAAAGTACAGATATTTCTATACTCCCTGCCCCATTTAGAAAATTACTTTTTAATGAACTTTTTATTTGGGAATAATTTTAGATTTACAGAAAAGTTGGAAAGAGTTCCTGTATAACCTTCACATGGTTTTCCTTATTGCTACTATCTTATATTACCATGATACATTTCTCAAAATGAAGAAATCTGTTAATAAAATTCCATGCCACTCATATTTCACTGATTTTTCTATTACTATTCCAGGATCTAATTAAGAATAACACATTGGGAAAAAAAAAAAAAGAATAACACATTGCATCTAGTTACCATGTTTTCCCAGTCTCCTTTGATCTGTGATAATTTCTCAAATTTTCTTTTTCGTTCATGACTTTGAGAGTCTTGAGGACTATTGGCCAGGTATTCTATTGCATGTCCACAGTCTGGATTTGCCTGATGTATTTTTATCATGACTAGACTGAAGTTATGTTTTCTAAAGAATATTACAGAGGTGAAGTACCCTTCTCATCATATCAAACCAAAGGGTACAGTAAACCCACATGACATCACTGATGATGTTAATCTTCATTGCTTATTAATGTAGTATTTGCCAGGTTTCTCCACTGTAAGGCTTCTATTTTTCCTATTCCATACTCTTTTCATTATAAGTGATCACTAATTATAAGCCATACTCAAGAGGAGGGGAATTAAACTCTCTTCTCCTGGAGGAAAGAATTTACATATATTTGGAATCCTTTTTTTAAGGATTTGTCTCTTGTTCTCATCAATAAATTTATTCAATCATTTCTTTATACCAGTGTGGATGAGTATTTATCTTATACTTTGGGCTATAATCCAATGCTCCATTATTTATTTTTTTGATCAAATTGTTCCAGCTTTGGCCTTTGGGGGCTCTTTCTGGTTGGCCACTGTGTCCTTTAGACACACCCTCTAGACAGTCCTTTGTATTTTACAATAGTACTACAAGATGCTCTAGAATTATCTTTTGTTTTCCTTGCCCCAGCTCTAGAATCAGCCATTACTCCCAAGAACTCCTGGTTCCTTTTTTTTTTTTTTTTTGAGAATGGTTTTTAAAAACCAAGATCGGACACAAATCTATATACATTGGTTTTTATTACAAGATGACTTATGTTGGCTTTCTCTTTTTATATGGCTGATGTTTTCTTAATTAAAATTTAGAAATTTGATATAAAGGGATTTATTTATATCATTTTCCATGCACAAAGTTGATACTACAAGTGTGGAATTAACAAAGAATGTGCTCTGTATTACTTTTCCAGTATCAGTGATGAGTTAGTGATTTATCCACACCCTTTGGCTGGAAAAATAGAAGTAGAAACCTTGAATTTATCAGGCCAGCTTCTTCTCAACAAAACCAAAGCCATTCAAGCAGTGTGATAAACATACATGTTTAGTGGTTTTGTTAAAGAATTTACCTTTATGGGCACCTGGGTCGCTCAGTGGGTTAAAGCCTCTGCCTTCGGCTCAGGTCATGATCTCAGGGTCCTGGGATCGAGTCCCGCATTGGGCTCTCTGCTCAGCGGGGAGCCTGCTTCCCCCTCTCCCTCTGCCTGCCTCTCTGCCTACTTGTGATCTCTGTTTCTCTGTCAAATAAATAAATAAAATCTTAAAAAAAAAATCTCTTATAAAAAAGAATTTACCTTTATGATTTATTCACATTATAGAAACTGTCTTAAAGTTATGTATAATTCTTGGAAAATTCACTATCAAGGGAATTCCAAATTTTCCAGAAAAACTTGCCATGACGACAGCTCCCTAGAGAATAATTGCTCACTGGAGACTTTTTTACTCCTTTTGGTTGGAAAACATTCAATCAAGTATTCTTTACTTTGCAAAAGGTGGACACTTGAGGGTAATATTTAAAAAAACTTTCTTTTTCATTGGTATTTTTAAGAAGTCTTTGAAATAGTGAAAACAGTATTCATATCCTTTAGCTTTAGGAAAATTAACCAATTGCCTCTTATACTATTTTAATTCTGTGCCTTCAAAAGAAATACAGTTATTTTTCTTTTTAATGAAAGTGGTAATGAGGTAGTACTTAGCAAACTTAGCAGTCTTTATTAATAAAAAATTGAGAGGAAAAATAATTTTGTGATACATGTGAATCTTTTCATCTAAAATATAATACTCATTGCTGTTAGTACATGTTATCTGTTTTGTATATCTGTGAAACTTAACCTTTAATGGTTTTTAGATTTTTTAATGAAACAAAAATGAAATATACTTACTTCTGGTGTTACTAAGAACAGTATAGGACATAGTATATGAGACATTATGATTCTTACTAGATACTATGAAAGGTCCAAATACCCTGCTTTCTCCATATGAGGAATGAATGAAGATATATTTTTTCCAATTTTCAGTGACTTAAGTATACTACATATTCTTATGGCCTTGAATATTGAGTAGAACTTTTTTATAGTTGAATTCTTCACTCTAAAAAAAATTCTAGCCAAATGATTTTGATTAATTGAGACTGTCTAAAAATAAAAATCTGCCATGGTTACCATGGGTTTATCATTTCTCCTATGGACCACATTCAGCCCTCATTCTGTGCACAGAATTCTCATTATTGTCTCTCAGTCTGCACTGCTTTTTGCATTGGAGTTTTAAATATATGCAGTTGCTTTCAATTGAGAAATTAAACCAGATATATAGTAGAGATGTTTATAGGACATGTATATATCCATTTGGATTGCTATAGGGTGTTTTGGCTTTGTAATACAAAGGTGGCCTTGATGATTGAATACCATATGAGTGCAAAAGTGAAACTAACAAGTCTTTATACACTCCCTATGTGGTTATCAGTTCTTCATATAAATAAATTTCCTGCTCTGTGGGTACTTAAAATGTGCAGTAAGGATATCTTAGGAATATCTTCTATTATTCAGCTTTAAGCAAAACACTACCAAATTTTGCCTTGAATAAACAAAACAAAACAAAACAAAACTCTGCCTTTATTTAAGGTAGTGATTAACATAGGTATTGCTTATGTAACGAGGTCTGTCCTTATATTTCTAGGTGTTTTTTGATATTAAGAGTAGCTGACCCTAGTATATATCTGTTTTGGTAGAAACAAGCATATATGTAAGCAAAATTTTATCCCCAGCCTGGTTTCTTATCCTTTATGATAACTATCTAAAATGCCTCATCTGATGCACAGTCAAGGGTAACCTGAAGAAGTGAATTGAGATTACATTTGTGTTTTACTCCTTTGTGAGCTCTTCAATTTTATTACTCTATGTAGTTGTCAGCTGTGGTGTTCTTCGGAACTATAGTTGTGGTCAAAAAGATCAACCAACAAAGATATGAAACCTTGGACAAACCACTCAGGTAATTTTTCAATTAAGAAGCATAAGATCCCCAAATCCCATTTTAATTGAGAAACTGCCAGGGTAAGTAAAATCTTCCCCCTTGTCCCATCAAAAACTCAGAGTAAGTAGGAAAATATTAATGAGGTGTTAGCAAGAAGAGTGGTGGTATAAAAACAAAACTAAGTGAAACAGATAAAGATCGAAATGTACAGTCAGCAATATCCTGTACTTAATCTAAACCAGTAATGTAATGATTCAGTAGTAATACTAAGGCAACTAACTCCATAGAGTGGGAGATCCACTATGGTCAGTTTGACAGCTGTAGGTATCCTAATTTTGGTTCTATTCATCTATGTAGTCTATTTTACCATGAAATGGACCTTTTCCTGTTGTTTTTTTTCTAGAAAGTAACAACAACATTTTCAGTGCTAGTCTTAACATGATTGTATTATAATCAGGGTTTTAAAAATTGTCTCAAAGGTTAATCTTGGTGATCATCACATTATACTCACTCTTATTCTTATCAGTTATATTTAGTGGCAGATTGCAAGCTTTCCTTATTATCTTGTTAAATCAAGAGGTGAAAGCCTTTCAAGGCTTCTCTTTTTAAACATCTTTTATTAATGCTAATATGCCAGATGGGAAAAATTAAAATGGTTCTGTTCTTCATGCTGCCACTACCCACAATTTTACCACATCATTTGCTGGTTAAGGAAGCATATGAAAATGATAGGTAGAGCACACAATTGTAAACGTTCAGAAATGATGGAATTTCTTGTCTAAGAAAAACCTTTCTTCATTTGACTAGAAAAAAATGCCATCACTCTCTGAACATACCTAAGGAACAGCAGTAAAGATGGAATTAATATACTTGGAACTCATATACAGTATAATATTTCCCACTTACTCACGTTTGCTTCACTCTTAGATTGCAGCCAAACACCGGCAAAATGATTATACAAGAACAATCTCTCTTGGTCCATTGGGTAATTGTCCAGAGCAACTAAGTTCATTTAAATATTGCTTCTTTCTCATTTCCTCGTCCTTTGGGAAATCAGTGGCCCTATTGAATGCCTACTTACTCTTCTTACAGGTCTTTGGAAATATGTACAAAATGTTTCAGCAGGTTAGACCCATCTGTCTAGAAGAGTATTTTCAAGTCTTCAAATTTCCAATAGACAAACCCAGATAAGCTTTGGACTCTAAGCATTTCACAGAGTCTCAGTGGTTACTCTACTTGGTCTTTTAGGATCTTTTAAGGCTTGACAAGCAACAGAGATGTGCATGAAGAGTGGTTTTGTAATAGGGAAAAGCTTGAATTGACTCTAACTTTTGCTTAAGTTCAGTCATTTAAAACTTAAGTTTGTAATATTTAATAAGAATTGAATGCACTTTGAAACCAGTTTGTTTCTACTCACCTCCTAACTGATAAAGTCTTTCTGGCTGAGAATTCTGGGTCCAGGAAAGGTCCAGCACTGTTGGGGAAAAATTGCTTTTAGTGGAATCCCTGGTATGAGTTAAAAGTGAGTACGGTATTTTTCTTTCATTCTGCACTTAATTCAGTAAGTGCTCCCTGTTTTCTTCTCTCCTGACTCTGATTTGACTGCACAGTTTTCTATGCATCTCTTCCCCAGTATGTCTCCCACATCCAGATTTGTCCATAGATCAAAGAGCTAATGCTAAGAAATAATGGCTACATATGATTGATACATTTGAAAATTGCCTTGGACTTTACTTGCCTGGAATGGCTTAGATCTGTAGCAGAAGAGTAGATGAAAGTCAGTGTCAATTGTTGGAAAGAGAATAATAGGACAGTCAAAAACACAATGAAACTAGCATCAAAATATGTATGTTCAAGGCCAGGATCTTAAATTTTATTAGTGTGCCGTTTCTGGTGATTCACTTAATTTCTTTGAGCTTCAGTTTCTTTGCTGGGAGTCATTCATTCATATAGCCTTGTATCCATTCACTAGAACAAATATTTTTTGAGGATGAATGATGTCTGAAACTTTATTTTCCTTATAGAATTGTTGCTGTTGATATTGGAGCCACATGAAATATAAAATATGTGTCAAATAAATGATGATCACATTGTTTCTGTAGCTTATTTAGCAAAGAAATGTATAGAGAATTATAATATCTCTTCTGAGTAGATTTTGCCTTTGTAATAACTTTCCTACATTTAGTTAATTTTAAAGTTAGTTACTTTTAAAGTTAGTTAATTTTAAAGTATCAATCGTATGTTTATGTAGGTATGCATCTGGAAAGATAACTAGGAAGTCATTTCAATCTATAAAGAACAGAGTATGTTTAGAATTCGGTTTTCCATCTAATGAACAAACAAAAACAAAAATTACCTCACTATCACCACCGACATGGATGATGGCAACAACAGCAACACAACAAAACAGTGTCTATTTCTTGCCAGCAGCTAGGATGAGTTATTTCCATTTTTCCATATGTACAGGTCTTTCAGACTACATATGGAATCTAATGAATATGGAAATCACTTACCATTAATATAATTAAATGTTAAAGTAATATTGACCTATGCATAACTGCCAAAATTTAAGATTACAATGTTAGGACTTCTCTTTTTAAGATATATCTGCATTTAACAAATTGTTCTCAGCAATTTGTATTTTCATAAAAACAACATACAGTGTTGTTCAACTTCTGCCCCTGTAATTTTCAGGCTGTTTTCCCATCGCCACAGTCTGCTAAACCTCTATTCCTTTTTAACAATTTCTGAGAAAGAAATCTACACAACTACTAGACCCATAATAAGACAGAGCTGTGTAAGGCAGAGACTAGTGATAGGAGAGTCACCAAGATGGCAGGGCAGCTGATTCATTTTTAAATAGGAAAAAGGCAGCACTCAGACACCAGACCAAATAAGAAGCACATGGCCAGTAAAAGCAGAGCAGCAGCTCCCTGGAACTGATAGCAAGGTACGAGTGTCCCGGATGTCAAACAGCTCTATCTTTTGGTCCACTTGTGGCTTTTTTTTTTTTAAATTGTTTTCTTTTTTTTTTTAAATCCCTTAGAGTTACAAAAATTGCCTAAAAAGGAATTATATTTCAGTTTCTGCAATTCATTTTCAAAAACAGCAAAAGAATATATTTGCTCCATAAAAATTATATTAGCTGGCATTCACTAGTGCCAATTCTGGTCTGCTAGCTATCCCAATCATATTCCATGGTTCTTCATGTTTTTATTTTAGGAGAATTCCAAAATCTGCTTGGAGAAAATATGCTCAAAGATTTATCTCACAAACGTTTTTTTTTTCATGTTGTTATAAAGAAGGTGAATAAAGATACATAAAAAGTTACTCATGTTTGAACTAGTTAGTGAAATTATTTAAGCCAATATATAGAAATGCAGACTTTTAAGAGGAAAATTTGGCCCATAATAGCTGAATGTATTATGAGGTCTGACAGCAGGGACATTAATCAAAAACTTCCTTATTTATTAGGACATTGTCAAGGAAATTGGATTAAAAACTAAAATGGGGAAGTTGACTGATAGATTGTTTTCCCATGAAAGCCTTGACCAAAAAGACCTTCATCTTATCCATAGAGAAGTTTTATTCAACCATTATATTGAGGGCCTGCCAGGCACTCTCCAAAGTGAGGTGCTTTCTTTCTGTTCTTATTTTGCCCAAGTACATTCATCTTCTATACACTTTAGCAACCAGGAATTTGTCAATGTCAAGGAAAATACTCAGTATGAGGAGTCTGTGCAATATGACTTAGTTTAGATCTAGGAGCCTCCAACTCCATGCAGATAACCTGACACCAAATTAGAAAGCTTGTCAGAACCCTTTACCTTTTTTGAGTCTGGAAGGTTTAAAACATTTCCCTTAATAATGAATGAAGTGTAAAGATTATGGAAATTTAATAATGAACATTTTTATTAGTAATCTACAGATAGCTCCTTAGATAGTATTTGCACTGTAATCAGTTAAGATAAGCTCTACCGGTATATACAGTCTTAAACCTTGTGTGCTGACAAAGAAACTGGGTTCCAAGACCCTGAGAGATGAAGTTAGTTTCTTAAGACTACAGGTGGTAAAGGATGGACCCGGGACTCAAAGACAGAAGTTCTAATTCAAAATGCTGTGCTGTTTCTCATACTGCTGCCTTCCTTCCTGATGAATTAAGGCAAAGAAACTAAGTTTATAAAAACTATTCTGAAGATTAACTTATTTTATCAAGAAGCAGAAAGTATAGTATAGGTCCTGGAAGACTTTGGCCATAATGTCAGGTTCTAAAACTTGAATTGGCCTAAATATATTTCAGCATATCTGGATATATTCTGAGACCTCTTTGGAAATGATATTTTGATTGTGAGGGCAGAGAACACCCTACTGTTGTTTAAAAAATTCTTAAGTGGCTTATGGTAACTTTTGTGTCACAAATACATTAAATTGATAGACATGTTAAATGTGGTTCACATTACTACAAATTAAAAGTATCACTTAAGTAAATACGTTAATGTCAAAAATAAGATTGTTTTTATGTATTTTAATTATTTGTTCATTGATTGTTGTCACCTAAAAGGTCAATTTTATAACTGAAGAAACTGTTATTAATGAAGGCAATGAATTGTTGAAGAGGAAGCCTTTCATTGGTCTGGATTTGAAGCAGCAGTTGCTCATTCTTGTGTTGTCTAAGGAGTAATTTTATCTGTGCAGTACATTTTCTTCCAAAGCAAATGGCAAAATTGAAGGTCAGGACAGTTTCCTTGTTAAAGAAGGACAAGGAAAGTTATTTCATGTATAGATTCAATTCAGTTTTTCAGAGTGACCTTGTCTCAATGCAAAATGGAAGACTAAAATACATGCACAGTACATGGAACGGAAACCCTCTCATACCATTTCCTGCTTATGTTTCAAGTATTAAATATATGGGTAATTTCAAATGAGGAACCATATCAATTTATATTTTCAAATGCCCTCACTATAGAATGGCTTTTATGGTAAGGACCCACCCAGTCAAACAAATGGAGTTTAGAGTTTAGACTTCTGACTATGACAATACATGTGATTTAGCTTGCAAGTTAAAAAAGTCAGGTCTTAATTAAGATAAAAATAGTAAATTGCCTCAATATTGAACACATGTATGAGAATATATTAAATAAATGACTAATACATGGTTTAAAAATCTGGATAAATGTTTAAAATGTTTCTTCAATTAAAGCCTGCAAAAGATATAACCTATAAATACAACTGTTGGAACTGGCTTTATTTTTTGTTACTGTGAATATGATGTATTTGATGTGCTGCTAATAGTTTATTCTGCCAACTACATTCACTTGATGAACCATATCCAGATTTTTAAATGGTGGGCAGCAGCGTAGATGCTCACCCCACTGCTGGGTGGGGAGGAGTGGTGCAGAGTAGAAAGGAGACTATCCTGCATTCCTGTCCCACCCTCCCTCCCTTTCTCCTTTCCTTCTTTCTTCTCTCCTGCCCTACTTGCTTCTTTATTTCTAAAACCATTTATTGAGCCTTCCCTATGCTTTAAGTAATTTGTCAGAACCTGGTGATAAAATGGTGAGCAAGATATCCACAGTATTGCCTTTCTGGCAATGAAGAAATCAAACTGGTAAACTGGTAATATCAATTCAATGGAATAGATTCTCTGATTGGGAATTAAAGGGTGCTTTGGGGTCCCCTGGTCAATACCTTGAAGGAAGAAGAAAACCTCTCAGAGGAAATTACATATAAATGGAGAGCTAATTTATCATTCATCCCTCTTCTGTAAGAATTTTTTATTTCTGCAAAATTAAGATGCCACTCAATCTTTTCCACCTTCAGTTTTATTTTCAGTGTGTCCCTACACATGCCTTGGGCTCTAGCTCATATTCACAATCAGTTGCCTTTCCTAATCTTAATTCTTGTGCTTCAGTTGTATTTATTTCACCCGATTTTAGGTTACAGTTTCCATGCATTTTTCTAGGTAGAAGGCAAGGATTGATTCTTATTTTCCTTTTTGGTCCTCGACTTAACAAATTCTGCTCCTCCTAATAGCCCAGAGTGTAACACTGTGTCTAGCATAGAAGTCTCTGATGGAACTAAAATGATTTATGGGTTTTTTAAATTCATTCACTCAAAGAGTTGATTAATTATCTACCATGTGCAGGAAAAAGAGAACAGAAGTGAACATTCATAATGAATAACACATTTAGTAGAGAAGATCAGACATATTCCACATAGGTTCAGTTAAAAAAATTAGTTTATAACAATCCATTCTTCTGTTCAATAGCTATTTATTGAATGCCTACTGTGTGCCAATCCCCATTGTCATAGCACTTATATTCTAATTGGGAGATATTGACAAGGAAGCAGAGAAATGAATATGATGATTTCAGGTAGTGATAAAAGTGCTAATAAAAAATTGAATAATGCAATCTGGTAGAAGATGTGTCAAAGAATTATGACAAACTGAGGCATCAGGGAAGGCCTTTATGAATAGGTACCATTTGATGTGAGATCTGAATGGTGAGGAGGACCACACTAGGGGAAGATCAGTGACAAGGGAATTCAGGTGAAGGTGACGTCATATGCGAGGAATGCATTTGACCTGTTTGAGGAAAGTAAAGAAGTCTAGTGATGCTGATGACCTGTATCTAGGGAAGGAGCAGTTTTAGAGTAATGTTGGGAAAGAAGGAATAGGTCAGAACATTATTAACATCTTAGAAGTTATAGTAAGGATTCTGGGTTTTATTTTAAATGCGATGAGAAATCACTGAAGGACTTTAAGTAGATGAGTAACATGATCTGATTGACGCACTAAAAAAGAAACTTAAACAATTATCGTATGATCTCTCTGATATGACGAATTTGAGAGGCAGAGCAGGGGGTCATTAGGGGAAGGGAGGGAAAAAAAATGAAACACGATGGGACCAGGGAGGGAGACAAACCATAAGAGACTCTTAATCTCAGGAAGCAAACTGAGGGTTGCTGGGGGGTGGTGGGGAGGGATAGGGTGTCTGGGTTATGGACACTGGGGAGGGTATGTGCTATGGTGAGTGCTATGAATTGTATAAGACTGATGATTCACATACCTGTGCCCCTGAAGCGAATAATACATTATATGTTAACAAAATAAGAAAAAAGGAAACTTAAAGTTCTGTATGAAGAATGAATTTTACAAAGAGGAAGATGAAGGGAGGGAGCCCTAGTTGGCACCTATTACAGTGTCCCATGAGAACGATGATGGTGCCTTGAACAGGAAAGGTGGAAAGGAAACAGAAATGGAAAAATTAGAGATATTCTGTGGAGGTAGATAGAGCAGGACTTCCTAATAGCTGAGTAACTAAAAGAGGGTAATGGATGAATTCATCAATGACTCTTTGTGTCATGAGGATTCAAAATAGGAGGGAGTTATGAACATTGAGGTATGGAGGAGAAACTGGATTCTCAACCATAATAGTTCACAATATGCATCCTTAGAGGTCTAGGGTAAGCTATTTCATTGCTTCAGTGCGTCTAAGAGGAAGTATATATTTACCCTCCGTAAGGCTATGGGGATAATTAGGGTCTTTGCTTTTGCATACAATTATATCAACTTAGTACTGTAAGAGTTACCTCACATGTATTAAAAACTAAGTGTAATTTGTGCCATAAAGCGGATCTTTCAAAACATAGATTCCTTGGTGGAGAATATTTAAAGGTGGAAATCCTTGGTGGCAAAAAGTTTAGGACACTACTACTTAGATTTTGGGTATTTTTGTGAATTAGCTAAGCTACCTCTTTTCTTTCTTTCTCATCTGATGTACTTAGCAGTTGCTTTTCTCTATTCTCTTGACTTTTGTCTAAAGTAGCAAGGAATGCCAGTGACTGAATTAATCATGTGTGGGTTTGGAGAAGTTCAAAACAAACAGCTTTAATAAAATAATATTTTATTCTCTCTCTACATTCCAATTTCCCATATTTTCAACATTAAATCTAAAAGTTTTCTTTTGAAAATTGACCTTTTAATGGAGAAGCAACAGGATTCCATGGACTATAATTGAAATATATATGTTTTCTCCCATCAAAATTAGTATACCAGCTTTAAAATCTTCCCACTGTATTTATGTATTTTTCAAATGGGATGAAAAGTAATAGGGAAGAGTAAATAGAACAACACAGTGGTGTTAGGTGGTAATGAAGATTCTGACACTGAATTCTAGTGCATTGGCAACTCTGTCATCAGTTTACTATTTGATCCTATTCAAGTCACTTGAATTCTCTTTCTTCAATTTCGCACTTGCAAAATGGTGCAACAAAGAAGTCCTGATGAAATATGACAAATAACAGATCACACAAAAAAGAAAAAAAGGAAAATGAGCAACTTGAAATGCTAAATTAGGACTTTTTATTAAAGATTAAGAGTGGAACTGGGACAAAGCCTTGTATTTTCTTTTAACATGTTTCTCAGTCGTGATATTGATTTTTAATCATTTGTTTGACGTTTGTTGGCTGTTTACTAGGTACCAGGCACTGACGGCATGAAAATTACTATTTTACTAAATAATAAAAAATTTAGTAAAAAAAAATAATAAAAAATAAAAAAATTTAGATTTTTTATCTAAAGAATGTCAGTCTTGCTACGGGAATTTTCTTTATTACTAAGATAGAATAATTTTATCCACATCCATTGATTTTTTATTTGGTCTTGTTGGTCTTCTGTTACCATGATATTCTCTTACATACTATTAGAATGATTTGAGACTGATAGGTCTTGGTCAATAGCATTTGGAATTTCTACTCAGCTAAAAAAAGAATTTTTATCATTCCAAAAGAAGAAGCAGTGAAATCATTTTTAATATATATGTGATGTTAGAATACAAGTAGCCATGTTGTCTTTGAAGTAGATTTCTTTCTGGACATGAAAAGGGCTATTTCTCTAATGTTGGTCACAATTCTTCTTGGAAATATGGGTTTTTCTTGTTTGTTTATTTGAAAATAAAGAGCCCATGTTTGTGCAAACTATTCTTCAAATGCAGTAATTTTACGGATGTATTTAGGGACCTTATTTAGAAATTCTGCAGCTTCGTATTCAATTTTATTTGGATTATTGGCATTCCTTTTAACACATACTTCTGCCATGAAATGTACTTCATTCAATGTGAGATGGGAAATACAAATTATAAAGGCTAGTTGTTTTGCAAGGAACTTGTTCGTGAGGAAGCCAGGGCTTAGTAGATGATGGCCTTGGTCTGGTACTGAATTCAGAGAGAAATATGGATCCCATTGGTTCAGGGCACAGCATCCATCAGAGTAAAATGACTACCTCACAGAAGGATTTTCATCTTTAGACTGACTCCTGCTTAAATGCAAAAATATATTCAAACATCCTGCACTTATGGTGCTTTAATTTTTTTAAGCAATTTTTTATTCCACAAATATGTATTGTGGTCCTACAGTAACTGGAACATAAAAAAAAAAAGGCACAGTACCTGTATTAGAAGAATGTATAATATAGTGGTGGAGATAAATAAGTAAGGATAAAATATAATGACACATAATAAATTCTAAATAATTCTGAATAGGAAAGATGAAGAGGAAAGATGAGGATGCTACTAATTTGATCCTATTTTTGCTTTTTTGTAATTTTTTGAGATAACTAAGGGAAGCATTGCTATCTGCACTTGATTGGTGAGGAAACAGCCTCTCTTTTGGGTGAAGGGCTTTGCTTGAGGTCACACATCTGCCTGTTGGCATAGCTCGCATTTCTGATTCCTCAGCTGGTGCTCCTTGCACTCTACAGTAGGGACCCAAATCACAATTTACTATGCTGGCATGGAACAGCTCTGCTTCCTTAACTGATACACAGTTAATGCAAAGGAGATATTGACAAAAGTTGGCCTGTTATGAGCTTTCTCTGATGTGAATTCAAATCACATTTTGTAGAGTATATTTCAGGTGGTCTCTGAATAAGGCATCCTTGGGTTTTTGCATTTTTATTAAAAAGGGACTATGGTTTTTGGTATAGAAATTTAATGAGGTTATTCATATTTAAATATTTGAATGATTATATTTGCTCTTATCATAAAGGCAAATTTGAGGCTTGTAGCTTTTTACCAAAACCAGAATAAAAAAACGCAGTTCAATCAACTCATAGTTGGATTCAGTAAAGAAATAAGGTAACTGGCAAGTCTAGTTTCTGCTTTTCTAGAGAGAGCACAGATATTTTTAATCATTTTCTAATGTAATCGTTCTTATTGCCTCAAAAAGTTGGAAATGTGTTTAGTATTTCTCATTTAGTATTCTTAAAAGAGCACTTTGGATTAGGTTCTACCCCTGAAACCCCACAATGAGTATGAATGAACTTAAATTACACAGTGACTATTGTAAGGACCATGTTGGAAACCTCCTGGGTACTGGCAGCCCATACAATCCAAATTATGGAGAATATTTATTTCTAGGCTACTCTCTGACCAACTTTGAGAGTGTGAAAAGGAAGCTAATTGTTTTAGTCTTTTCTGTATTGATTATGTTGGAAGTCTAATTGAATCAGATAGACATAATATATACATAAGGTGCTGAACCACTGGGATAATGCACTTGGACTTATTGCAAACACTGATATAATTAAGGATTTGTTAACACTGGTATAATAAACCTCTATTATCAAGGACTTTTAACTAAGTATTAAAAATTCACTCTCAGCTGCAACTTGCCATTCATGGTCTCAGCTAGGAAGCAATTTTCTTTTTACAAATTTTCTAAAAAGAAAAAAAAAATCTTCCTCTGTAAAGCTTTGTACTGATTTTCCTTTCATAAAAAATTTTAGGCGTGGATGCTTCTTCTAAATGGAAATTTCCTGATATAAGAAGTAAAAGAGGAAATAGTTCATTTCTACATCTCATCTTTTCTCTTCAGGTAGAAGACTTCTTTTTAAAAGTATATTTGAAAAAAATGTGTATTTGCATTATTATTTTTTTAAGGTATTTATTTATTTATTTGAGAGAGAGAGAGAGAGAGAGAGAGAGAGAGAGGGTGCCTGGGCGGCTCAGATGGTTAAGCTTCTGCCTTCTGCTCAGGTCATGAGCCCAGGGTCCTGGGATTGAGTCCCATGTCCAGCTCCCTGCTCAGTGGGGAGCCTGCTTCTCCCTCTCCCCCTCTCCCTGCTGCTCCCTTTGCTTGTGCTCTCTCTCTCTGTTAAATAAATAAAAAATCTTAAAAAAAAATGAGAGAGAGATGGGGAGAGCACAGGAGAGTGAGAGGGAGAAGCAGACTCCCCGCTGAGCAGGAGCCCTACGACGAAGTCGGGCTTGATCCCAAGACCCTGAGATTGTAACCTGAGCCAAAGGCAGACCCTGAACTGACTGAGCCACCCAGGCAACACTGCATTTTTTTTTTTTAATTGAAAGAGGAATTCATGTTTGTTTTAAGAGGTTAAGTAAAAAGGACTTAAAAAGAAAATTTAAAAACTTGTCCCTTTCTTAACCTCACCTGCCTAGTAACTACTCTTGTTAAATGTTCTCCTATATGTTTCCCTATATTTATACAAACAGCTACATTTTTTCCCCCACCACATTTTAAAGAGTCAAATTTGTCTTATTTCTTGTAAGTCCTATCCCAGTAGTGGAGGCACATATTTTTTTCTGCCAAGACCAATAGAAGAGCTGAGCAGTACTCATTCTTCTGACTGTTCCTTTGATAAATTACTTACATATACATCACGAATTTAGAGTTGTTAAGTAATAGAAATAATAGCCTGCTATTTTGAATTATTTGCCCTTAAAAAAGTTCCATCAAATCCATTCATACACCAGCTTCTTTCTGTATTGGCGGAAGAGACCTGAGGGCTGTGTGTGGTCCGTGATGGATGCTCAGTAATCCTACCAGCAACAGACTGATTCTGAATGCCCCATTCCCCTGCAGAAAAAAGTAGCTGAGCCTCACCACTCCCTCCCTAACTTCAGTGGTTTCTACTGAACTCTGTGTCCCAAAAGTATCAGTTATTGAATGTTTGGATCACAAGATGGAAATCTTTTCTGGGTTCTTCTTTCTACTCTTTGTGTGAAGAAGGGGAAATCACAGGACCCAATTGAGTGCAGGTAGAAAAAAGTCTTGTTGAAGAAGAAATATGCTTGATAAGCCCATCATTTCAGAATTTTCAGTGTTTAATTTAATGATGCTAGAATAATGGTAAGAGAAATGGTAATATTAATGGTAAGAGAAATAATAATAAGAAATTATTATAAATGGTAAGAGAAATAATAATATTGATCTCAACAAATGAATGGTTTGATGATTTGCTTTGATGATCTTTATGATTCATCCCTTTGATGGTTAATTTATTGTTCTACTGCTACAGGACAAGTGTTTTCTTCTCATTCCTACATATGAACATTAAAATACATGAAAATAGTTTCACATATTCATCATTCTCACAAGAAAAGATATGCAATAATACATCAAAATTCTCAAATTTAGGAAAAACAAATTTGAAATTAGGATATTGGGGTCTATGGCCATACCACCCTGAATGCTCCTGATCTCATCTGAAATTAAGATATTGGGTACCATATTATAGCCCCAGTGGATCAATTCCTTCCTTTCCTTTTGGATAGTCATCATTTCACTTCTAGTTAATTTCGAATGGATAGAAAAATCTAGAAGAGGAAATTATATGGAGAGAGTCTGGCTGAAACAGCCACTAAATGATCATCAAGTTTTACTGAAGTAGTTCATTTAGTAAGGGGAATTCAGCTATCTTTCTCAGCACCCTATTCCTCGTTTGCCTTTCCCTGACATTTGTTTGTGTGCTCAGTAGGTGAAAACTTCTATTTTTACCCTCCTTGGGTCATCTCAGAAATTTTCAGCTTTACTAAAAAGCTGAGCTTTTGGGCTTAAACAACTTGGCTGTGTTTAGACATATTTGGAGTAAGCACTAATAATTTTCATCTGTAAATGACTAAGGAGTATCTGTTTCTGTGACCTATATAGAACTTTGATGGCCTGAAAGAGTAAAAGATTTTTCCAGCATACTCAATGTGCATCTGAGATGGATACCAAACAGAGCTTTTCAGTTGTGTTGGTTCGAGGAATTACCTAGGATGGGTCTGTCTTTATTCTTACAGTGTTGGTGAATGTATGTTTTCCAGAGGTTTCTTACTAGTTTACTACATGTCGACTAAAATCTGCAGTCTTTCATTAGATGCACTACTGAAAGGCTTAATTTAATAATAGAGACTTCATTTATATAGACTTGGATGTTTATAGTATTGGTGGTTGAGCTACAGAAACTTAAGAGCCTGGGTAGTTCATAGGTTAAAATAATTCTTCCTTGTGGTCACATGCTAGTTTAAGATAGATACAACTGATAAAGATGGCATGATAATAGGCATCAGAGTAAAGAATTCTACCTAGAATCACCAGGTTCTCTCTCTTTGAGATATATATTGTTCTATAAAGACACTTTCCAGTTCCTTCAACATATGCAAATTTTAGTATAGACTAACCTATTGGCAAGTTTTAACAATAAATTAAAAATAATGAAATTACATGCATCTTTCCTACTTTGTAGATGAGACCATATTGAAAGAGTGTTATCAAGACACTGCTTTTCACATACATTCATTAGTAATTCAAAGATTTAGTAGCTGATGGTGATGTTAGTGTAATTAGCAGAAAAAAAATGGAAGAAATGCATGTTGCTATAGCAATATGTTCATCATGAATGATCTACAGCATAAACACCCAGATTAATTTACAAGATGCCAGGTAGAAAGCTGCATGGCTGACTAGGCTACTCTCAGATGCCACAGTATTTGTTTTTATTAAGTATAAACATTACAGTGGAGCTTTCAAGGTATGTGTGCTTGTCACTGTCAATCACACAGGGGTTGCGTTCCCAAAGAGTTTTCAATTCACTTTAAATTTTTAACAGATGAAGAGAAACATTTTTTCAGAGAATTAAAAAAGTGTATACCAGCACAGATGACATTTTGACACTGAAAGAAGCTTAACAATCTCCTTGTTCACGGGCAGAGTGTGTTTCTGTTTTATCTGCACACTTGCTTTTTAATACCAGAGGTATGGAGGTTCTAATGTGCAAGTGGTTTTAAAAATACTGAAATTGGAAGCCATGGTGTCAGGAAACCTCTTAAGAAAGCACTTGTGGATATGACCATAAGCTGGATGACATTTTAGCCCACCATAGTTTAAGTTATTACTAGAAACTCAAGGCAGAAAAGGCATCCTTACCTCATTGGGCAAGGAAATGTGATATGTGGGTATATATATAGGTGTGTGTTTATGAGCAAGTCTGAACGATACAGTTGCCAACTGCATGCTTGTTGTTGATGGTATTTTGGGTCCTGGAGCCAGACACAAGGGATGGTACTAGGGACTCATTCCTAAGCTTGGCCAGCAGAGTGGTTCTGCAGCCTTAACACAAACATAGAGCTTGCTTGTGATCTTTCTCATTCCCCATTGCCTGAACAGGCCAACTCCTGAGTTGGGCAAAAGGTAGAAGATGCTAGCATTGCGTGGATAGGTTAAGAGAAAGGTTCAGGGAGAGTGAAGCTACTAGAGATAGTGAGATTTGGCTGATCTCATCTGTATTCTGTTACCATTGACACTTAGGGCTCGTAGAGTAATTAGAGGCTATATATGACCTGCGTGGACGGCGTGCAATTGACAGGATTTTTACCCATTTATTCAGAATGTAAAAATAGCAGGAAAAGCTCTGATGTGGATGGCCATTGTATTTTACTCAAAATATTTTATGAGAAGACTCAAAACATGGAGATGGCATGTTCTAGTGGGACACGGATTGTGGTATCCACTCAGGACCAAAGTTAAGTCACCATATGCTTCTAGAGCACCTGATCTAAGTACGACAAAGTCATTGTCCTTGGGCATCATACTACTAACTCGTAAGGATTTCCAGTACAGAATTCTTGATAGAGTGCCAACATGTCGAGGACAGGACCTTCAGGGACATCAGGAAGAGTAGGAGAGTTGTGGTTGTGTTTTTTCCTCCAGTCTAGAGAAGGATTGGATTTCTGGGACTAACTCCCAACATCTGGTTAAACTGTGTATGTTATGAGATTTGGCCAACAATTCTTAAACTTTAGGCAGGACTGGT
Source organism: Potos flavus (assembly GCA_028534135.1). NCBI lineage: Eukaryota > Metazoa > Chordata > Mammalia > Carnivora > Procyonidae > Potos > Potos flavus. The sequence goes on from CM052895.1 coordinate 56,375,370, forward strand.
ATTCACCAATACTATCTTTATGGGATTTAGCCGGAAGGCTAGAGGTTGCCAAACCCAGGTTTGGACCCTGTATTACTTAGGCTGGATAGACAGACTCTGTGTGGAGGAAATGAACAGTAAACATTGTGTCCTTTGGAGTTCCAACAAGGAAAACAGTAAACTTGCATCAGTCATGGTTCCTATAAAGGATGGGTTGCTTCAGGCTACGGCCCAGATAGAGCCTGTTGGGGGCAGTCAGCCCCTAAACAGAAGGAGTAACTTTCTTTTCTTGCCCCACCCTGTTAGGGAGTCATTTGCTGGCCACCAGTGAAGTTGGTGCTAATCTAATCAGGATGTTTTGCTTTAACTTTTGGTGTGGCTTTTTGTCTGGATTGAGGAAGAAGAAAGGCTTAAAAAAAAAAAAAAAAGCTACAATTCCCAAACTGTTTATATGGGTATACGTGTTATTTTTCCCAACACAAATTTTTGCATCAGTAAAACTGGTTAGGTATTTAGACTTTTTATAATAATACTTAAGGTATATAGTGCAGTGCTGTTTTGCTTGGCTCAGCACAATTTTCTTAAAAACAAACAAATAATAAGAATAGGGGAGAAGTGGTACCAGGTGTTTTCTGGAATTTGTGGTTTTTCAAAAATTGCTAGCCACCCTTGGTTTAGATTCCACTTACTCGGTTCCATTTTTCTTTTTTCCGTATGATTTATTTACTGTTACCGTTTATTGTCTGTATTTCCTCAAAAGTGTGTATGCCCATCCTGACTTTTTCCAAGTGCCTAGAATTGTATATAATATATAACTCTCAATAAATACTTGATAAATATGTAAATAGAGATTCTGTTTGAGATTTTGTTTGTTGGGACATTTCCTTGGGCCAAATTCTGAATTTTTTCCCTTATTTGGCTTCATTCAGCTAAAAGGTATGAAAAAGAAAATAATATTTTATATATTTTTAATTCGTTACGGGAGTTTTACTTCAATAAGCCTTATATTTTCAGTAATATTCTACTCTTGTGTTATTTTGTCTGAAAATCAATAGAGAGCAAAGATAGAGTATGTGTAATTACATGACATTATTATATGTTTGAAATTGTTATGGATTATAATATGCAGAGGCTTTCTGGTTTCTTTCTAGTATATACTAACTGTAGGAATCAGTGAATATTAATGAGAGAACTGCATATTTGTGTGTAACAGTGAGAATATATTATCTTCCCTCAGATGTTACCAACTAAAAATAATTATTTAACAGTCATCCATGGTTTGTTTCTTTTTGAGAATTACAAAATGAAAATGTTACCAAAGAGAAATAACATCGAAGTTCAAACGATGAGATAGTTGGTAATTAAAAATCAAGGGGCAGGGGGATGGGTTAAATAGGTGATGGGGATTAAGCAGTACATTTGTTGTGATGAGCACAGGTTGGTGTATGGAAGTGTTGAATTACTATATTGTACACTTGAAACTGTTATAACTCTGTATGTTTACTAATTGGAATTAAAATAAAAACAAAATAAAAAATAAGGGTGCCTGGGTGGTTCAGATGGTTAAACGTCTGCCTTCGGCTCAGGTCATGATCCCAGGGTCCTGGGATCAAGCCCTGTGTCGGTCTCCCTGCTGGCCAGGGAGTCTGCCTCTCCCTCTCCCTCTGCTTCTTCCACTGCTTGTGCTCTCTCTGTCTCTCTCTCTTTACTAATGAATAAGTAAAAGCTTAAAAAAAATAAAAATAATGGGCCAAAAAAAGAAATCACAGGGTTGCTTTTTCAAATTTAAAGACCTTAAATATTTTGGGTTTTTTTGGGCACACAGGGGTATGGGTTCTACATAAGTAGATTTAGAAAATGATCAATTGAGGCATGCATTTTTTAATTAAAAACATAAATATTATGCTTTATGATTAGTGTGCATGTGTGTGCCTAAAATTGTGTTTGTGTCACACAGTGTCCTTATATACAAATACTGTAAATTCTTAGGATGAAATCTAAAAAAAAAACAAAACAAAACTCTTTTTCAGATATTGAAACAGGCCCTTACGCACCTGTTAATTCTCAAGGAGGTTAAAAAACACACACCAACTTCTTTAGTGAAAAAATGGGGTATATATGAAGCCCATGTGCATCTATATCCAAAACCCCAAGCTCTTTCCCCTAGAATGTTGCTTATCACCTACACTAGAGGTTTTTATAATTGAGGAAAAAAACGCTCTGTATATTACAGGAGTCATACATAACTGAATCTGTGGAATAAAAGGGATATGCATGATTAGATTTTATTGTATATGTTCCTAAGATGTCATAACAATGGAGTGAAGTACAGTCTTCTGGTATGGTCTCTGTATCACTCAGGTGGCCAGATATATTTAAAGATTCTGATACAGTAAGAATTGTGGATGAAATTTGAGTATCTATTTATCCACATATCCGTATTACCAGCTCATCTATAGCATAGTCTACACTGAAACTTACTTCCCATTCTCTCTGTTGTATCTGTACTATCTTACCTAAAATGGGTCTTAAAATGTAATTGTTGGTTAATAAAGAGCCGTGTGTGTACAGGGCCCTGCAGAACAGCAATACTTAAGGTCTGCTATGAGGAAAGGGAGGTAGTTAAAGAGATAAAACAAAAGGATTTAGGGAATTGGGAAGAAAATCATAAAAGCGCACAAGATTGGTGTCATGGAAACCAAGGAAAAGGGTGGTCATGAAGAAAGTTGTGGTCAAGAATATCAAATGCTGCAGAAGCCCTTGGATCAAATACTCTCTGCAGCTATGCCAGCTGCTGTTTTATCTTATAAATTGGTGTTCAGATAATGGTATCATTTGGGGGCATCCTGAAAATGCACCAGAGGTTGAAACCTCTTTAGTTTTGCGTAAGTCAAAATCCTCTGCAGATAAATTTAGCAAGGTAGATGCTAGACTGGTGATGATCAGGAAGACTAGAAAATGAACACTTTTGTGGTGTGTAACTCATCTCTGATGTCTTCATATAAATCTATATAATTTTTGGTGCAGTGAGGACAAACAAGCTTTTAGAGAAAATGAGAGTTGGAAACATGACAATTATACACACATATGTAGATATATTTATGTGTGTGTATGTACATATTTCCCTTAATTTGATGGAAAACAGTATTTTAATATGAAAGTCTTAAAAAAATATTTTGAAGGGACCTTAAAAATAGAGACAATTTTTTAGGTTTTATTGTGGTAAGATGACAAACATTAATGTGCACCTGTATTTCAATGCTATTATTGATGATGTTGATTATCCTTCAATACATTTATTAAACATTGATAATGTTTTTGGTGATTTTTATAATCAGTACACCTTTAATATAATGCAATATGCAATATATGGAGTAGTCTTCTTATTTTCATGGTTACATCTAGCTTGCTTTAAAAAAACTGTATTGCCTAATTGAGAAGGTACTTGAAACGATCCAGTGAAAAAAAACCAGGTGCTCTTAAATCCCAAAGTAAAATAAATAACTTTTTAAAACTACATTCCATCCTTTAATAATCTAAAATGTATGGTTTGCTTGAAATAGTAGAGGAAATACTAAAATTTACTCGAGTGAGAATTTTGCTATTTGATTTGGTTGAAAACTTTTAGTATTTTGAAAAGTTGACCTATGTTTCCAATATTCAATGCAATTTATTTGATCTTAAGCCAAATCATAGTTCTTTATCATAAGAAACAGTAAGATTAGTCTGAGTCTGAAAATCAAGCTAGAAACTTCTTAAGACTTTATTCATAAGAATTTTGGAGAAGGGAGCTTAGCTGTTGTTTCTGTTTATTAGATGTTTATTAGAAAACAAGAGAAAGTCTGACCCATGAGACTATGGTAGTAGACATTAGTGTAGCGTGAACAAGGAGCTTTCTGTGACCACTGGATCTAATACACTGCCTGCCAACTTGACCCCTTGCTAGGTCACTCTGTAGGGCCTAACCCTATCTTCTTCTTCTTCATTATACTTAACACTGTCTTAATATACATAATTATTTGATTAGTTGCTTATTAGTCATACCAAGATTGTAAGGTCCATGAGGGCAGAGAATTTGTTCTTGTTCACTGCTATATATCCCGGGGCCTAGCACAGTACCTAACAAAAATTAGGTATTCTCTAAATATTTTTGAATAAATAAATCAATGAATGTGTTCTTTCCCCACAGTTAGGTATGTTGAGTAAAATTTACCTAGCTTTAAAATTTTTCCATTCCTTTAAGATGCTTTTTAAAGCTTTATTATTTTTATGTTATAATTAAAGGTATTTACTAAAGTTTTACTTTGTGTCCTGGGCTTCAAGTATATGTGAGTTTGTTGTGTAGTCGTCAACCAGTAAATGGAGATCACAACCACCTTACAGGCCAGGCCCATTATGCTTATTAGAATCTCTGATCTTTCCTCTCATCTCATGTGCCATGTATTGCTGGTCAATTTTAGAGATGATAGTACTGATATCCAGAGATGTTATTAGTAACGCATTTAACGTACTTCAGTCCTATACTTAGCAAATGACATAACTAGGATTTGACCCATGTGGCTGACCCCACGTGTCTTTCCCTATTGAAGCTCTAAATAACCAGTTTACAAAGAACCAAATTAACAAATAGGTGTGAATCTTGTTAACCAGTGAGTTTCATTTAATGATACCTTATTGATAAAATGGCATGGAACTAACTTTAAAAAATAACATGGTAGCTAATATCTTTATTTTTGCTTGTACTAAATAATAGCAAATTCACACATGGGTCAGGTTTAAGTAGGAGATTTAAATATATTTTTTTAAATGGCAAATTCATTAGTTTATACCCTGGGTAAGCATAATTGCAGTAGATTTTTGCAAGTTAGTTATAAATCTATAGAAAATGTAAAATAGTAGAAAACTGCTTGTTCACGGTGTTAGGAACATACATTAGGGTATTGTTTTAAGATGGAGCTTGTTAATTGATTTATTCCTAAGTAGTTAGGAATCATAGGAGGGGATACAGGTATTCAAATTACAGAATTCTTTAGCAGATATTCCAAGATATCATATTTTTAAGAAAGACATAGTTATAAATCTAAATGCCTGTCTTTGCCTACCTCAGGTAGGAGACTGCCGGTTACCATTACTATAGTTATTCCACAGAAACAAAGCAGTTCATTCTCTAAGCCTGGCAGTTGCTTGTAGAAATCAGTCTTGACCACTTGCTAACATAGTAGTATGTATAAATAATGATTTTGCTCAGCATGGTAATGGCCCTGCAGTGTGTCCCCCACATATTCTCTAGATTCAATTGTGTAGCAGACATCCATTTTAATTGGAACTGATCTGATTCCCAGCCCCATTGATGGGACCAGATGAGTGTAAATTAGGATAGTTCCATCTCCGTGGACATAGTGATTGCTCTGGAAACCTTGGCTTAAGCCAATTAGCAGACTTTCTCACTGCCACAAATATGGATTGAGGGTGGGCAGAAGACCGAAGTCAGTCCAATGATAACAAAGCTCAGGTTGTGGGAGATACTATCTCTCTCTCTCTTATGTGTTAACCAGAAAGTGTGTGACCCAGGAGGAGTGGCATCTATCTCCTTGCCATTCAGGAGGGCCAGAGCTCAGCAGGTGGAAATCCCAAAGAAGCAGTTCTGCCCCAATGAGATCTTTTTGTAGCTCTTCAAACTGCTTCGCACCTTACTTTTATGAGACTCATTACTTCAGCCATTTTTAGCTGGATATTCAAAAACTCAAAGCTAAAAGCCTCCTAAGTGTTATTGAAATGATCTCTGACCCACTTTGTCCCTCAGCCTCCTCAACTAATGAGGTGCCTAACCCTTATGATTCTTTCTCCTTGATAGTTATCTGTTCCTACTGGCTTAGTTTGGGTCCTTCTGTTTTCCTATCTGCCCTAGCTTGTTAATAGGTCTCTCTTATTCTAATCTACTTAATAATTTAAAATTTTTCCAAGATTCCTACTGTTTCCAGGATAATGCTTAAAATCTTCAGAAGTCATCAGGAAACTTTGGCCTTCTTCTACTTTTAAAATTCATCCTGAAATCTAACATAAATTGGTCTGGCGTTCTGAATGTAATATATATTTTATTCTCTTTGGGCCTTTGCCTGTTTATCTCCTGGAATGCTTTGACCCCCTATAATCAGACAACTCAGCTAAAATACCATCTCTTTGGTAAAGAGTTTCCTAATTGCTTTTCTTTTACTTCCTGCATGACAAGTTGCTCATCCTTCAAAGTTCTCATGGCACTTTATACACACACTCATCAATACTTCTTTCCACATTGTGTTGTAATGATTTGTTTATGGTTTGATCTCCCTTCTAGACTGTGACTCATTGAGGGTCAGGTCTGAATGATGACATTGTTTTCTTCCCAACTCAGCCTAAGGCTCTACACATAGTACACATTTAATAAATGTTTGCTGACTAAGTGAATAAAGAACTGAATTAGTCTCCATGGTTATTATCTCAGAACACACTGTCAGAATACACATCTACATGTACTGTCCTAAAAATGAAAACAGTTGAAAAGAATATGGTACCTAATATCTCATATCTTACAGGTTATTCTTTATGGACTTTAAAACAACTGTACACAGGATTATTGCTTGTTAAGATCTCCTAAATTTAGATTCATTTTAAAAATTATAATTTTCATCTTTTTTCCAGAAAGACTTCTCTTAGTTCAAACTGAAGCAGAGCCAAAAGACAACAGGAGGTTTAAGCTCTACTTGTCTGTATTTACTTGGTCTAAAATAGCACTGGACTTTTGTTATATGAGGTTTTCATATGATTTAAGAAAAAAAAGTTTTAACCTGCTGCTTTGTTTGAACAGTGATGGCAAAAACTAAAAATAACAAGATTCCAAATGCGTGTATGGAAATTAAAACACAATTTTGGGCAATTGCTGTAAAAACTTCCACTCTCTTTATACACCTTTAGACTTAGCTGGAGCCAGATCTGCCCACAAAAGAGACGTTTAACTGATAGGTCCTCTTTATGAAAGGCCTTTTCCAGGGGCCACATCTTGGGGGGTTTGGGTAAGGGAAGTGTGTGGTTCTGTCTAAATTTCATCCAGGACTTCTCTCCCCATCTGACCCTGGAAATTGCTGCAATTTTAGCTTCCTGTGGTAGGCAGTAAAAAAACAAAAAACAAAACAAAAAAATCCCCCAAAAAACAAAAACAAAAATACCAAAAGCCTAAATCAGAAATGGTAGAAAGACACTTAACCAAGTACAGGGAATATCCAAGCTTCCTGTGCTACAGCTGACTATATATTCATAAGCAACAAAGCATACTCCTAACTTGCACCACTCGTCAACCATAGTAATTCAGACTTCTCTGTGGATGAGCCTTGAAAATATCTTACTGTTGGGAGAAAAACATTTTTGTAGTTCATTTTTAAAAATAAGAGGGAAAAACTACATTTCTCTGCAGAACACTATTCAGAAAACATCTCTCTTAAGGAAATGTCTGAAATAAGGGGTTGTAGAACAGTGTGAATGGGACATACAGGGTGAGTGAAGCCATTTGAATAGGTTGCCATAAAAAGAAAGGTCACAGTGATTCAGCCAACTAAGTAGGCCTGAACTAAGAATACCACAGAACTGCCTGTTGGACTAAGATGGCTTTGATGGAAAATGACAAATGAGATTGACGGGGGCATCTGAACCCTTGCAGCTGTTTCATTTCATGCATTCTTCTCCAGGACGGCTACTGCTTGGATTTAAGAAGCTGCAGACAGCAGTCATTTAAGGAAATGGATACCATGGCGAAATCATCTTAGAATGCAATCTGGAGTAGAGGTTCAGTTTGGCCAGAATATGCAGATCTCAGCCATTCATCAGCTTAGTCCCTATTCTCTGCACTGGTTTTCCCTAATACCCTTTATAGCTCTTTTCACCCCTTATTTGCATCTAAAGGTAGTTTTCTAAATCCAGGTTATTTAAATGTCCTACCTGTATTAATAAAAACAGTAGATGTTGGAATCTAAATGTTTTTAATCATGGCTCTGCCCTTGTCTGACTTTGGGGCCCCGGGCAGGTCCTTTGGGGCTCTCATTCCTCATATGTAAAATGGGAATAAAAATAATAATGCCTAATTTACAGAATTATAATATAACTATATATGTTATATATATAATTACATATAGCACATATATGTATATGTTCTATATATAAAATATGTGTATATATTCTACGGGTGCCTGGGTGGCTCAGTCGTTAAGCGTCTGCCTTCGGCTCAGGTCATGATCCCAGGGTCCTGGGATCGAGGCCCACATCGGGCTCCCTGCTCTGCGGGAAGCCTGCTTCTCCCGCTCCCACTCCCCTGCTTATATTCCCTCTCTGGCTATGTCTCTTTCTGTCAAATAAATAAATAAAATCTTAAAAAAAAAATATATATATATGTATATATTCTATATATGTAAACATATAAGTTATATATGTTATATATAATTATATATAGCATATATATGATAGAATTATATATAGATAAATATATTTATAATTATATATATAACATATAATATAACTTGCATTATATTATATGTTTACAACGTATGTAAATGACTAGGCACACTTTGAATTCTTCATTATGGTGAGAAATATTATATTGGCTTTCAAAGTTTATTTAGCAGTTAGACCTTTTTATTTGAAGATAATCTTATATTGTGACGTATATATATATCACATATACATACACATATACACATATATAGACATACATACATATATAAATGTACACATATACCAGCTAAAAGCAGTATATTCTAAACTGTGATTATATACAGTGTAGTGTATTACTATACTATTTATTTTATAATTTCATATCAAATTATTTTGAAGTCAAACAATTAGAAAAGTAAGCTCACCATGATGAAAATGAAAATTGGATAAAAATAGTGATCATAGCAAACAGTTACTGGAGAGGTGCTAGTGAAGTGGGGAATCAGGATTCCAACCCAGCCATTGTGACACTAGAACCTTTGTCCTCAGGATCCCATTGCCCCTGTACCACACTGATATTTGGTATTCTATTCAAACTATTGATAATATTGGTACAGAAACAAGTAGTGACAAGTTTTCAAAAAACTTATATAGTTTTCATAAAACTTCTGAAGGCTGTTTAACTATATTAATGCATAAAATATAAAGGAGATTATTAGGGTACTTTGTTTTCAACATTAAACTGCCAAAATTCCTAATGACTTTTTACCTCCCTTAAATGGTAAAGGTTCAGTGTGCATGAATTTTTATATGGGTTTCCTAGCCATTCATGAACTTATTAGTTTATCCAAAACTGGATTTTGAACACATGTTTAAAATTTTTATTTAAATCTTTAAATAAATACTTCAAATCTTTATTGCATGATTAAGAAGTATTTTCAAAAAAGCTTGAAATGTAATGATAATTTGAATGCAGTTCTTAAATTGCTTGCTAAGTATGTCCAAAAGTAAAGCTATGATTTTATTACTAACATTCTATATGAATCTTTAGCATAGTAATATGGCGACTCTTCATTACTTAGTTTATCTCATTATAAGCTCATTTGAGAGATGTTTAGCTATTGGACTTTTAGGTCAGGAAAATTCAGTGATTTCTTACTTTAGGTAATACATTTAAACCACTGATCATGGGGTAGCCAGGAAACCTCTGTATTAAAAGCTAAAATTTAGAATTCAGTGCCCAAATCATTACATATAGCATAGGAAAGTTTGCCTTAATAAAATTAACACTTTTTATGACAGTATTCTAAAATGTCTTGCAAGATACTGTCAATTGCACAATAAAAATGAAGATAATGTGCATATTCTGTATGCAAGTCACTGGAAGAGGGACTGGATCCCAGTTTATGAAAATGTGTTTTTTCCTTAGATATCTACTGGCCTTAATGTGTCAGGACTATTTAGGCATGTTTTTATCATCTATCTGTCTTTTTTTTTTTTTTTTTTAAAGATTTTATTTATTTATTTGACAGAGAGAGAGATCACAAGTAGGCAGAGAGGCAGGCAGAGAGAGAGGGGAAAGCAGGCTTCCCGCTGAGCAGAGAGCCTGACGCGGGGCTTGATTCCAGGACCCTGAGATCATGACCTGAGCCGAAGGCAGAGGCTTTAACCCACTGAGCCACCCAGGTGCCCCTATCTATCTGTTTCTTATTTGAACTCTCGTTCTATATCTTTGAGCCCTGATTTATGCTCTCTTGACTATTTTGAATTATTATTTATTTTATTTTTTAAACGATTTTATTTATTTGACAGAGAGAGACAGAGAGACACAGCAAGAGAGGGAACACAAGCAGGGGGAGTGGGAGAGGGAGACGCAGGCTCCCCGCGGAGCAGGAAGCCCGATGCGGGGCTCTATCCCAGGACCCTGGGATCGCGACCTGAGCTGAAGGCAGACGCCTAACGACTGAGCCACCCAGGCGCCCCTATTTTGAATTATTTTATGTAATCTTTTTCTTGCTCTTTTATACATTTCCACAAAATTAGTTTTCATTTCCCACCATTTCCTCATTCTCAGTGACCCCGGATGCTTGTTATAAGTGATTCTCAAAATGAAATACCCGTAAGAATTGTCCAGGGAACTTTTAAAACATTAGATTTCCAGATCCCATCTGCTGAGGTTCTAATTGCAGGGTTGGGCTGAAGCCCCAGAATCTGTGTTTTCCAAATGTGTCCCATTGATTCCGATGCAGGTGGTCTTTGGAGCTCACTTTTGAGAAATTCTGCTGGAGAGAATTTGTGAAAATGACATGAAAAGGTAGTTTGCCATATTGAAGACATGGATATGTTGACTTTCTAACACTAGAAAATATTGAAAGACTATGATTTTGAACCTTACAAAGATAAAAGAAGAGTAGTTTTTAATAGGGAGCAACCTGCTTCTAATTTATGCAACTTATAAAATGGAGAAGGGCAGAAAAAAGCTGAATATGATTGTGAGGATGGTTGCTGTGAATTAATTATAAATGTAAATGTTGTACCTTTTTATCCAAAGAGACTTAAAACTATTGGATTCTGGCCTAGTTCTGTTTGTGTGTGTGGGTATAATTTTTCTCTCCTCTTTATCTCTTTATTCTCTTTATTCTTCCCTATATTCTCTAGAATATTATCAATAGTGAATAGAGGGCTATTACCCCATAAAGGAAAAAATATGTATAGATGAGCAACACCTAGTTATAATTCAATGAGGCTGTCTGGATTCTATGTTTTGTAAAGTATTAATTTTATTAGGCTTTCAAAATTGGTATAAATTTAGAAATACAGTTTTCTTGAGATCAGTTACATACATACATATATATATTTATTTAAAAATTCTCTTTGATATGAAATCCTTTCTTATTTCTTTCCACAGATTGTTTTGTAGTTTTAAACATCTCCAATCCAGGGATGCCTGGGTGGCTCAGTGAGTTAAGCATATGCCTTCGGCTCAGGTCATGATCCCAGGGTCCTGGAATCAAGTCCCGCATCAGGCTCCCTGTTCTTCTCCCTCTGCCTGCTTCTCCCTCTGCTTATGCGCGCGCTCTCTCTCTCTCTCTCTCTCTCTCTGACAAATAAAATCTTAAAAAAAAAACTCCAATCTGATAAGGAAGATTATATCTGTATCTATATCTGTATCTCTATATATCTATTTGTGAATAACAGTGTTCAGGTGAGGTCAAACTAAAATCACTGAAAAACATTTCTCAAATACCTTTATTTCCAAAGACCATTGGTAGAAAGATTCATTTAGAATTAAGATAAAGCCAAAGGCTCTGTAACTGTAAAAATCAAAATATGTTTTTCTAAAGAGAAAAAATTCATATATTATGCCTATTTCTTAGCCAGTTTTATTTCAGGCTACCTTGCTGTATGTCAGTGAAACAATTAGAAAAAATTTAGAATTTATGAATTAGTTGAGATTCTAGTTGATATACATCCAACAACCATTTCTCTCTTAATGATTTTTAAAATTGGAGTGTACATTTTGTCCTCTTAAATAGCAAAGAAAATGTTTAATAATATTGAAATCAAACTTACTAGGTTGAGTTCATTTTAGGAACATTTCTCTTGCCATAATTTAGTTAAATTATTTTTATAGAGACTGGATTTTCTTCACAACCACAATGCCTTTTTTTTTTTTTTTATTGCCTTTTGGCTTTTATTCTGAGACAAGCTCTTTTTTAATTTAAACATGATCTGTTGTATTTACTTTGAATGCCAATATATTGTGCATTACCCACCAAGTGACTCTTTCTTTCTGCTATTCAGAATTAAATAAACCAAGACGCAACACATGTCTTAAAACCACAATAGTTTATTTATAAGAAGAAAGACAGCCCATCAAACTTTCCACAGGAATTTAAAAAATCCATTGGGGACTCAAAGCCTTTACTTTCTTTCCATTCATATAATTTTGGTTTTGGCTTAACACTTAGCACAATATTCACTTCAAAAGAATATCCCTTTCATTTAAAGTAAACAGTCATTGTTCTACACAGACTTTTAATTTTTCCCCTTCTGCCCTTTGCCACTTTTCTTCTCTTTCCAATTCTTTGCTAGCATTACATTCAGAGTATGGCAGATATAAAATCCCTTTTTAGTTTATATTTTGATATGGAGACTAACTCATGAAAGATCAAATTGTTACATTTTGCTTCATTTCCAATTACTTTTGACATCTATAGTTTCTTAACATTTTAAAATGATACTTTGATTATAGGGGATGAGATAGGACAAAATAACTGCAATTAGAAATAGATTCTGGCTTTAGAAAGGAAAATTCAGTTTGAACATGATGCAAGGCAATGAGGTTTCATTTTGGGTTCAAATTCTTTGGGACTGGGTAAGCCAAAACATATGATCTAGGGTGGCCTCAGTCTCATCCAAAGTAGATCTCATAAAATAACTTCACATATCACTGTGGGAGACATGGTTACTAATGACCAAGTGAGATTCAAGAGCAAATATTCATACACTGCCAAGTCCTATCTCTTGCTGTGCTCTCTAAAGAACAGGTTCATAAATTGTGGATCCACCTATGCTTTGATTACTAAAGATGTCTGGAATACATAAAGGTTCTCTCTTTTTCAGGCCCACTGGAGTCATAAACAATTGAAAATTTACTTCAGTTTCACAGTTACACTGGAAATCCTGAAATCTTGCACTTCATATTGAGAAGTCATACTCAGCCAACACAATATATGTGATATATATAACATCTTTTACCAAAACACAAGGACTTGCCAAATGAGCAAAGAGTTTGCTTTTATGATGAAAGTGTAAAAAGTCATGAATTTGCTTCCAAAAAAACCTTATTGACTATTGTGGAAGGTACCGTGCTAAGTGTTAGACAACATACATCTTGGCCCTTAGGCAGTTCACAGCTCTGCAGCTCTTATTCTCCTCTGCAGGTAATTAACCCAAGTCAATGGAACATATACACGTGCTCCCTGTCTTAACATTCTGTTCCCAAAGGCCTTTTGTAGATAGAATCTTATTTCCATTGAAATGTGTAATTTATAAATCTATATTTTATAGAATATGATTATATAAATGCATACCTTGCCACTGTAATCATAAGTTTTAGTGTCCTATATATCCACTCATGCATTTACTATGTGAAAGTCCTATATATATGGGACTTAATAATATTTTCCCAATGTCTTCTAACATATACATATGCACTGGTCTTGCTCTCTTGTTCTCAGTTGATCTTTCAAGTCATGATTATAATGCAATAAAAGAGAGATGTGAATAACCCAAATACCATTGAAATAACAGGAGTTTTTACAGAAAGAACTCACAGGGCACAAGAAGAAAGACTTCTTTGTGGCAGCTATTATATTTCCTTTAACTTCGCTTTCTACTCTTTGCGCCTGCAACCAACACCTTTGTGTTTCTTGGGAAATTCAGTATGTTTGCACCCAGTTTTCTGTCATATGTAGTGAAGCTCATTTAAGTGGACTCTAAAGTCAGACTTAATGATTTTGCCACTTTATAGCTAAGTCAACTTAGGCAAGAAAATTTACCTATTTGTGCTCTGTTTTTCTCACCTGAAAATTGGAGCTAATACCCACCATTAATCGAGTCTAAGCAGTACAAATTTTTACAATTAACTACTCTGAAATCAGGTTGAGTCTTGTGATCTATGGAATGTTATGATTTAATGGGTAACACTTTTTCCCCCTTGGTAGTGCATAACATAATGGCATGTCTAACCTTTGATACTGCGGTAAAGTATGATTAATTGTAACTCCTTTATAGGGTTCTGCCAAGGATTAAATGAATTAATGCAAATAAAGCACTAGCACAGTACCTGGCAATAAGTGTCAATTTTCATATAATATGCCTGATGGAACATATTGCTTAAGGTTGAATCTGTGAGAGGGGGATGTTGTGTGTGTCCTTAGGAGAATCAGATAGTCAGACTTTGGTTTCTGTTATTATAAAACTCGATTTGGGGGGTGGAGGAACAATTATTTGCTCTGGCTTGTTCAGTAGATTCAAAGCTTCTTAAAAGCTGAAATTGAGTCTTTTATTTTTAGCAACTATTAGATTTTTACGAATAAGGTTTATATTCAGGAAATACTTGTAAAACATATATCCCCTTCCTTGCTTACTTATTCTCTTTTATATTGGCAAAATAGGTATGAAAGAGTTGTATAATTGGTAGTTGAAAAATAATTACTGGCTTAAATACGTGGCCTCTGATAAATAAACGATAAACAAACATGATTTCTCCATAGTCATGCTTTCCTATTCTTTACCAATGTGCTCCCTTTACCAAAAACATTTAAATTTTTCTTCCATTAGTTTGATACCTATGAAACTATAACCTTAAAGGGGAAATCGAATACCAAGTAGATTTACTTATGAATTTACTGAAGGTTTTCATTAAATCTTACACATAGAATCAGATCCTTTTAATGATTCATGGGTGCTTACATTTGTTATAAATCTTCAACATATATGTACATTCATATACCTTCTGTTTCTCTCAGCTTCATCAAAGACCTGGGAATGCTGGGTAATCTCATGTTCCTTATTTTACCGTACATATAGGTATACCATTGCATCTATTGCTTCCATATGATTCTTCCAAGAAATTGCTGCAGTACAAAATTCTCCTTTAGGAGAAGGCAGCAATTCCATCAATTCATCCAAGAGAACACTAAAAAATGGGCCTTCTGAAGATGCCTACTGGAACTGAGGGGCAGTAAATTTCAGCAAGTTAGGACCTACAACAAGAAAGAGAGTACTTGAAGGCAATCCCAAGTTTGGGATAATGAAGAAAAATAGATTGGAGTGGGATGTTTGACAATGAGGATGCGAGAGTTTCAAATTCTTATATCAAGGGTTACCAAACTTTTTCAGGAAATTCCAGCTAGCAACAATTTTAGGTTTTGTTAGTCATTTGGTCTCCGAAGTGACAACTCAACTCTACTATTTTAGGTCAAAAGCAGCCATAGCCTAGGTAAACAAATGAATGTGGCCGTGTTCCAATAAAACTTTATTTACAAAATTTATGCGAGGCACAGGGTCAGACTTGGCCTTTGGGTCACAATTTGCGGACTCCTATTATACAGGATGAAATTGTCTCCATATTTTAATGTATTTATGAAAATACAATGAGCACCTGAGTATTTGCTCAGTACTGTGATTTTAAAAAGATTCTAGCTTCTTTTGTAGAAGGCAGCATCCCTACTACTATAGGGAAGATCCCAGCTCTTGTTTATCTTTCCACTTGGCCCACAGTTGTATGTCTTCTTTTGTTCCCATGGTTGTTTCTTTTCCTTATGACAGGCATTTTCAGACAAGAGCTAGTCTGTATTTTCTCATGTATAGATTTGAACCTTAGATGGATCTTGAGATAGTAAATTTCATATCTGATGAGCTCTTTGGAAAAGTTGGACTTAACGATGTGAGGAGAGATAGAGCAGATGGTGTCATTGTGAAAAAGCATACTTTTCATATGTAAGTTGGATTTCCTTCCTTTCCACCTGCGTAACTGCTAGGAGAAGACCAAGACTATGTGTCCTATGAGATATATAGAAGCTAAAAGTAGGTTCTAAATCAGGATACCCAGAACCCTGTATTACTCATTATGATTATTTTTCTTTCTCTTTGGCAGTGGTCTTTATTAATCATAATGAAATAAGATTTGAGTTTTCATACCTTTCTGAGATACTTTAATTTGCCTTAGACTCCACAGCATTTCACACGTGGCCCAGAATAGGTGGTCAACAAATGTTTGTTGAAATAATTAACACAGTTGTATTTTTACAAGGCCTCTGAGGTTTGTGCTCACCTCTTACATGTAACTACTGTAATATCATGATATTAGATAGGACCTCTGCTTTTTTTTTAAAAAAGGAAATCTTCAACATATTCACTGCACTGTTTCATTCCTTTGACTGGAGAGGTAGAGGCAAATTGCATGGGGGATGTTTTTTATTACATCTGTAGAAAATGTACAAGTCCTCAAGACTTTAATTTTTCCACAGAATTATAAATCACAGTTTCTCTCTTTGAACTAGCTATTGGCACTCCCGCAAACTTCTTAGACAGTATGACAATTCTTTAAAGTAAAAAATATCTATTTTTATTCATGTAATATGCAGTTAAGTATTATGTATATTTTTGTTCTTTTTCTGCCTACTACTGTTTATGCATTAGATACTAGTATTGTTTCTATGATTAGATGCTTCTAAGGCATTTGTCTTAAATTAAATTTCCATATGTTTAAGGCAGTGACTTACTAACGCAGAATTTTGGCATTTGCATGTATTTTATTCCATTGCAAAATTCTATAGCATCTGTAATTATTTAATGATCAAAACAGTTACTTGATCCTGTCAATATTGCTATTTCTAACTAACATATGAGAATGGAGATGTCCTTTTTTTCTCTTTCACATATTAATTATCACACTAAATTGAAAAACAGAATAAAAAAAGTTTTCATTCTCAAATAATTATTGCTTGTCATCCCAACCTGAGAAGCATTGAGCTAAGTGGAAAAGTGTTACTTTTCTAAAGATAAAAACTCAATTTACACTTTCTATTTGGAATTCTTCTGATAAGAAACTCACCTTGAAATTAATACTAATTATAATTTCTATGCCTCTAACAAGAGAGGAAAACAGTCATAAGAGCTCTGGTCTACCAGGCCTGGTAACTGGATTTTAGGTGAACAAGACTATAAAACATGCCTGCTAAGGACCCTCGAACAATTTCTGGAGGCTCAAGAATAAGAGTAAAACCATATTTCATCGATCCTGAGTCAGCATCTTTCCACATTTTATTTTACATTGCTATACTGATGTCTTTTTTTTTTTTTTAAGATTTTATTTATCTGAGAGAGTGTGTGTGTGTGAGAGAGAGAGAGCATGAAAGGGGGGGAGGGGCAGAGGGAGAGGGAGAAGCAGATTCCCCGCTGAAAAGAGAGCTTCATGCAGGGCTCCATCCCAGGACCCTGGGATCATGATCTGAGCTAAAGGCAGACATTTAACAGACTGAACCACCCAGACGCCCCCTGGTGATGTCTTTATTTTATTTTTTTCCTTTTCTCTCTCTATTTTTTTTGTTGGTATATGAATTATAATCAGCAGACAGTGTTATATTAGTTTCAGGTGTACAGTATGATAATTCAACAGTTCTATGCATTATTCAGTACTCATCAGGAAGTATACTCTTATCCCTTTTATCTATTTTACCCATCCTCCATTCCTCCTCCCCTCTGACAACCACCAATTTGTTCTCTGTATTTAAGAGTGCATTTTTGTTTGTCCATTTTTTTCTGTTTATTCATTTGTTTTGTTTCCTAAATTCCGCATGACTGAAATCATATGGTATTTGTCTTTCTCTGTCTGACTTATTTCACCTAGCATCATACCCTCTCAGTCTATCCATGTTGTTATAGATGGCCGGATCTCATTCTTTTTTATGGCTGAGTAATAGTCTGTCAAACACCCATGTACCACATCTTCTTTATCCATTTATCTATTGATGACACTTGGGTTACTTCCATATCTTGACTATTATAAATAATACTGCAGTAAACATAGGGTGCATATGTCTTTTTGACTTAGTGTGTTCTTGTTCTTTGGGTAAATACCTACTAACTGGATCATATGGTAATTCTATTTTTATTTTTTTGAGGAACCTCCATATTGTTTTCCCCAGTGACCACATCAGGTTGCATTCCTACCAGCACCACATAAGAGCTCTTTTTTCTCCATATCCTTGTCAACACTTGCTGTTTCTTGTGTTGTTGATTTTAGGCATTCCAACAGGTTTAAGGTGATATCTCATTGTGGTTTTGATTTGCACTTCCCTGATGACTAGTGATGTTGAGCATCTTTTCATATGTCTATTGGCTATGTGTATGTTTTCTTTGGAAAATGTCTATTTAGGTTCTCTGCCCATTTTTTAAATTAGATTGCTTATTATTTCAGTGTTGGTCCTTTTTATATTTTGGGTATTAACTTCTTATTGGGTATATCATTTGCAAATATCTTCTCCCATTCAGTAGGTCGCCATTTTGTTTTGTTGGAGAAAGTTTCCTTCCCTATGGGAAAGCTTTTTATTTTGGTAGTAGTTCCAATAGTTTAATTTTGTTTTTGTTTCCCTTACCTGAGGAGACATATCTAGAAAAATGTTTCTACAGCCGATGTCGAAGAAATTACTGCCTGCGTTTTCTTTCAGGAGTTTTATGATTTCAAGTCTCACATTTAGGTCTTTAATCCATTTCAAGTTTATTTTTGTATATGGTGTAAGAAACTGGTCCAGTTTCATTGTATTACATGTAGCTGTTAAGTTTTCCCAGCAACATTTATTGAAGAGACTGTTTTTTCCCATTGTATATTCTTGCCTCTTTTGCCCTAGATTAATTAATTGACCATTAATTAATTAACCATTAAGGGTAGGTTTATTTCTGGGCTCTCTGTTTTGTTCCTTTGATCCATGACCATGGAATATCTTTTCATTTGTTTGTGTCATCTTCAGTTTCTTTCATCTGTGTTTTATAGGAATAGTCTTTCACCTCCTTGGTTAAATTTATTCCTACATATTTTATTCTTTTTGGTGTAATTGTAAATGAGATTGTTTTCTTAATTTCTCTTTCTGCTACTTAATTATTAGTGTACAGAAATGCAACAGATTTCCATATATAGATTTTTTAAAAGATTTTATTTATTTATTTGATGGAGAGAGATCACAAGTAGGCAGAGAGGCAGGCAGAGAGAGAAGGGGAAGCAAGCTCCCTGCTGAGCAGAGAGCCCAATGTGGGGCTAGATCCCAGGACCCTGAGATCATGACCTGAGCTGAAGGCAGAGGCTTTAACCCACTGAGCCACCCAGGAGCCCCCATATATGAATTTTTTATCTGCGACATTACTGAATTCATTTATCAGTTCTAGTAGTTGTTTTGGAAGAGTCTTTAGGGTTGTGTATATATAGTATCATGTCATCTGCAAATAGTGACAGTTTTACTTCTTCCTTACCAATTTGGACGCTTTTCCTTCCTTTCTCTTTTTTTTTTTTTTTTGTCCAATTGCTGCAGCTGGGACTTCTAATACTTCTGTTGAATAAAAGGGGTGAGAATGGACATCTTGTCTTGTTCTTGATCTTACAGGAAAAGCTCTCACTTTTTCACGATTGAGGATGATATTAGCTTTGGGTTTTTTATATATGGCCTTTATTAGGTTGAGGTATGTTCCCTCTAAACCTACTTCGTTGAAGGTTTTTATCATGAATGGATGTACTTTGTCAAATGCTTTTACTGCATCTGCTGAGATGATCATATGGTTTTTATCTTTTCTCTTGTTAATGTGATGTTTCATATTGATTCATTTTGAATATTGAACCAACCTTGTGTCCCTGGAATAAATCCCACTTGATGATGGTGAATGATTTTTTTTTTTTTTAATGTATTGTTGGATTCCATTTGCTAATATTGAGGATTTCTCCACCTATGTTCTTAGAGATATTGGCCTGTATTGATGATGTCCATTATAATCAATAGCACTTTATATTAGATGAAATACAATATTTAAGGATAACAGTTGGCATTTATTGAGCATCTACTGTGTCTAAGCTGCTTTTCTAGGTATTTTACCTAGGGTATCTTATATAACCTCATGAGATCTTTAAGATGAGAAAGGAAAGGAGATATTTAGAGAGGTGAACAACTTGCCTAAGTCACAAGTCTCAATCTCTGACTCTGAGAGGTTGCTACTCTAAGATTCTCTACTATATTGCTGACATGGTAAAAGGGGAAAAGGGAAATGGCTATGTGGATATAGGGGTACCCTTGAGAACCAACGAAAGGAAATGGAATTAGGCCTCAGGGAAATATGAACCAGAAAGTAGAACTCTGTCAGGCTTTTCTTAGCTTTGTCTTTATTGTGTCACTGTACCCTGAACAGATGCTTTCTTCTTTCTTTGTGCAGGCTGGCTTTCTCTATTTTGCCACAAGGCAGAAATTTTCCCTTTACTCGTCCTCTAGCCCATTTAAAATACCTTAGCATCCTCTAGGTATGTAAAAGAAAGGGAGTCACCCCGTAGTAAACTGAGATTTGGCTATACTGCTGTCAACTGGAAGGAGAGAATGAGGAACTGTTAGATCACAGAATGGGTAGACACTCTCAAAGTTGTGCATACTCATTCAGTGTTGTGTGGACTCTCAAAAAATGCATAGGAATGTATGTAGTTGGATCTTAACTTTAGAACAAGCCAGTCTTCTTTTGGGTGCTAATGTACAACTACCTGTTTGTCCAGGTTTGTCCTGTAGTTCATTTCATGACTTAGATATGCACACATGGCATCTTCACTATGTCTCCTAATATTTGGAGTAGCATCTTCCAGTAAATAATATGGAATACACTGCTATCTGTTTTGAGGAAGCAGCAGTCACTGTGAAGTTAGGGAAGCATCATGGCTAATGTGAGACTTAAACCAAGTTCTGAAAGGTATATAGAATTTAGATGTGCAGAAAAGGGGAGGCCACTTAAGGTAAAGGGCAGCCTTATTTGCTGACAATTGTATAAAGAGGCTGAACATATCCAGGAAAAAAAATGGTTGTATTTTATGAAGATTTGAGAATTGTTTGGAAGTTAGTTTGTAACAGATTGTGTAGAACTGTGACAAAGATTGCATAGCTGTTCAATAAATACATTTCTTTTTGCTACTTGGCACATTTTTCAAACTCTTTTACAGATATCTTGGACATATGACTGATTCAGGCCAATGGAATGTGGATGGGAAGCCTGACTCACAATAACCCACTGTGTAATCCTTTACTTTCTCTCTTTCCCATTTGCTGACTTGATTTTGTACTCATGTTGAAAATCACAGAACTTCTGTCTGTCTTGCTCCTGAATGATTGCATGGAACAGAGGCCCTTCCCTGTGTGCAATTGAAATTTACATGAGTGAGAAATAAATTCCTGTTGGGACAAGCCACTGGAAAGCTATTATGGGGCTAGCTAATACAAGAACCTAATGGTCCAGAATAAGGTGTTCAACCTTTATCTCATAAAAGTAAGAAGGCTTTTGAGTAAAAAGCCAGGAGGATGAAATAAATGTTTTAATAAGATCAGTGTGACAGAAGGAAGCAGGACAGCTAGAAGCAGGGAGAGATGATAGCCTGAGTTACTAGATAGAAGGCAATTATTCCAAAAGCCAGACAATAGAGAACCAAGGGGAACAAGCCACAGGAGGACAACGAAGAGAGTTCCATGCAATGGATTTCAAAGTTACCAAAAATCTCAATAATACCAAGAGGCCAAATCTTAAGAAAAAGCCAGCAAATTTGATGGTGTGGAGACTAATGGTGATCTTTGAAATGCTACTGTCATGGAATAATAAAGGTGGAAAATAGATTGTAATGCGTTAAGGAGGAAATACATAGTATCGGTCAAAAAAATTAAGCAAGCAATTTTGAAATAAACTGTTAATTTTGCAATAAAAACTCAGTTTTGTAAGACTTCAAATTGATTAATACCCATATAGCTGCTAGATGGTTTTCAACAAGGGTCTATCTAGGACAGTGTTGGACACTATAAAGCATTCCCCTTTAGTTTCATTTTACCTTACTCTATGATGATGAACCCTAGTGAATCACGGGCCTCATTTTCCTGAGATGACTTTAGAATTCTTCTCAACATCATGCTCTATGTAGTAATTCCCAGTTCATTTGAGTTGGTTTTCTAATGGTGTTTTTTCATAATCTTAGAAATTTTGCCTTTTTAAGAGTTGTGGAAGGGGGACTGAGAAGGAATAATACAAATACTACTTAGGTATACATGACTGGGTTGTATTAGAAGTTTTTCAAACCCACAGAAGTGAAAATTTATTATAATTCTGCACTCATTTCTTATCTATCAAGCTATTTTCTTACATTGATTTTCTCCATAATTGGTATCATTATTATTCCATTGTCTTTAAATATTATGTTTTAGGGTCACTCAGTTCTTTATAATTGTCATCACTATTATTTAATGATAACATTTACATAGGATCCTTTCCTCAAAGAATCCTTACACATGCCATACTTCATATAGTTCAATAGATTAAAGGAAAACTACTTGAACTCCTCTGTCAGAATTTTTTTCCCCCCCTCTCAGGGGTTTCTCTATCTGGGACTTAATTTGAGGTGTAGGCTTTCTGCCAGCTGGAAGCTGGACTGATTTTTGTGAGTGGAGCCATAGCCCTTATATGTTAGTGTACCATTACAGTGGTTTTCTGTTTCCCATTAGGCATTTAAGAAGAAGCACTCAAATGTGATCTGCGTTTTGTAACGTAAGTCCTGGATAACACCGGTAGCCCCAGGACCTGTTAATAGCAAGATGGGAAGCGCAAAAAAATAACGCAATTAAGTGTTATTTTTTCAGAGGCATAGACCTGTGTGAAATTTTGACAGGGTGACCACCTTGATCCCTATTTAAAAGCTTATACACCATTTGAGAAGGACATAGGCTGCCACTATTATCATCTATTAAAACTATAATAACAATTATTTTTCACAAATTAATAGTTGGTCCCTTGGTGGTAAAAAGGTGAAAGGATAAGACAGAAAACCTAAAAGTTCACCCAGCAAGAAGTGCTGTGACAAGAACATTATTAGGGTTCAATACATACGTATACTTATGGCCTGGATTTTGATTGGGCCAAGAAATCAGAAAATTCTCAAATTAGGTGGGATGATGTGAAGATACTTGAAGACTAGGTAGGAGACAGAACGTAGCATCTTTTTTTTTTTTGGTTTATAGCTGGACATTCCTAGTTATATTGATAAATATAATAATGATTATTAACATTGAATATTATGCACCAGGTACTGTTTGTTTTAAATGTGTTTTATGTATTTTCTCACAGACTGTTTCAAGCAAGTATCAATTTATCTTAGATAAATGATTAAACTTTCCTAAAAAGAAAACATTTAAAAAATAAGTGTAAAAACATTTAAAAAGTAAATGCTTAATAATATGCATAGAACTTTACTGTTGAGTGTAAATTATCCTTAACTCCTTGATCTAGCTCATTGACATCACTGGGCTTTTATAGCTCTTCACTCTGTCATTACTCTCTGTCAACTAGGCTCATTTTCTATGTGTGTGCATGTGTGTGTGTGTGTGTGTGTGTGTGTGTTTTATACACTAAATGTTAGAGTTAAGGAAATGAAATTGTCTAAAGCAAAAATTATCTTAATCAGAAAACTATGTTACTAATTTCATCATCAAGAAAAATCTTATATGAGTTTTAAAATATTTCTCAATTCTTGATTCCATATAGATTTTTATTTGAAATGTAAACATTAAAAATACATTGATTCTGATGTTTCTTAGATGACTTTGTAGAAAGAATAGGTATACAGGATTTGTTGAAACTACTTTTGGAAACTGACATTTTTGTCTCATGAAGAAAAGCAAAAATTCTGGATTTTCAATGAACCATCTATTTATCTTTTTAAATATTTTCATTTTTTTATTATGTTCAGTTAGTCAACATATAGTACATCATTAGTTTTTGATGTAGTGTTCAATGATTCATTAATTGCATCTAAAACCCAGTGCTCATCATAACACGTGCCCTCCTTAATACCCATCACTTGGTTACCCCATCCCCCCACTCCCCTCCTTTCTGTAACCCTCAGTTTGTTTCCCAGAGTCCAGAGTCTCTCATGGTTTGTCTCTCTCTCTGGTATCTTCCCATTCAGTTTTCCCTCCCTTCCCCTGTGGTCCTTCGCACTATTCCTTATGTTCCACATATGAGTGAAACCATATGATGGTAGTCTTTCTCTGCTTGACTTATTTCACTTCGCATAATCCCCTCCACTTCCGTCCATGTCGATGCAAATGGTGGGTATTCATCCTTTCTGATGGCTAATATTCCATTGTATATGTGGACCACATCTTCTTTATTCATTCGTCTGTTGAAGGGCAACTCGGCTCCTTCCTAAGAATTGCAGCACCTCTTATTTTCTGGTGCTGCATTTTATATAGACTTTTCTCTGGGAATTAGTAGAAATTATACTTTGGTGGTATTTTTATGTGCATAGATATGTTTGTTTTTCTGTTTTAGAAAGGATATATATAAATTTGCTTAATTAAGACATTTTTAAAAATGATACTTGTTTAAAGTTGGCCTTTAAAATAATGTTGAAATGATATATTAATCTTAAGAGGGTAACCTTTGTTTTAAATACATGTATAATTCTGAATAGGAGGTACTTATGAGTGCAGTGCTGAATTTCAAGTTTCTAGGCACTATTTGAGAGGGCAGAGAAGGTCAATTCCTATCTCTAGTACCACTACCCCATTCCAAGATAAAGAAGGTCTTTTCTATCTGGGAAATAGTATCTTTTCATGCTAATATGGTGTATATAAATGTGGATTCATCTACTATCCCTGGGGGTCAGATCTTCCAAATAGATTTTACGTTATCCTAAAAGTATGATGAGCTCTCTCCTTGTGTGGATCAAGTGTAGCAAATATGGTTTGGGTAGTATGTTTCTAATTATGTTATAGTGCCTTAGGGAATTGGATATCATAGACCAGTGCTTCTCTGACTTTAATATCTATATGGATCCCTGGGAGAACATGTTAAAATACCAGTACTGATTCAGTTAAGTTTGGGGTGAGACCTAAGATTCTGTTATTCTAGCAAGCTTCTAGGTTGTGCTAATGCAACTGCTCCATTTTTCTTCTTTGAGTAGGAAGGCCATAGGCAATGATAAGTGGGAAGAAGTGCCTTATTTTGACTCTTGCTTATAGTGGTCATCTTCCCTGACTCTATACTTTTCATTGATTCTGGACTTTCAGTTTTTGGTAAACATCCTGATGCCCCTACTTAGGGCTCTCACACATGCTCTCTGAAAAAAACAGAACAAAACAAAACTACGTCCCAACTTGTCACCTAGCTCATGCCCATAGTTGCATCTCATCTAAGCATTTTATTCAGGCAAATATTAATTTTTTTAAAGCCCGGGCGAGGTATTACCATAGCACATCAATATCACCTTTAAGAATAATAATTTCACTTGTATAGGTTTGGGCAATATTTGCTTTTTACATTAAATGGTAAAGTTCATGACTTTGTTAACCTTACCATGTTAAGGTAAGGTCCTTAACACCAGAGCTTTTATCTATTCTCAGAATGTCCATTAGGTTTGGGCAAGCAAGGTCCTGACCTGAATGTAATTGCAGAAGGATTTTATCTTTGAACTGCCTTTCTTGGAATTTACTAAATCCCCCTTTAATATGTGGCACTGGGCCAGCCTCATGCCTAGCCTGGAATGTGCATGGACGGGCCCTGTCCCCGTTTGTCCCCTTTGGGCACACTCTGAAGCTATATCAGCCTAATCACACCTCAGCCAAGCAGATGTTGGAGTGGCTGATGGACTTACACCTATGGGATCATCCTGTGACCCCAGGCCAAGCTGGCTCCAAAAGCGAGGGCTGGCAAATGGATCACTCCCACTGGCCAGAGTAGAATTTCTTTTGTAGGATTGGTGATTTGGGACTGCCAGGATAGTGCTGACACAGCTTATTCAAAATGATTCAAATTGTTTCTATGGATGGGGGCATGCAAAAAATTTTACTGGGATCCCAAATACCCTAAGAGTGATCCTGCTTATCTTAATCATTGATAAGTATTCTTAGGTAATTCAAAATGAAATGAATATCCCGTATGTTTTATATTCAAATGGGATCTAAATGCTACGAAAATGAAATAGAGACAAAAGGTAGCTCTCATCTTGATTTTGGACTCTCAGGTCTTCCTGGCAATCAGAGGAGATAAGTGAAGTCATGACAAGCCACAAATATGACAGTCTCTTAGGATGCATTTGTCAGGTGGTACTTTCATTTTTGACCACAAAAGAGCCCAACCTCACATTTCTCAGCATTTTCTTAACTCTTTTTCTGTTATACTGATACCACAATGTGTGCTCCATATGTGAAAGCAAAGTTAAATCAAAAACTGCCTTTTCCCTCCAGAAGTCTGTACTTACTATATTGAGCTAAAACTGTGATATCAGAAGGTAAAACTACATGAGTAATACAGTCTGACATGCTGAATCATAATTGGGCGCAAAACAAATACATCGCTTCTGAAAATGATGCCTGAAAACATCATTCTTAACCACCAAGCTATGCTACTAATATTACTTTGGAAATCCTTTCACTATTAATCTAACTTTAAACAGTGTGCTTTTCCTTTTCCGGCACAGCAGGATTAAAGGCTAAAGAAGACTGGCATGTTTGGGATTACCTTTACAACAAGGAGTTTGCTGAAAGAGAAGGCATTTTAGTTGAAAGCCTCACAGTTAAAAACATGTGACTGAAAGCCCATCAGCCTAGAGTAGGTGCACCTACATTCTAGAGCCAAGGGTGCCATTTGCTAATGCAGCAACCTTGAATGGGGAAGGCAAGCCAATTTGCTGAGCTCTAGTTTCTTCATTTGTAAATTGAGGCTAGACTTAGTTATTGAAAGGCTTCTTTCTGGTCAAAATCTTTGAGAAAAAGTTGTTCAGGTAATCACTGGCTCTTCTCAGCCAGTGTAGGCTCAGCCTGGGTACTGTAGTCTGAGTAAACCGGGGAGCCAGTGTGGGGTAGGTGATTAAACAGAGCAGTTCTACGGGGCCTCTTCCTTCCATTAGGTGTCTTTGCTTGGAAGGGCACTGAATTAGGGCTTCTAATGAAATGGGTTGGACTTAGATACTGGTTTAAATGTTGGAAAATTGAGTCATTTGACATTTCTGGTCAGTGATTTACTACACATTTTGTTCCTAGGTATTGTACTGTTTTAAAGATCAAGGGAGACTGCCGAGGCTTCTCTTTATCGTTCATGCTCATTACTGTCATCCCACGGCGAGTCACCATCATCATTACCCTGGAATTCCAGTATAGCTTCGTGTTGTTGTCTTTGTGCTACTTTTGCTCCCCTTCCCCCTAGAACTCATTCTCTAGACAGTAGTCAGAAGGATTCTGCTTGCTATATCTTCTTTTTGCCTCCTCTGGGTATGATTGCTATCTGTCCTTCTCTTTTCCAGTTCTATATCCCAGGACGCCAACTTAAATTGATGGTGTCATAGATGGGCTTTCTTACCTTTTGGCTTCTATTGACTTTGGTCAATTGGGGAGGCACTGATAGGAGATCAGTGGGGTTATTTATCACTTGGGTTATCTATCACCCAGGCTCTTTACTTTTCAGGGCACTATTTGGCAGGTACAGTGAGCTTCTCCTGAAGGCCCATATCCTATTATATGGCCCTCTCTTTCAGTTACAGCTGTAGCTATAGCTATAGCTCTGAGTTCTGGGGATTCCTTCCTTTTCTTGTCCTTTTGGTCCCAGGGGTAATATTGCTTCCGCACTATTGATAACTTCAGAACACTTCAAACTCCCCTGTTTTCCCCCCTTAATGCTGTTGTTATATTTACAAATAGTCCCTTTATTAAATTCTCTTTAATTAAACCATCTGAGTGTATCATCTACTTTCTGCCATGTCCTTACTGATAGAGGGAAGAGATAATTCACATACCATAAAATTCACCTTTTTAAAGTGTACAATTTAATGGTTTTTAGTATATTCACAAGACTGTACACCTATCATCTAATTCCGGAACATTCTCATCACCCTAAAAAGAAATCTTGTAGCCACTAATAAGTACTCTTCATTTCTCCCTACCCTTACTTCCTGGCAACTCCTAACTTACTTTCTATATCTATTCTGGTAGTTCATACACATGGAGTCATACAATATGTGACCTTATTATCTGATTTTTTTTTCACTAAGCATAATGTTTCAGCATTCATCCACATTGTAGCATGTATCAGTACTTCATTCTTTTTTATGGCCTACTGATATTCCATTGTATGGATATACCACTTGTTTTTTACTCATTGCTTGCTTTATTGATATTTAGGTTGCTTCCACTTTGGCTATAATCAATAATGCTGCTATGAATTTTCATGTATAAGTTTTTGTATGAACATATACTTTTACTTCTCTTGGGTATGTACCTATAAGTGGAATTGCTGGATCATATGATTAACTCCATGTTTAATTTTTTTTTTTTAAAGATTTTATTTATTTATTTGACAGAGAGAGAGAGATCACAAGTAGGCAGAGAGAAAGAGGGAAGCAGGCTCCCTGCTGAGCAAAGAGCCCATTGCCGGGCTCGATCCCAGGACTCTGAGATCATGACCTGAGCCGAAAGCAGAGGCTTTAACCCACTGAGCCACCCAGGTGCCCCACCATGTTTAATTTTTTGAGAAACTATCAAATTGTTTTCTTCAGTGGCTGGACCATTTTATTTATTTATTTATTTATTTTAAAAAGATTTTATTTATTTATTTGACACAGAGAGAGATCCCAAGTAGGCAGAGAGGCAGGCAGAGAGAGGGGGAAGCAGGTTCCCTGCTGAGCAGAGAGCCCGATGCGGGGCTCGATCTCAGGACCCTGAGACCATGACCTGAGCTGAAGGCAGAGGCTTTAACCCACTGAGCCACCCAGGTGCCCCTGAACCATTTTATATTCTACTAGCAATGTGTAAGGATTACAATTTCTCCACATGCTTGTCAACACTTGTTATTTTCCTTTTTTTAAAAGAAAGATTTTACTTTTAATAATCTCAGCACCCAATGTGGAGCTTGAACTCACAACCCCAAGATCGAGAGTCACATGATCCATTGCCAGAGCCAGGAAGACACTCCTATTTTCCTTTTTAAAAAATTAGTATAAAAAATTACTATAGGTGCTCTAGTGTTTTTAAAGTGGTATCTCATTGTGATTTTGATTTGCATTTCCTTAATAACTAATGATGTTGAGTTTCTCTTCATGTACTTATTAGCCATTTGTATAATTTTTTAGGAGATATGTCTGTTGAAATCTATGACTATTTTTAATTGGATTATTTATCTTTTTATTGTTTAACTGTAGGAATTATCTTCTTACTGTTTGTTTTCTTTTTATCTTCTTATTGTTGAATGGCAGATATTTTCTCCCATTCTGTGGATTGTTTTTTCATTTTCTTGGTAACATTCTTTGACATAAACAAGTTTTCCATTTTGATGAATTCTCATTTATCTTTTTTTTCCGTTAAAGCTCCAACATGTTAATCATAGTTATTTTGAATTTCCTGTTTAATAATTACAACACATGTGTCATATCTGAGTCTAGTACTGATGCTTACTTTGTCTCTTCAGACTCTATGTTTTCTTGACTTTTACCATGCCTTGTAACTTTTTGTTGAAAACCAGACATGATATATTGGGTAATGGGAACTGAAGTAAATAGGCCTGTAACAAGAAGATTTATCTTAATCTGGCTAAGAGTTGGTCTGCATTTATGTTTGCTGTAGATGTAGATGCCAATAGCTTCACATTTCTCTAGGGTTTTTGTTTAATTTACCCTGTTGACTTTTGCGCTTCCCTAAGTACTCTTCAGAGAGAGAGTCAGCATCTTGTAGCTCTTTCAGCTGTAATCCACTGTTGTTACACTGGAGCCCTGTTAATGTGATCAGGTATGGAGGAGGGGGAGATTAAATCTGATCTTTTTTAATCTGAAGATTATATCTAGTTGCCTGTATTTTAGGGCTGTAACCTTTACAAGTATTTCTCTAGTGGTATAGCTTTCTCCCCTCTGCCTCCTGTCCTTTTCTTGGGCTATAACATTTCTAATCTCTTTCCTTGAAGGTCTGACTCCTGTTTTCCATACCATTTTTTTTTTTTTTTCTTTTTCTTCTTTCTTTAGGTAGAACAGAAGACTAGAGAGGGTTGGAGTTGGAGTTCCCTTTCCTCATCTAGGATGAGTCTCAGGCTATAGTCCTTTCCCCTGGATTATAGGCCTTTGTTACAGAAAAGTCTCTGGATGTGTTTCATAATGATTATTCTTCCCCTGCTCTTGCCAGAGAGGTATATTTCTTGGGTCTTCACTGTGAGAATTTGGTGGAGTTCCTGGTAGTAAAACCCACAAAAGTTTGGACCTCCTCCCTCCTCAGGACTGTGGCCCCCTGGAGTATCTCATTTTCACACCACTCAGCTTCCAGCAGTTTGTCAAAATTACCAGATAAGTGTTCCTACCAGTCTATGGCTCCAGTAACTTCTGCTCCAGGCAAGTGGATCTTGGCTGTGACTTGGGATTTTCCTGTCTCTCTGAATTTTTGGGTGGCATTGGGGCACTTTGCCCTGCCACTTTAGTTCTCTGTGATTCAAGAAGTCATAGCTTTTCAGTTTATTCAGTTCTTTATTTAAATAAGGAAATGAGTAGTGACTTCTAAGCTCTTCACATGTCTGAATTGAAACTAGAAGTCATGCGTGTATTTTTGAATCCTGAAATATACCGTAATGGTGAACCTTGAAAAAAGTAACCAAAGAATAGAATATGAAAACATGAGTAAATATTTTCTAGCTTAACAGTGAAAGTCCATGTAATAATTTGATCTGTGACTGCAAGTATAAACAGAAGCAAACTAAATGAAAATTTACTTTCTCCAAAAATTCACGAGCTATGCGTCCAACGTTGGTAATCAGTGGATTTCTCTATTTCACTTCTCATTCATGAGAAGTACTGCTTTGATGTCCATTTGACAAGAGAAAGAGATTTTTCATAGGAAGTAGCATAAAATATGGTGATACAGAAAGTTTGTCATGGGATTTGTTTTCGTACAGATATTATTATTTTGCATGTAAAACAGTATACAGAAGACCACAGTGATCCCAGTTTCACCGAAAAGTCACATGTTGATGCAAACCTTATGTTCGCACAGTGGCTGCCTTTTAGTACATCAAACCCTGGTGAACATCATTAGATCAAATGACTGTAAAAGGTCTTAAGTGGAATGATTTTGATCTGCTCTACACATTTCCCACTGGATTTTTGTCCACATTACGTAATCACTGTACATTTGGCACAGTATGTTGCCTTTGAAAGAGCTTCAAGATTAAGGAAGCATGAAGACAGAATTGCCCATAAAATCAGAAAGGAGTACTAGAAATATATATGCTGCAAAAACTAAAACCTTCCTTCCTCCTTCAGTGTAAACTAAAAGCTCATGCTGAGCTAAAGCTTTATGATTAAGGACTCAACTTAGATAAGCATTAAAGGCTATTTCACATTATTTATCTTCTGATTTAGCTGAACATTAGTATTAAAAAATCTATTTAGTAAAGATTACTAAAATTCATACCCCTGTACAGAAAATGGTCCTATTTATTCTAGGGTGGTCAGTAAGCATGAATATGAAAAATCACTTGTCAAAATACATATAACAGATTAATATGAAAGCATTTCTGCTTTAAGGAAGCATATCAATGAAGGAAGACCCTATGGATGTGGATAGACTTAAAGGAGATATTGACAACTGAAGAAATATAAAATGTACTTCACATTGAAAAATGACTTGCATATATCTTCTAATACACAGCCTTTTCCTATCCCATATCCACTCTATCAGTGTGAGTAGATTTAATAAAGCAACAGTGACATTAACTTCCAAGAGTTGGGAGGTGCTCAGAAATCACTTCTGGATCAACCACAAACTTGTGCTTTCACTTTTGCTCTTTTCCAATTGAATTGACTTAAAGTTTAAACATTTTGCCTCCTAAAATGGCATTACTCTTTTTGTTGTCTAGCATTATTATTACAAATGCAGAGTTTAATTTAGGGCCTGTTTCCACCAAACCATGATCAGTAATATTATTTTCATAGGTAAAGTGGTTAGGAGGTCTAAGCAAGCAAGTCAGAATAAACATTTTAGAAAATAAACCCTTGTTTGTTGGGAGTAGCCTATAGGAATATTCAAAGATGTGTGAGAGCCAACTTTTATCAGCTTATAAGAGCCAGTTGTTAAATTTTCATTTATTTAATGGGCCATTGTTAGAAATTAAAATACGCAGGCTTATAAGTGAATTATAATTAAATTAAAGGTAATAAATACAAAAACATCATTTCCTAATTAACTTTTAACTGCATTATACTATTATCTATGTTCTTGAGGTTATTTTTATGGTAGAAATACTATACAATGGTGTGTTAATTGGGCATTTTTCCCCAACTTCCTATTCATTGATGTCACTTTGGTAGCTTGAAATGGTAGGAGTGTTTACACCATGGAAATCATCAAATGCTAATAATTGGGGATTGCATTATTATTTTGTTTCATTGTACAAGCTTAAAAAAGTGGTGGAGAAAATTTTTTTGTGTGTGTGTGTGGTGGAGAAAATGTTAACAATGCAGATTAAATCTAAGTGTTTTGTATGTATTCATTGGATTATGAGTAGCACAAAAATTGAAGAACTCTTTTTCCATTGTCTGATAACTATTATTTGATTAGGCAAAGAAATTGCTCACACATGTCAATGACAAGTGAGTGACATTCTGATATATGTCTTAATTGTATCACTTTCATCTTATTATTGGTAAATTGTGTACTACATAACCTTAACATTGGTGAAATTCATTTAAAACTTGTGTGCATAGTTACGCACTCATTATTTCCCCCCCGAGATGTAGTTAAACATTTACCAGCGTGCCACTATATGGGAAACCATTAAGTTTGGACTACATCTGATCAATTCTTTAGCAGTACAGGTGATAATTACCCCGATATGCAGTAAGGAAAGAACTTTTCATGACACAAAACTAGTGAGCTATGTGAAATCAGCAAGTTTATTGAGCTGCCGAATTCCTACCTACCTTTCCTAATGTAGCATGAACCTCATTTTGCCAAAGTAGAGTCTCCATGTTCTGAAAGTGGACACAACATTGGTTTTATCTTTTAACTCTCTCTACAAGTGCTGATTTGGTGAGAGAGTGCTTTGGAACAATGAACTGGAATCTTTTTTTCTCAGAATTCCGCAAGCCTTCTGAGCCATCAGTCAGGGACCCTTGTCTTTGGGAGATGTCATTTATCTATCTAAGGATACATATTTGGGCAAGATGTATTTTTTAATTCCAGTAACACTTTTTATTACACATTTTATATCACAATTAAAACTTTTTTTTCTAGATCTTTTTCTTAGGTCCATGTGTAGCATTCTTCTCAGAAAAGGAAAAAGAAAGGAAAGGAAAAAGAAACAGATTTAGAAGTCATTAATTTGTTATACTCACAGTTAAATGCTGGTTTTCTCATGTGTTTCCTCTAATTCTGTATCTGAGCTGAGCAAAGGATAAAGATGGAGAAAGAAGCTTCAACCTAGGGCATACAGAAGCACGCTACTCACCCTTGTTGTAGCTTTTTTTTTTTTTTTAATTTAAGCCAAAAAATAACATTAATAGAGTTTGCTGTGTAGAGGACATTCTAGAAAATCACTGTCTTCACTGTGGAAACACTTTACATTCTGCCTAGAATGTCCTAAACTGTAAAATGAAGAGCTATTTAAAAATGTTTTTTATCCCATCCTTAGAGGTGGGGGGCTGAGAAATCAGTTTTACATTAAATTGTTGAACAGTGATAGGCACTATTAGAAAAAATGTTCTCAGTGGTGATTTCTTTTTAGAATTATATTGTAACAATTAGGAATGTGTGAATATCCAGTTGGCTGTTTGTGGGCTGTTTTGGAACTAGTGTTCAGCCCTTTCTCTAGTTCAGTTTAGCCATTTCAAGTCTGTGATGGTGATGCCTTTTTATATATCTAAATGTCACAAACCTGAGGGAATTGGAGCACAGGGACTGCATATGTGTACCAATACAGGTTTTGTAATAATGTTTAGACATCTATCCCGCTAGAACAAGGAGTTGGGGCTATTGGGTGATATTAACAGGTAGGCATTTAAAATTTGCTCTGAATAGGTGCCATACGTAGGCACAATACAAATTATAAAAATATAAAACATGCAAAATTTCAACCCGGTGCTATTTCCCCATCCACCTAGCCCCATGCCCTTTCTCCACAGAAGTGAATCAATTGTATCACTATTTTTTTGCATATAGAAGCAGGTGTGTGTGCTTGCGTTTGTGTGTGTGTGTTTTAATACAAATTCAAGATGCGAATGCATGTTATGAATGTAATTATATTTTACTAAGCAATTAAATTTCTGGAAATCTGTCCTACAGACATATTTGTGTAAATTAACATGAAAGTTTACAAGGGTATTTATTGCAACATTGATAAATGCTATATCAAAAGACCAGTAAAAAATTTCCATCAATAAGACACAAGCTAAATACATTATGGTACATCCATACAATGTGATCATATGCATTTGTGGGGGGGAAAAAAAGGAAGGTGAAACTTTCTCTATACTGAAATGCTGAAATGGAAATATTTTAATGGGTATATATTGCTATGTGAAAAAAAATATTGCAAAACAGTGTGTCTAGGTGCTAACTTCTGTGTTAAAAAAAGAGGAAATAAGGCTTCTAAATTGAAAACCCAATTAAAAAAAAATAGATGGTTTAAACTTAGAGTTTGAGGCAGAAATAACTTTATCTTTTAATTTATCTTTAAGGGTAGTAAAAGGAAAATACAAACTATTAATTTTATGGATTCCAAGTAAATAATTTTACTTAATTCCAGTTCCAAATAACGCAAAGTTAAAAATTGGGAACACAACTAGAAAAAAATGGTAAATTATGGAATGTCTACACAATGCAATATAATTCATTAAAGTGAGGTTTACACCATTAGAAAATGCTTTTTAAAATCTACAACTCATGTAAAGAAAAAAAAGTAAGCCAAGCATTGTTTAATGAATTAGTATGATTAATACATTTGTTAAAGGGCAGCAGAAAATACACAGAAAGGCTAACAGTAATCATCTTTGGGTGTGGAATTATGGGTGATTTTGTTTTCTTGATTAAACAATTCTTTATTTTCTGAAATTTCACTGCTGATTTCCTATTGTTGGAAGAGATAGAAAAATAAAGTTTATTTTAAAAGATGATTGAAATCTTTCTGGGAGATGGTAATTGAAGAAAATAACTCAAACTTGGTGCCTTTGTTAGTTGGGAGGAGAGGAATATAATTCATTCTTGGCATGAAAGGTGACTCATTCTCCCCCTCCTTTTCCTCTTTTTCTTTCCTAGGTCAAACAATTTGAATCTAAATAGGTAGCTCAGTAGCTTAGTAGACAAGTAGTTGGCTTGTCAGTAATAAAGTAGATAAAATATTTGTAACTATTTTCCAACAAAATTATGGTATCTTAGTAATATTTTAATGTACTTCGTAAAATATAACAAAATATTCATTTTTATTCTTTTAATAATTAACACTCAAGGATGTGTTAAATCTTCCAGATATAAAGCATTGTACATTTCTGCAAGGCTGAAATTTTTTGATTTAGGTAAGGTGAGTATGGATGTGAGTGTCAGTTGCCCAAAATTTTCACAAAAAATGACTGTTGCGAAGTAAGATATTTTAGTGGTAGAAGAGAGACAAAGAAATAATTGTTTAGCTTTATTATGAGCCTGTATTTAACCATTGTTTAACTGTACATTTCTATTTATCTGAATCAATTGTTCTCAAGTCATTTTAGTGCCTTTCAAATCCATCCCTTTCTCAGTATTTGTATAACTCATGCTTGAACTGCTGTATTAGTCCTTCAGTCTCTCCTCTCAAATTGAATTTATCTTTGATTCTTCATCCTTCTTCACTCCACACAACTAATCAATAACTGAATATGAGAGACTTTAATATTTGTCTTTCTTGTTAGACTGCAGGCTCTGTGAAGAATAGGGACACTGTCCATTCAGAGATGTATCCTTGGTGCCTGGTCAGAGTAAGCACTCAACATAAGAGTTTTTAAATGTCTGAATCAACATGGCTGGTAGAGAACGCTTGTTCCTAGTAACCCCTTTGTGAGGTTCATCAAGCTTCCCAAATCAATCTTTAATCAGTTTTAGGAAATTACTGGCCATTGTCTCTTCAAATATTTTTTGTGCTCCATATTCTATCTCTTTACTCTTTGATGACTCCAATTACATATATGTTAGTATATCTGACCATATCCTGTTCTGTTGTTTTTTCCTCTGTGTGTTTCAGTTTAGATTTTCTATTAGAAAATCTAATTTAGAATGATATTTTCTATTAGAAAATCTATTTAGATTTTCTATTTCTCATTTTCTTCTTCTGCTGTGTCCAGCCTTCTGTTATATCATCAATGAGTTATTAATTTCAATATTTTTATTTCTAGAATGTTCATTGGGTTTTTAAATGGACATTTAAATAGAATGTTCATTGGGATCTCAATTCTTTATTGAAATTCTCCATATTTTCTTTCATTATAACCATTTCCCCATATTTTCTTTAAATAAATAAATGAGGGGTGTATTAAAGTCTTTTTTTTTTTCTGGCTTAAGTTTATGAACCATCTGTAGGTCTGTTTTTCTCTCTGCTGTTTCAATGATTTACAGTCAATTAATCATATCTTTAGTATGTCTCAAATTTTGATTGGATGCTAGACTTTGTGAATGAAAAATTTTAAAGGCTCTTGAAGCTATTTTCCTACACAGAAATGTAATTTTGTGGGGGGAGAGGAGAGCCAGGTAGAGCAGTTGTGGATTATTTGGATCTGTAGAGGGTTGGTTTTTGTAAGGACATATCTAATTTAGAATGGTTCCTAGTATTAGGGGGTGGCTCTTTTGAGAATTTAATGAAAATTTGAATTGTTTACCAACCCCCTCTAAATTGACAAAACTTGAATTCCAAACTTTATCTCCCTCGTATCAGGCAGCTGTTGAAATCTTGTTGCTCAGCTCTTTAGATTGCTAGATATTGCTTACTTCTGGGGTGTGTGTGTTGCTTTAAAGTGAGCTAATGCTTGATGAGTATTTGTGTGCATATTTTGCAGCTTCCTCCTGTGTAGTTCCCTCTACTCTGGATTTTCCCTCCGCATATAATCACTCTTTCAGTCCAAAATTCCAGCTCTTACATGTTTCACCAATTAGCTATAAGAATCCTGTTTCCTGCTTGAGCTTTGCTTCTTACACTGTGTCATCAAACTGAAAAGTGCTTTTAGGGGAAGAGCCAGAATAATGTGGAACTTACCTGATGTGTCTGTTTTCCTTAAGAATCCCTAAGTTCTGAATCCCTAAGTTTTCCCCACTTTGGATGCTTCTGAATGCCTTCAAGTTATTGTTATATACTGTATTAGTTTCCTCTAGCTTTGATAACAAAGTACCAAAATCTGGGTGGTTTAAAACAACAGAAACTTATTTATCTCATAGTTTCAGTGGTTCACAGTCTAAAATCAAGGAGTTATCTAGGTCATGCTCTCTTTGATGGCTTGGGGGAGAGTCCTTTCAGGCTTCTAGCTTCTGGTATTAGCAATCCTTCCATTTCCATGGCTTGAGGATCCATCAATGCAGGAAGGTGGCCATCTCGTCCCTGTGTGCCTTCATACCATCTTCCTCCTCTGTCTGTTTCTATGTCCAAATTTTCTCTTTTTATGAGGGCACCGTTCAGATTAGAGGCCACTCTAATAATCTCATTTTAAC
Source organism: Potos flavus (assembly GCA_028534135.1). NCBI lineage: Eukaryota > Metazoa > Chordata > Mammalia > Carnivora > Procyonidae > Potos > Potos flavus. The sequence goes on from CM052895.1 coordinate 56,413,280, forward strand.
TGGATTACCTGTGTAAAGATTCCATTAGGGTCAGGAAAAAGACACAATAGCAGTTACATAGGGAAGAAAAGGAATGAGAGAAAATTTAAGGGGTGAGTAAGTATTGTGTCCTAATCTGAATGGTGGTTACATAGGTGTATACAGTTACTAAAATTGTTGAGTTTAGGACAGTATACTTTACACATCTTAGTGTGCGAGGGAGTAAAAGTGTTCCTTAGTCTTCCAGTGGCCCTTTTCAGGACAGCAGTTATCATCAGGTGTAAATCATCCCTGAATTCTGGGCTCATCGCCAGTCTTCTGTCCTCTCTGGGATTCTGGCCTTGCAATTTTATACTATTGAGTTAGATTTCTAGACCTGAAAACACAGTTTTCCTTTCAAATTAGAAAAATAAATTTTTTTTTCAAATTAGAAAATAATTTTGTCCAGCTTTTCTAGTTGCCATTAATGTCTAAGTTACTTAGTTTTCCATTATGGGAACTAGGCCTAGCTCTATTCACTGGGAATCTTTGTAACTATAGAGAACCTCCATAGATATTCAGATTTGATTTACTACATCTAACTTTGGATTCTTCTTGCTGATTTTGAAAATTGAGTGAAAATTGGCTTAAATGTGAACTCTTTCCTGTGTCGGGGTCTTGCCAAGATTCCTTTTCCCCATCTAACCAGCATACTTTCTGAGTTCTCCTTAAGTTAAATAATCAGATTATTTGTTTCCACATGACTTCACCATGCTGTCTTCTGGAAAAATCACACCTATCGCTGCTGCCTCCATTTACCTCACTGCTGCATTCATTTGACAACTTAAAAATATAGCATTTTATCTCTATGATTAAATTGCCTCCTCTTTTAAAGAAATTTGTTGGTTTTATCCCTCCCCTCTCATAACATACTTTGGTAGTTCTTTATAAGTGGGTTCTCATTTGTATGTGGTTTGGACATGTTTCTAGGAATCATTCATGTGCATGAGTTCTGTAGCAGCAACTGAATTATAAACTCTGCTTATAAAGAACTTTATTTCATCTCTTCTCTATTTCACATATAACACAGAATGCCCAGCCCAATACAATAGGTATTCTTTTTTTTTAAAGATTTCATTCATCTACCCGACAGAGAGAGAGAGAGAGAGATCACAAGTAGGCAGAGAGGCAGGCAGAGAGAGAGGGGGAAGCAGGCTCCCCGCTGAGCAGAGAGCCGGACGCGGGGCCCGATCCCAGGACCCTGAGATCATGACCAGAGCCGAAGGCAGAGGCTTCAACCCACTGAGCCACCCAGGCGCCCCAATACAATAGGTATTCTTGAGAGTCTGTTGACCGTGTGACATCAGGACTATTCGCATTTCTTCTCTTTTGCTGAATTCAGTGAAATTATATTTAACCCTTAGCAGAAATTCTAAATAGTATTCTGTAAGACCAAATAGCCACGTTTACTTTGTATTTTGCAAGGACTTTGATAAAGTGAAAACATCTACTTAGATGCTTCAATTTATGTACTTGCTACCTTTGATCCTTAGTGTTTATTTATGACTTTTAAGTTTCTAAGTCATTGGAGTTATATACAAAGTATTTTTAACTGCATTTACATCTGCCTTATAAAATGAACAAATGAAGATTTTATTAAGGTAAAAATTAACTCCAAAGGGGAGTAAAACCTTAAATCTGAAATGTCCAGATAAAAAACATTTTTTAGTAATTGAAGCCATTCATTTACTCACTAATTTAATCTCTTGAATACCTATCAAGTGCTAGAAATGTTTTAAACACTGAGTTCTTGCCGGGATGGAGCTTATTTTTTTTTATTTTTTTTATTTTTTCGGGATGGAGCTTATTACCAGTCACAGGGGCAAAAATATAAACCAAGTTAACAAATTAATTTCTAATAGTTGTAAATTAAGAAAAATAGATTAGCGTAAAGGAATTAAAAATGAAAGGGGAGTTATCAAAGATAGGTTGGTCAGGGAAAGCCTTTCTAAGTTCATGATCTTTGAACACAGACATGAATAAAAGAAGCAAGCCATTGGAAGATCAAGGGTTTATTCCAGACAAAGAGAACAGCAAGCATTAAGGTATTGAGGTAGGAATAAGCCTTGATGTATTCAGGACGTGTAAGAAGGACACTGTGGATAAATCATAGCGTTCAAGAAGGAACGTAATAGGAAATGAGACTGGAAAAATAGATAAGAGCTGGATGATGAAGGCAAGTATTAGGAATTTTGATTTCATTCTGAGTATGTTGGAAAGCCATGGAAGAGTTTAGAAAGATTAGCAATAAAATATATGATGGAGACTTTAAATTTCCCTCTGGCTCCTGTGTGGCGGAAAGAGTGGAAGCAATGAGATAAGTTATGAGGCTATTGTAGTAGTTTGGAAGGGAGATAAAAGAGATTTGGAAGAGAGTGGTAGCAGCGGAGATGGTAAGATGTGATGAGGTTCAGGTTATATTTTGAAAGGAGAACTGGAAAAGGAAAAGCAGAAAAACAAATATTCCAGGATGACACATAGGTTTTTGTTTTATGCAACCAGACAAATCATGGTGCCATTTACAGAGCTGAGAAAAGTGGTAAGAACAAATAGAAATAGAACAAGAGTTCTGCTTTAGTTATGTTACATTTAAGAATCTAAGAGCTATCCAGTGGCAGTATTGAGCAGGTAATTGATGAAAAAATTACAGGAAAGAGATTGAGATTGGAGATATAACTTAAGTTGGATGAGAAAAATTAGGGAGTGATTGTAAATAGAGAAAAGGAGCAGGTTAAGCCTGGCATAGGTCAACATTTAAAGATTGAGTACAAGCCAGAAAGAGATTAGACTGTTAGTAGTATAGTAATGTCATGAATTCAAATGAAAAAGTATTTTAAGAAGGGAGATGTGATCACTTGTCTGAGTTCTACAAAGAGGTGATGAAAGGTGAAAATAATTCATTATGTCTTCGCAATACTAGAGAGGGTACTAACTAACCCTAACAAAGGACATATCAATTAGAATTTAATAAATACTGAAATATTTAATTAAACATACACAAATATATATATATGTGTGTGTGTATTTAATTATACACAACACACACGTACCAGACACACACACACATACACACACACACACACACACACACACACACACACAGGGCAGGGCGGGGGAGGGGTGGGGAGCGAAAATGCCATTGTATGCTAATGAAAATGATCCCGTAGAAAGGGATAGATTTGTGATGCAGGAAAGAAGGAGGTAAATGGGAATGTGACCTAGGCACAATTTAGAGAAGTTGGACATAGAGAAGTTAGACTTAGAACTAAAATGAGGACATTTTATTCATTTTGTCAGGAGATAAGTCAAATATGTATTGTAGTATTTGAAGGAAAGTTGCTAGACTCTTAAAGTTCATTAAAATTAAAGCTCATTAACATTAGAGGTAGAATCATCAGCTAAGAGTGAGTGACTGGAAGAGGTGTTGGAAGTTAAGGGAAAAGGTGTGAAATAGTCTGAGAGAATGGGAAAATGAATTAACTAGAAAAAATCAGAATACCCAGCTTACTGAGATCTACTTGATATTTGTGGTCATGTGTTTATGTAAAACCATTTACTGTAGCTTTGTGTTTGTAATTTCTTTAAGATTTTATTTATTTATTTGTTTGACAGAGAGAGAGAGAGAGAGAGAGGTCACAAGTAGGCAGAGTCAGGCAGAGAGAGAAGGGGGAAGCAGGCTCCCTGCTGAGCAGAGAGCCCGATGAGGGGCTTGATCCCAGGACCCTGAGATCGTGACCTGAGCCGAAGGCAGAGGCTTGAACCCACTGAGCCACCCAGGCGCCCCTGTGTTTGTAATTTCTTTTTTTCTTTCTTTCTTTTTCTTTTTCTTTTTCTTTTCTTTCCTTCCTTCCTTTCTTTTTTTTACAAAATCCATGTGTAATAGATTTAATTAAAGTTTTGCCAAGAGAGTACAACAGAGGGAGGAGGAGCTTTGTAGGCAAAGAGGTAATTATAATGATGGGACCCACTGAAGTGGTGGAATCTAATCAGAGAAGTGAAGTCCTGAAGGCTTTTATAGACAGAGTTATAGGGATTTAGGGTTTTAGTGAACTTGAAGAAATTTTGGAGTGGGGATACTTGAGGTTGATACATTAATAGTCATATAGTTATGATTTTAATACAGTGTATAGGATGGAACCATGAGGGTTGGTGTCTGAGATAGAGGATAAGACAAGATAATTGTCTACAGGACATGTGGGCCAGAGTTTCGAATGGATCATTTATATGGATGTTAAAATAACTAAGATTGATCATAAGAGTAGAGAAATACAGTGAGCCAGATAATAAGGCCAGTTCTGTCAATTAAGTCTAGATCCGTTCTCTTTATATACTCAAGGATATGGCTCTAGAAAGTTTCCCTTACATCTCCTACTTCCTTTCCTATAGAAAATTCTTACCAGCATACAAACATGCTATTATTTTTACTGTAATGAAAAACCAAACAAAGAATCAACAAAGGAAATCTTTTAATTTCATAGCCTTTTCTAGGTACTTTCTCATTTCTTTGTTGTCCCTTACAGCCAAATTCCTAAAAACAGTTATCTATATTCATTATTTTCAATTACTCTTTCCATTTCTCTCTTGAATCTGTTCCAATCATGCCTTTATATAAATGAATCAATTAAATAGGAGGAAGGGACAAAACTTTGGTAGACAACTACAAGGAGATGCTACATGTTTGATGGCCTGAGATGAACAGAGTTTGGGTTTTTGAAGGAGAGGGAGTAGAAAATTTCTGGAAGCAGCAAGAGCTAAGGGAATACCTACTTCACTTTCGGACTCACTTTTAGGTTAGAGTAGGATGATAAATGGAATGTTGGGAAATTTGCGTTCAGAATATAGGAAGGAAGTTGTACTAACAGCAGGCCATGACTTTCGGTGGTACCTTAAAAGAGTGTGGAGTTGCATATACGTGTGGGAAGACTGGGTTAGATTTAGAGACATACAGAAAAGAGTCTCGCTGCTGATGAATGATCCAGGAGGATTGAGGTTTTATTGATGACTAAGGTACACAGAGATGTAAGCCATGATAAAATTGGTCCAGATGGTCTCTTAGGGGAAAGTGAATATCACTTATAACTGTAGCATCTTTTTGGGGATTCATCTTTTAGAGTCAATGAGGTGGTGAGGCTGGTAGTGATGTGGTGGTACCTGTAGGGATGAGAACTGGTGTATATCAAGAACATGAACTTACTAATACACCAGAGGGCCTCTCATAAATGCAGTTGAGGATCATGTGTGAGCCAAGGGGGTGCTTGTTTTAACCAAGAGCCACAGAGCATTGGAAACCTAACTTAAATCTGGATAACCATGAAATTCATAGATGGTGATGGGAAAGTACATGGAGCTTGGTGGACATTCTTTAAATCCTGCTAAGAGGGTCTTATGCCATGGCACTTGGGAGAACCTTTTTGTTCATCTTTGGGCTCTGCCACTTACTCCCTGGATGACATTAGCTTCTGTTTCCTCATGCATAAAATGGCGGCTCATAATGGAACTTAGTTTGTAGGGTTATTATAAGATTAGACAAATATACGTAAAACAGTTAACAGAGTGCCAAGCAGCCAGGAAATACTAAAATATCTTGGATTGTTTGTAATCATTGGGGAACCACATCACTGCTCTCTATTAGCAGACTTAGTAGGATCACTGAAATCTTAGAATTGGAAAGAGCTTAAAAGTAATTTAGCTGAAGGAAATGTACTCAATTTCTAAACTATGTTGATTTTTATTTTATATCTAAGTCATATATTTACTAGGAGCACAGTCTGTGATGTTTAAGACAAAATTTAGCATATAATTTGTTGATTTATAAGTGTAGAAATGGGAGCTCTGTGAGAGCTAAGACATTGCCAGTTTTGTTCGTTGCTATATTGCAAAGGCCATGAACAGTGTCTGGCACGTATAGTAGGTGCTTAATAGTTTAACGTACCGTTTAATGCATGAGACAATATAAATGATATTTTGGTTTGATCACTGTGCTAATATGGACAGCTTTGGAGTAATCTCTTGTTTAGGCAAGTATAATTTGAGGTACTGCATGGTAACAGAGCCTATCCTTAATTATCCTCCAGGCAATCGAGTGGCAAATCTGTGTTGCATGAGAAGGACTCAGCCCACCAGGGGGATAAAAAGATCTACAATAAAAAAAAAAAAAAATGATATTAATGATAATAGCTAACATACTTATATAGTCTAAAATACTTACAAATACCTTAGTATATAACACCACCATTAAAAGTAGTTTATGTGTATCAGCTTAATTTTAAGAACAATCCTGAGGGAGATTCTATTAACCATAATCGAATTCACCAGCATCATCTCCATTTTATAGACAGATAAATGGAGGTACAACAGGTTAAGTAAGTTGCCAGAGATCACCTAGTTAATTTGCTGATTTGTGTGATAGCTATGATTCAAATCCAGAAAGTCTGGCTCCCTTTTTCTTGCAACAATATTGTACTTCCTCTCTGGTTCATGATCTAGCATGCAGGAAGGACAATATCATATAATCTTTTTATTCTTCATCCCTAATGGGGAATGTGAAAAGAAGAACTTATGTTTTTTGAGTGCTTTCTCTGTGCCAGACATTGTATTACGTGAGTAACTTAGGTTATTTCTAGTCCTTACAAAATTTCTTGGAGGTGGGAATTATTATTTTTCCTTCTATAGATAAGAAACTGAAGCTAAGGAGGTCATAAGCTAAGGAGGTCATAATTTCCTCAAGGTCACAGAATAAATTTATATAGTTCCAAAGTCAGAGATCTATCTGTGACACTATATCATAAAATGTTTATTAATAGGAATTTTTTTCCTTTAGAATTTGATATAAGCTAAATATATACCTAGTTCATTCATTATTTCATTCATTCTGTAAATTTGTATCAAATACAATATGTTAGGAAATCCAAAAATAAAAATGACCTAATCTAATATGAAAATTAAGCATCTAATTGTTGTATTTCTTGCTGCCTAAATTCTGAACATCCCTTTTATTTGGGGAAAATCCCCACTACATTAAATCCTGGTAGGAATCTGTGTTTTGCTTCTGATTACTAGAGCTGAAGAGGTTGTCTTTCCTCCCAGTCCCTAGGCTGCTGGAGCTCAAGAGTATAGTCAAGGCTCTGGACTCCAGAACTAGGAGAGTGATGTAAAAATCAAGGAGTGGTTGAGAAATTACTCGAGAACATGCATTGTGGTTAAAAATCCAGGGACAGTGGTGACACTTGTGGACTTGTATCCAGATTGCTTTCATCTTTTAACCTTGGCCATGATTGGAGTTGGTTACCTTCCCTAGGTCTCTGGCCACTTTTTGAGATGGGTTCTCAAATTTCCTGTCGATCCTGTGAACCATCTGATATCCTTCAATAAATTCATTTTCCATTCAAGTTAGGTAAAGTGCTTTTTGATGTTTGATGCGTATACATCAGAACTCTGACAAATTTAGGGAGGTAAGACATATACAGAGTTAGAAAAAAACCAAACAATAATAACTAATTATGGCATGAACCAGGAAAAAAAATACAAAGTTATGAAAGTGCAAAATGTGACAGGATAATTAGGATTAATGGAGTAGTTGGCATAGTTGACCTTAGAGTGGAATACTGAAAGATGGACATGAGAAGGCAAACATGAGAAAAGTAGGCTTAGGGGAGCAGTGAGAAGCCCATATTGGCTGGAGCATAAAATTTCTAAAGGAAAATAAGGGCAAATGAGGCTACACTAGGAAGCTTTCCTCTCCTCCTTTCTAAGCCTAACCTTTACACATCATTCATTCACCGTCTGGATTCTGATATCTTGCTTTCTTCTTCTTATTTTCAGTGTTTGTCTTCAATGACAAAGATATGTTACTCCATCCTACAAATATTCATTCTTTGGTTTCCTGGCATCTTGAGAAGACAAATATATACACTTCTATTATGTTTTCTTTTCTCTCAAGCAACTACCTATTTCTTTTCTTTCACCATTTAACATCTTTACAAAACAGGCAACAATTAATTTCTCCATCTCTTTTTTTTATTTTACTTTTATTTTTTTAAAAGAAACAATGTATGGATACTGTTAAATCTTCTTATCCTCTCTTCTTCCCCAGAGGTAACTGCTATCCTAAATTTGATGGGTTTACAGTTGTTATATAAATAGCAAATATTTACTCATAAACAATATATATCTTCATTATTTGTATGTTAAGAGTGTAATCGTATAATATGCATGGTTTTTTAATTTGCTTTTTCACTCAATATCTTTTGAGATATATCTTGTTTTCTTATGTAATAATTTGTTCATTCATTTAACTGCTTAATATTTCTCTGCTGTATAAGAAACCACAATCTCAATTTGTTTTGTGCTACTCACTTGTCAGTTTTGAGTATCTTGAATATTGGCCTCCTCTGTAGTTACCACGTGGTAACTGAAGTTATCACTTGAAACTGCTTCCTTGAAAGTCATCAAATCTAGTAGATTTAAAAAAAAATCATCATTTTTAATACATCCTACATTTGGTTCTGTTAATTACCCCAGTTTCCTTGAAATTCCCTCATATGACTTTGTAAAAATACACCTTTCTTGATAACTTTGTTTCTTCCCCCTTTTGTTGTCTGAATGTAGGTGGTCCACAAAGGTCTAGCCTCAGTTTTCTTTTTCCTCTCTTCCTTGACACTCTCATTCACATCATGAATTCACTTCCCAAATGACTCTCAAATCTATATTCAGTTTGTTTCCAATTGTCTGCTGGACATTGCCAGCTGGATGTCATGCTTGACCTAAATTTGCACTTTTTCCTCTCATATTTGTTCCTCTTTCTCTGCTTAATATTTAAATGGCAATGGCACCATCTTAACAGTCATTCAGGCTCAAAATCTTGGAATGATTTATAAGTCCTTTGGGCCTCATCAGTTGCCAGGACCTGCAAATTACTGTTCCATTCATTCTGCCAAATTGGTTCTCACTGCCACTACCCTGGTTTAAACCCCATGACTCCCAGGCTTCTCACAATAGCATAACTTGTTTCCCTGCTTCTAAGTGTCTTTCCGCTTCCTAGGCATCCTCTATCCTGCTTGATTAATTTTCCTAAAGCACAATTCTGGTCGCAACATTTCCCTGTTTGAAAGCTTTTTAGCAGCTATACATTGCTTATAAAATAAGCCCAAACTCTAAGCTAGAATTCATGCATCTCCACAAATTAACTTGTTTACCCATCCAAACTTATTTATCACTTCTCCACTTAATATGCTACATTTGTTATCAAATGGGATGTCTCATTGTGTCTCTATGGTATACCGTCAAGTATGGTAACAAACTACTCTAAAATCTCAGTGTCTTAAAATAACAAAGATTTATTTCTCATACATGTTACATAGTCATTTCAGGTCAGCAGGTATGTTCTTTGTTCATTGTAGTCACTCAAAGACCCAGTCTAACGGAGTAGCCACCATTTTAAATGTTCCTGGTCTCCATATCATGTGAAAGAGTGGAAAGGACTTTATAGGTCTCACTCAAGCAATTAAATTTTATGGCAGAGAAGTGACAGGTGTCACTTTAGCTCACAATCCACTGGTCAAAATCAGTTATGTGGCTCTAACTAACCATAGGAGAAGGTAGGAAATGCAAACCTATCATGTGACACAAGGAGAAGAAAACCAGATATTGGTGACTAGGACTAATGACTATGATAGTTCTCAACTTTTTCATAATTTCCCTCCTGTGCATCATTGATCATGGATTTTAAAGTATTTTGTGTTTTCTTCCCTGTTCAGATCCTGCTTATCCTTAATTTTCAGTGCAGCTACCATCTCTTCAATGAATTGTTTCCTCATCTTTGAAGATAGATACACTCTCCTGCTCTGGTTTTCATAGCTTTTTGTTTTGAGATGATCATTGTTCTCTACTGTTGTGTATTTAGCTCCTAGAGGTCAGGATGCATGTTTTATTCACTCTAGAACACAAGATTTTTTTCAGTTAACACGCAATTCCAATCAGAGTGTATTCTAATCACTTGGAGATGCATTCTTTTGGCTGGCTTCTTTTATTACCTACTTATGGGGGAGATGTTTTATTCCTTGTATTATGTGTAAGATTGGAGATATAGATATATATGTATGATATATGTATATTTATATGTATACATATGTATATGTATATGTATATATGTATGATATATGTATATTTATATATCTTATGTATATATACATATAGTTAGCAGATCGTAGCTACTATGGTATAAATATAGAGTAAATTAATTATGAATCTGCCTTATTCTCACTCTTCTCACTCCGAAATTGCTGGCACTGCTATTTTAACTTTTTTTACTCCTCTTTTTTGATAAATGGTATGTTTGACCATTGCCCTTTGGTAGCAATGAGATAGACCGTGTAGAGATCTGTTGTAACTGAAATATATTAAAGAATGTCCATGAAAGAAAACTGACAAGAGGAAAGTTAAAGTGAAATCCTGTCTTTCTGTCCTTCCTTCTTTCTTCCTTCCTTTACCAAAAATTTATTGGATACTTGTTTTTATCTCGTACTATAATAAGGTAGAGTGCTGGGTTAATTACAGACCCTAGCTTGAGGGGAATCTTACAGTCCAGAAGGAGCAATGACACATACAACCTCCCTCTACTAACTTATCTGGAAATCACTATTTCCCCACCTATATACCTGGCCAGTGCTCGCCCCTATTTTAAATCTCAGCTTAGATGCTTTATCCTGTAGAAAGCTTTCCTTGATTTCTCAAGTTTAATCTTGCACTTTAATAGTACTGTGGTTATTTTTGAAGGAAAAACCCAGAGAAGATTTTACAGAGATGACTGAAAAATGCTCAAAGAATGAATAGCAGAAAAAAAGAAAAGCAACAATACAGGAAATTATGCTCATCCAAAGGGGCCAAATGATTCGATGAACATAGGAATCTATGAGTATATTAGTAACAGTGGAGCTTAAATTATAAAAAAACCATTATGTGGAAAGAGGTTGGCAAGTGTGCAGGAACCCAATTCTGAAGGACTTGCTCTAAAAGATATGAAGAGGTAAAGTGGTAGGATCGGATTTACTTTTTAGAAATATCACTTTTGCTTAAATACAGAGAATCGACTTGGGGCAAATGATATTGAATGCTGGAGATCTATTAGAAGGCATTTCCAGGGGTGCCTAGTGGCTCAGTCAGTTAAGCATCTGCCTTCGGCTCAAGTCATGATCAAGGTCCTGGGATTGAGCCCCACGTTGGGCTGCCTGCTCAATCAGGAGATTGCTTCTACCTATCTCTGCCACTCCCCGCCCCCGCCCCCCCCATGTGTGCTCTCTCTCTCTCAAATAAATCTTTTTTTTTTCTTTAAAAAGAAGGTATTTCCAAAGCTTAAGAAAGAGATGATTCAGTTTTGAAGTAACATGGGGTCACTTTGGAAATAACATGGAAGGATATACAGAAGAGGAAAATAGAAGTTTAGGTGAAAAAATGAAGTGCAGACATTTAGGAGAAAAAAGAAAATGTATGTTGAAAGCCTAGTTGTAGTCAAGGGAGAAGAAACGGAGCATGTTATTTAGTTTTCTGACCAGGATGACTGAAAGTCTGAAGACCACAAATGAAGAGAGCCAAGACAGGAGGGAAAATAGGCTTTGAGGTTGAGTTAGTTAAGTTGTGAACACCAGCTTTCTCTCTGAAGAAAGGTGTGGAGAATAAAAAAGAGCTGGTTAGGGGTTTAAGTGGAGTGATACGTGTTTTGAATTGCTACTGAGGGAAATGGGAGTGGGAGCTAAGAGAAGACAAGTAAAACCTTTATGGGCAATGGGGAGAGGCAAGGATGAATGAAGTTGAAGGATGTAAATATTCAGTGACCCTAGTTTACAGAGCTGTATTGTTTTTTGTTTGTTTGTCGGTTGGTTTTTTGTTTTTTAACCAAACTCAGCCTCAGAGTAGCAGAGTGGACAATTTGTATGATTGATCCAGGGTGGAGAGATATAAAAAAAGGATGTTATTGCAGAGGACTGGGAGAGGAAATGAGGCAATTAAGGAATACCATGGGATTATGAGGGGTTCTAAGGATTGTACACTGTAGAAGGTATAAAGAAACTAGTTCCAGAGGGAGTCAGAGAGGCAAGGTGTGCTTCTAAAGAGTAGGAGAACAGAATTTCTGATTTCTAAATTTGGGAGAAGTTTTAGTTCCTGAGAAGGCCCAGGAGGAGACATGAAAAAGAACTAGGGGACAAGAGTGGAGGTCAAGCCCTGTGGAGTTGAAGAGATTTTTGATGAATGTGAAAGGGTTTTGCAGAATTCTTCCATATGGTCATTGAAATGTTCAGGATAATAACAAGTATTCAATCAGAAAGAAGCTGTGATCCAGGTGACCACTCCTATGGATATGGTGGTTCTAACCTGGAGGCCAACAGATCACATATACAAGGAGGGTATATTTGTGTACAGGTAAACTGATCTTCAGTGCAACAGGATTTTATCTTTTGGACTAGAGTGTAAGCCTAAAAAGATCTCAGGAGCAACCTGAAGTTTCTTGAACAGAAGGTCAAAATGAGGAGGGGGATGGGGGCAGTTCATCACTCTTCCAGTTGCATGATACCGAGGTATAAGAGAAAGAAAGATCTTTATTCAAGAGTGCCATAAGAAAAGTATTGCCTTTGGGGAAAAGCCAAATTTGAATTGAGAGGGAACATTTTGTGTTCTATAAAGAAATGGAAGGTGTAGTATTTATATCCTGGGATTCAGAAGGAAAAAGAATTGGGAAGGTGGAAGAAGTAACAGAGCAGATGTCATATAAATGGCCCAAGATAGCCCCTGTGGCTCCCATGTTGTTTATTTCTTTGTAGTAGGTTAGGAGCATTGGCCCAAAGCCTGTTAGCACCTAACTCAAATTCATACACATCTAATTGCTTTAAATATAGTCCAAATAGGCGTCTTTTTAGTCTTTAGAATCTCCTTACTTTCCACAACCTTTAAAACTGCACCCCAAGTCTAATAACCAAAAAGACAAACTGCAGTTTTTAAGGACCTAACATCGTAGCCACCCTTTGGAGCTCTCTGACCCAGAGGCTCCTCACTTTGCTACTAAGTAGCACCACCTTGACACGCAAAGCCCCTCTTTGGTTTCTCCTCCTCTCCCAGGAGGTCCCTTGCCCTAGTCCCCTTCTGGATGGTGGACTTGGGTCACTGACCCTAGGTCTCTTGATGGGAGACTTCTTCCTTTCACAAATCTGTCCAAGCACCACCCAAGCTTCTTGTGTGTTACGACCTCTCATGGTCCTGCCTCTTGATCAAGCTATAAGTGCTTGAACTTTACACAGCGGAGAGGACAAAGCAAAAAGCCTTAGTGATGGTAGTCAGTTATAGGGATAGGTAACATGGATGTGATTGACCCTAAGATTTTAAACTTCAGGGCACGGTTATTCTGATGTTAGACCTTTTGGGGCAAAAGATGGTTAGAAATCTACAGGGTCTTCTTTCTGGTACTAGGTGTTCTAAAATATGAGCCCCAAATCAGTTTTAAACAAGGAAAATATAATGCTAACTGATAAGTAGGGATGTCTTAACATCTAATTTTTAGAGAAATGAAAGATAATTTTGGGGGAAAGATTGTAATTAATACTATATGCTTCAACCAAATTTATATGTTCCTAAAAACATCCATGAAAATTTATATATTGTGATATATCATATTTTATGTACAATCAATTTATGTAGATTTTTATAGGCATCGGGGAAACTGCATAGTTTTGAGAGTCCTGTGAGGTATCCTTTTGCAAAACGAAGCTTGTGTATTTATTTAAAGGAAGGCACAGAGAGAATTTTTAAATTAATACATGGATACCAAACACTGATAGTGATTGTGAAAGTACATTCAAAAGATAACTTGGTATTTATAGTAGGTTCCTATTGCTGCTGTAACAAATTACCACAAACTTAGTGGCTTAAAAAAGTGATCTATTCTCTTAAAGTTCTAGAGGTCAGAAATCTAAAATGGGTTGTACAGGCTAACATTAAGGTGTCGGCAGAACCACATTCCTTCTGGATACTTCAAGGGCAAATTGACTTCCTTGCCTTTTCTAGCTTCTTGAAGCCTTCTGCACCTTTGGTTCATGGCCCCTTCAAAGTGTATCACTCCAGCCTATGTTTCCCTTCCTTTGTCTTCTCACATTTCCTCTTTATGACCCTTTGCCTCCCTGATATAAGAGCCCTTCTGTTTACAATGGGCTCACGTATTATCCTTAATAACAACTGTAAAACTCCTTTTGCCTTGTAAATGAACATAGTCATAGGTTCCTGGGATTGAGATGTAAACATCTTTCCGGGAGGGGGGCCATTATTCTGCCTACTCTAGTGTTGAATGCCCTTTTTGAAGATCCAGGTGCTTTGGGATAAAGGTAATTATTAGTAACCTAAAGTTTTTAGCTTTTTTATAACCAAATATTTGAAAGAAGAATGAGCATTAATAAGTTTGACTTTAAGATTTTATAATGATTACTGTTTGAATCCCAAAACACTGCTCAGCATTATTTGCCCCATTAAACCTTTCTAACTGATTGTATGGCTGCTTAAGTAAGGGGTGAGTAAATGGATTTAGATAAAATATGAACCAATGTGATCCTTTGTACAAAATGTTTCTTAAATTCTTATGGTTCTCTTTGAAAGGAATTTCCTCCCAAACTCTCAAGATACAAAGTTGGGTATATTTGGAACTCAAATTTTCATTTAGAAATAAAATATATAAAATCATGCTTACCAAAGAATATGGGTTGAAGTGTGTGTATGTGTTTGCGTATGTATATATGTGTATATGTATTTTGTTTATGTAAATGTGAGTGTGCGTTTGTGGTGGGTAAATACATGTGCTAAGGGAGCATTATAAAGATAACTCCTAATCCATTTAAAAAAGTAGGAACTGGAATTCTCAGGGCTGGGATTATACTCATGAAATTCACAGCCTGATTAGTGTCTTCTAATTAACTGCTAGGGTTCCATTTATATTCCAATCTCTGCTGGCTGTGTTTCCTTTGGGCTTGAGACTTGCATTGACAGAGCTGGTCAATCTGACCCAGTAGGTGAGGTAAATAATGCCTCGCATCATGTGGGTTCTCAAGATAGTCACCAAGTCATTCTGAGATGACAGATGAGGGCTGACACAGCTTTTGTGTTTACCAGGCGGAGCTGAAATTAGCTAGAGCAAGAAGGGATGAGTATGGATAGCCACAAGTCAAGGGCAAGAAGCACTGCTGAGTGCTAAAAAACATTGTTTTTTAATGTCCATCTGAAGGCAAGTTGAATCTCATAAATCTTGAAATTCTACAATATAACAATAGTTGTTTTAACCAGAATCACAGTTATTAACCTATGGCACAATCCTAATCAATACCCTTTGGTTCAATTTTGTGAAACAGCAGCTAAATCATAAAAACACAAGTCTTTTGCTTTGTATTTTAAATTGATGCTTGAAAAAATGGTTCTGTTATGATTGTCTGCTGAACTTTCTTAATGTATTTCCTGAATTTAATTTACATTTTAAACTTTGTAATATCAAAATTTTTAATAGGGAAAAATACCTATTTTTTAAAGAAAATACATAGATAGGTCAATGTAAAGGCTTCTGTCACACTTTTGGAAAGTTTCTTTGTCAGTGCACCATTCTTCCTAAGAATAGAATACTAATAATTTCTGCCTGCAGAGGATCATGAAGACTTGGTAGTTAATGAAAACTAACTATGAAAAAGAACTAAATCCAACACTTTCTGCTATCTAATTATCTCAGCATAATTAACTGTTTGCTAGATTTAGCACCCAAATCCTTCTTTCCAAACTTAAATTTCATAATCCTTTTGATTACACAAACATGATAGTCTCTCATGTATGTGAACTAGAGAGAGTGCATAAGGAATAATTAGGTTCACCTGGATTTCTTTCTTTCTTTTTATCTCCATCCCCCTAAACTTGGAATACAAATTTAAAATGTTGCTTCTCTTCAGACCATCACACCATCATTATTTCTTCCTTCTCACTAAAATGCAACCTCTAACATGTGTCTAAATGAAAACAAAGAAATCACACATTTGAAGATAATTAGTGCTTTTGCTTGTGGAAGATTTACCCATTCTCAAGGTACTTTTCTCTGTCCATTGCAATCAGTGTTAATCATTTGGGTATCTCCAAACACTTGATCAGACGTTCACAGTTTACCCACAAAAGTATTAGTTTGAAATTCATCAGAAATTTTTAAAGTGTCAAGGAGCAGGAGAGCGAATAGCCTAACATACTTTCTTCTTGACCACTAATGCAAGTATGACTAGAGCCATAGAAAAGGCCAGTAAATGAGAAAAATGCAAATGTTCATCATATTCCATTGCTGTTTTGACACAGCAATTAGATTTGTGCAGAACAGCAAGATTGTTCCAATTCTATTCTCCCAAACATAAGTCTTAAAAAAAGAGGTTACATTTGTGACTGTAGCTCGTGGAGCATCCAATCTGGCATCCTGAAAATCCATATGTAAGCCACACTTATATCTTAAACCTGTCAAACAAATAAATGTACAGAAGCAGTAATTTATGTACTTTATAGACTGTTTTGCCCTTTTAGAGCAAAAGCCTAATTTTCAAGTGTTGCTATTTTAACTTCTGGCAGTGCCTGGGAGATAACTGAGGTTCAAAATGTGAATTTTACAAGTAAAATGTGATTCAAAAATTGATTTACCCTGTTCTCACTACATGTGAGACAGAGAAGAGAAATGCTGGGTGTTTGTGAGCTTTAGGCAAGGGGAAACATATTGCTAAGTACAGAAGCCACGCAAAACTTTGCGGGTTTTCAGTTTAGAAGTGAACTTGAGCCTTTCCCAGTTCAAGATCTGTTTAGGGCCGGCAAAACATGACTTTCTGATTCAAAGAAATAAGGCTTAAAAAGGCTTATAAAACAGGCTCACAGGCTTCTTGTACATCAAATAGCTCTTACACAATGGCATTTAGATGATTTAAGTGTAAATGAATCAAAGACATATGGATTGCATTTCCCTTGAAATACGCATGGGTTTTAAAATGAAGGGAAAACATACTTGCCAAAATCCTTTTGGGTTGTGCTGCATCAAAAACATTTGGAAATGACTTTAAATGTTTGGAAGAACCCCAGACACTGGGTTCAGTCACCCCTGGAGATTAAATCAGTGTCCTTCATCCAATGATAGCTAGGCCCCTGTTTTGCAAAGACATTTCTTACAAATGTCAAGTCCCTAAACTGACTCTCCCTGAAAACTGACTTTTTTGATGTTTGAATTGCTAATTCAATGATAGGGTCTTATTATGGAGTGTTCCCCAGAGACGAGGAATCCATTTTGTATTATTTAAGCCACCAGAAGCACATTTCAGTTTTGCCCAATTTCTTAAATGTGATTAAAAATGTAAGTTCTTTCTGTTCTGGAGGTAAAAAATTAGTGGTTCTGGGAGTCCAAAAGGAAATCAAGTTTTGAGCTGATTGAAGGAACTATATGACCAAGAAAGATAAAAATGGAAAACTTGTTTTTTCTTGAAAATGTATTCAGGCACAAGTCCTGACATCATGTGACTGTTAGCATACTTCAGAAAAAAAGGAAGGAAGGAGGGAGGAAAGGAAGGAAAGAAAGAAGAAAACTGGATGGTAAAATGTCTTTGGTGATAAAAAGAGAGATTCTGAGCGGAATACAGAAATAAATCAGGTTTAACAGAAATGGGTAGTTTCATGAAAACAGCTATGCAGAAATAATAACAAAACACCAAGTACAACAAATTGAAAAAGATTGGTGGACAGGAAGGTGATATGTTGAAATGAAAGAAGCCTAGGTTAGCACAAGTGATAAACAGAGCATCAGGAGGAAGTAGAGAAGGGGGGAGCTGTACTACTGGAAGAAAATGTGTTAGATGGTAAAGTCGAGAAAAAAGAAAAAACAGAGGGCAATACCCAAAGCAACAGAAAGCCTACAAAGGCACTTAGTAGTTAGGGGAAGAATAATAAAAGACCATCTAAAACATGTGAGAAGCTGTTATTTAAGTCTTTGCGGCCGAATAGCTTATATTAAAAATTCTAGATCTGATTCCACACGCAGTTCTGATGTGAGAGGAAACAGCTTTCAAAATTGTTTAATGACCTCCTGATAGGAAGGTTAACAGGATTATCACGCAGTTCACTGGAGGATGGACAGCAATGCTCAGCGTGTCCCTCACTCAATGTGTGATTCCAATATTCTCCTTTACAGGGAAGTGTAAAATCATTGTGCTACTCAAAGGCATTAGTCAGAAAGTTGGGATGATTTTAATGAGGGAAGTTCAACATAAAAGGGAAACGAGGAAGGAAAGAAAAGAGGTTTAAAAACCTGAGCTCTTTTAGCTTAATTCTGCCCTGCCTAACTATGGGGGTGTCTGGGGGACTGAACCTCTCAAGGTTTCGATTTACTATCTCCTCTCATTTCTGACTAGGTTGCTCACGGCCTAGTAACTAGTGTGACATTTTCTGCTTCTGACACATTACTGCTCCTCCATTCTGCTCTCCAACCATTTTCTTGTCAAAGTGGGGAAATATTCCCCACCTTCCCTTCTGTTACACAGACCACAAAGCAATGCTGCTTTGCATTGTCCGTGCCCTGTGGAGACTCTAATGAGAATGGTCTCCATGATAGGCTCCTCCTGATAGTTGTGGCCTTAGTTATATGAACTCGGTTTGGGAAAGTGAGGATGGGATGGGAAGGGAAGGGGAGGGAGGCAGTCCAAAAAATACTCTGAGCAATGCTCATCAGCCATGGAATAACACAAATCAATCCTTTTCTTCTTTGATGACCCATTAGACTTGGATTCTTTGACTCCTGAGAAACTGTATTAGGGTAGTTTGTGCCGGGTGCTCTAACAAACAACCCTAGAATCTTAGGGATTCTACCCAGTAAAGGCTTTTCTTCTGGCTAATATCACAGTCTGTGTGGCAGGCAGCTTCCCAGTCCATGATTCTGGAATCCCAATTCTTTTATCCTGTAGTGGGATCATCTTCTGGGCCTCTTCAGAGTCCACTGCTATATTATCTGTGTTTAGGTGGCTGACTGGCAAAGAGTAAGAAAGATCACATGATCTATTTTATGTCCATGACCGGAAGTGGTGAACATGACTTCCATGACATGGCACTAGTCTAACTGCAAGGGATGCTGGAAAATGGCTTGTTGTTGTTATTTTGAGTGCCCAGGAGGAAGAATTGTGATTGGTGAGCTTTTGTGTAGTCTCTGCCACACTGACCAAGGGCCTTTTCCATCCCTAATGCAAATTAATCCTTAGTAGGTCTGTCTTCCCAGCTTTTGCCATATGGTCAAATATGTCTGCGTTTATGAACATTATTTAATGTGGAAATTCAGATTATTTAAATATACAGAGCTAATAAATGACAGAAGTGGAATGTAACTCAAATTTTCCTGAATCTCAAGTTATGTTATCTCCCTAAATTTTATATTTTGGGCCATGGCAATAGGGATGAGATCAGATTGGGAGGAAAATGACTCCTTTTCTTTGCACCCCTGGAGCCCTCCGAGATAACAGAATGTCTCTGGCATCAGAGATTTGGTACAGGTAGCACTATACTAAGGTATTTAAGGATAATGCATGCAGAGGAAACCCTGAGATTGATACTGTCTCACACTGGTGGGGGAGTGAGAAACACTAGGAGATAATGAATGCCCCCACCCCATTCTCCAAATAGGACACAGTAAAGTGGCCATGTCTGGTGGCCTCAGAAAATATTTTTAATTAACTCTCTTTTGACCAGAACAGTGAAGCAAAATGTCAAGGGAAGACCACTGAGAAAGAAAGACAGTATCCAGGATTGAGCCTGGATTTTAGCCTTCTCCTTCAATTGTAGTTTTGCTTTTTAGCAGCTGGGTGGCTATGGATGCATTACTTCAACTCACAGAGCCTCCATTTTCTTGTTAAAAAAAATGGGGGTAGTGAAACTTAACTCTCAAGGCAGTAAGGATTAAAGAAGTTAACAAGAATACTATGTCTAACAAATAGGAGATACTGCAACTAAGGGTTATTCCATTTTCCCTTTTTATTAATTCTCTTTCATAAGTGTGGCATCAATTCTCTTTCATGGCATCACGGTGCAAAGATAATTATTCTGGATGCTGTGGAAAACGGATGAGGCAAAATGGTATGAATTAATTCATTCATTTATCATTAATAAATTATCAATCCACTTTTTCATTCATGCATGCATCCATCCATTCAGTAGTTTTTTCATTCTTTCCCACACATTCACCAAATATATATCCACTATGGTAAAACATTGTCATAGACATTGGGGAAATCCAAAAAGATAGCATGAATCTTGCTCTTAGGATCTGTGTCTTCTAGTGGAGGAGATAGGCATATGCACATGTCATGGGAATTATAAGGTGGGACATGAGAAATGACATAGATATTTTAAAATTAAGTACTGTCGTAGTGCAGAAGAGGGAGGATAGAGCAGGGAATGTGAAAAGTGTCAGAGAATCAGCTGCATTTGTGTTGGGACTTGAACAGTGGTGCCTCCGGGATTTCTGAATAAGAGGAATTACAAAAAGGTTTTTGAGTATAGTTGACACACATTGTTATTAGTTTCAGGTGCACAACATAGCGATCTAACTTCTCTATATCTTATGCTTTGCTCGCGACAAGTGTAGCTACCATCTGTCCCATTACATCGCTATTACAGTATCATTGCATATTCCCTGTGTTTTGTCTTTTACTCCCATGACTTATTAATTCCATAACTGGAAGCCTGTATCTCCCACTTCCCTGTGCCCATGTCCGCACGCTTCTCCCCTCTGGCAACCATCAGTTCATTCTTTGTATTTATAGGTCTGATTATGCCTTGTTGGTTTAGTCATTTGTTTTTTAGATTCCACAAATGAATGGAATCATGTGGTATTTGTCTTTATTGGTCTGACTTATTTCACTTAGTATAATGCCCTCTAGGTCCATCCTTGTTATCACAAATGGTCCTCTGGGTCCATATGTGTTGTCACATATGGCAGAGGTCATCCTTTTTATGTCTAAGTAATACTCCTCTCTGTGTGCACATGCACATGTACATACATGCTCTTTATTTATTCATCCATCAATGGACACTTGGGTTGCTTCCATACCTTGGCTATTGTAAATAATGCTGCAGTAAATAAAAGGGTGCAGGTGCACCTGGGTGGCTCAGTTAGTTAAGCGTGGATCCTTAGTTTCCACTCAGGTCATGATCTCAGGGTCCTGGGATTGAGCCCTGCACTGGGCTCCACGCTCAGCATAGAGTCTGCTTGTTCCTCCCTCCCTCCCCGCCCCCCCGCTCCTCCCCCCGTTCCTACGTGGGCATGCTCTCTCTCAAATAAATAAATAAAATCTTAAAAATGGTAAAAGGGTGCATTTATCTTTTCAAATTAGTGTTTTCATTTTCTTTGGGTAAATACCCAGTAGTGGAATTAATGGATCATATGGTAATTCTGTTTTTAGTTTTTTGAGGAACCTCCATACTGTTTTCCACAGTGGCTGTACCAGTTTATATTCTCACCAACAGAGCATGAAGGTTCCTTTTTTTCCACATTCTCACCAACACTTTTTTTTCTTGTCTTTTTGATTTTAGCCATTGTGACAGGTATAAGGTGAAATCTCACTGTGGTTTGGACTTGTACTTCCCTAATGATTAGTAATGTGAACATCTTTTCATGTGTCTATTGGCCATCTGTATGTGTTCTTTGAAAAAATGTTCATGTCCTCTGCCCATTTTAATTGGATTGTTTGTTATTTTGGTGTTGAATTATGGAAGTTCTCTTTGGAGCAACAATCTGATTGGCAGAAGCACTGGTATTTCTTTTGAAGCCATGTTTGCATAGCAAGAACACCAAATTTTCTTAGGCTGTATATTACAAAAAATGAAGAGAACTCAATTTTTAAAGAGGCTTTTATTCACATTTTTTTTCTTTTTTTTCACATTTTTTCTTATAAAAATTAAAATCTAATAAAACATTTTTTCTTTCTCCTTATTTGCTGAAAATTAATTATTATTTTTGGTTAGGTTACTTAAGGGGCTGTATTATTAGTCAGCTTGTGCTGCCATAACAAAACACCATAGACTGGGTGACTTAAGCAACAGAAATTTATTCCTCACAGTTCTGGAGGCCTGAAGTCCAAGATCAGGTTGCCAGTATGGTTGAATTCTGGTGAGAGCTCTTGTCCTGACTGGCAGATGAATGATTTCTCAAAATGTCCTTTCATAGCAGAGAAAGAGTTCTGATGTCTCTTCCTCTTCTTGTATAACCAGTTCTCTTGGATTAGGGCTCCACACTTACGACCTCATTTAACCTTAAGTACCTTCTTAAAGGCCCCATCTCCAGATATAGTTGCATTGAGGATTAGGGCTTCAACATATAAATTTGGGGGTGGGAGGAGGAACGTAAGTCAGTCCATAACAGGAGCTGACAGAACCTCACCTCTTGGTGCTCTCTGCGCCTTGGAAACAAGAGTATGATTCCATCTGAGAACAGATTGGAGAGGTAATGGGAGCAGCACAATCTGCTTTACCAAGTAATATCTCAGAGTTGTCATAATTAAAAGGCTCAAATGTGCAATTCCAGTATGTTTTGCAGATTTGTCAAAGGCAATATCTATTTGAAATAGTAGTAACTGACTCTATTCCTCCCTTTTAGGTAAACGTATAAAGATTCTCATAAAGATAAAAGTAGAAATTTTGTTATTTTCCAATTGCTGGTTTTACAGAAAACCAACACAAGTTTCTACAGATTAATAATTTTACAGCTTTTTGGATTTTGTTTTTTCTTGCAGGTCTTAGAGATTTTTGAGCCTATACAATTTAATCATGACTAATGGCATGTTTCTCAAAACCCAACATGCTTGACTGATAGCAATAAAAGTAATCACTGTTTGTTGACTAAGGAGGGTAGGAACAATCTGAACTTTTATAAGTCAAAACTTAATTTCAAAGAGGTGCTACTTTTCCAAACAAACCACCTATTTGGTAAAACTGCGGGCAATAAAATATGAAAAGGGGTTCCAGTTCTTTTCTTTAACTCGTGTGTCATGAGTTTAACTCATGTTTAACTCATGTGTCATGACTAAAATTCTGCTTTGTAATTCACATTCAGTTCTCACTCTCCTTCTTTTGTACTGACTACAGCTATGCTGTGCTATAAAAAGATAATTTGGACAGGATATCTGTTGGTTTTAGACTGTTTGTTTTTGTGTCCCCTCAGTCAGAACCATCCCTTGGGAAATGCTGGCTCTTGGGAAATCACATGCTGTGTCCTCTTTCCTCTAGGTCTGGCATCTTCATGCAACTGAAAGGACGTTCCACTGAACAGTGATGACTCTGGAGAGAGAAAAGAAATCACAGATGGGCCAAATGCAGCTTAAGAGGTATGTGCAGAAGGAGGGGCAAGGTCAAGAAGGTACTTTGTGAGAATTAGGAAAAAGGTGCAACTTCCCTCGGGTGGACAGCCAACCCCATGCCAGGGTATGTGGTTTGGCAAACAGAGCACAGGCTGCATTTAGTTCCCATTTCCTCTTTTAGGTGGGCAGCTGCCTACAGTGGTCTTGGGCAGAGCCAATTTAAGGCCTAATTTGAGGAATCAGGTTTTAACAGTACCTGCTCTTACATTTTGCACATAGTAAATAGTTGGGAGATGATAGTTATGAATGAATAGTATATAATCATTATATTTGAACAGTGCCCAGTCCTTTGCAGAAGACCATATCCCAGAATGGTCCAGCTTCTAAAGGTTTTCTATTAATCTGGCAGAAAAATGTTTATGAGTAGCATAGTAAATGTGTAAAATTCTCTTCAAAAAGACAAATGATAATTCCAGAAAAAAGAAAAAGGAATCAGTGTTATTTAGTCCATTTTGTGATCTGTCCAGGTAAATTTGGATTGGGGATTATTTACATTTTTGTGTGAAATAAAATGATATTTTCCCTTGCTGAAGTCAGTTAACAAGCCTGTGTGCAAAACCAGAGGCTATGGTGACTAGTTTAGGCCCTTTTGCTCTTAGAGAATTCTTTAATAACTACGTGGGGAGTTGCAGTGTGTGCTTAAAGGAAGACGCAATGGTTATCTTCTCAGGTCCCAGACTGGCTATGTAATATTCAGAATCCCCAGTGCAAAATGATAATATAGGGGCCAGCATGGTAGGGAAGGCAATCTCCACTTTGCACAAATGAATGGGTGACCCCCAAAGGCACACAGTCTCTGTGGTGGTAGACACTTAGTATCTGGGTCTGAGGTAGGCAAGAAGCCCCCTCCCAATCCCTGCCAAACAGCCCAGGGCCCTGCCAGCAAAGGGGAGGGTGGACCACCTACGTCCCACGCTGAGATGTTGTGGGCAAGGACTGGCCTCTCTGTACTCATGCCAGAATCCCAGCCTAGGGAAATCGTAAGAAAAACAGTTTTTGACCTTGACCTTAAAGAGTCTCATTTCAGCAGGTCTGGAAAGGAGGAAAAGGTAGTACGGACAGAGGCTACTGCCTGAGGGAGAAGTGCAGTGTGAAAACCTAGGTTTAAGCAATGCTGGTCAGTGGAGGGCTCTGGTGGTTGGGAAGCAGATAGTGCTAGAGACAGGTTTAGAGTGACATTCCTTCAGTCAGTAATCATTTATTAAGTGCCTACTATGTCTCAGGCCCCGTGCTAAATGCCGCTATGTTGAGCAAAATCAGGTGTGTTCTGTACTCTCATTTGGCTTACAGCTAATGAAAAAATGAGGGTCAGATTGAGGAGGTTCTTGAATGTCATTTGCATTCAGAGTTTGTCTTAGACCTGAAAATGTCTCAAGTCAGACATATTTCTATTTTGTCTCTTGCAACGTCTCCTATTGCCACCTCTAAGTTTAAATTATATCTTTTTTAAAAAAATTATTTCTTTCTACATTGTGTTTATTACATCTCTCCCCCTCTCTCTAATACTAAGGAATAATGTATTTTTAATTTTTAAAAAAGTTTTTTTTACTGCTTTCCACTCTTTATTGTGAATAATAGTGAAGACAGGAATGCATTATTGAGGAAGTCTTTGACAGAAGTCACTAGTAGTTTGGTTGATTGGAATTCAAAGCATATTACCCACTGTTAAACTTTGCTGGCCGCCCTCAGGAACATATTTAGCCCATATATACCTGTAATAAATACTATAGAATGTAACTACCACATGGGAGACTTTTTCTATGGGAAAATTCACTCAAGAAATTCTGAGATAATAACATATGTGACTTACTAGGGCTAAGTCTTTCCTGGTATAATGATAGAAGGGACTTCTTTTTGGTCACTTTCCACAACATGTCAGGCCAGCTCTCTAAAGTGAAGAGTAGGATCTAAGATTAACCCTGAGGTGTGGATGTGGGAGGAGTGAAGAACAGAGAGGGGGAATATATAGAAAAGTATAGGATTAGGGAGAACAGGCTTGTGGGGTGGGTGTGGGTACAGAAGTGGGAGACTGTGGACAACCAGAAAACAGCGGGTACCTAAAACATGACAGAAGTAAGGACCAAGAAGTTGGGAAAAGAGGAGGAAATTAGGAGGAAAAGGGCCACTTTCATCTTATTTTCCATTCCTGGAGTACTAGCATTCTGCCCAACTACTGAAAGCCATCTTAGAACCATAATACTTGAGTAACAGGGGCATAACAATGTAGGATCAACAGGCTGAAGGTCAAAGGGCAAACTCCAGTTCTGGCATTTACCAGTTGTGTGGCCTCTGTAAATTACTTCACTTCTCTGAGCTCTGGCTCCCTATCTAAAAAGTGGGTGACACTAATGGTCCTAGACTTAGATGGTTATTTTAAGGAATAAATGAAGCTATGTGTGTGAAATTTAGAATGTAAGCTCCACACAGGTAGAGAGTTGGTCTTGTTCACTGCTGGATTCTCAGTCCTTAAAACGGTTCCTAGCACTCTTCAAGGGCTAAACAAACAGAAAAATCAGTGAATAAATAGGAAGAGATTTGTAAGTGGGGTGGCATTTTAAAATGGCTAATCCATGGGTTGTCTGCAGCTGATTAAGCTACTCTAATAGTTACAAGAAGTGAAGATTATAAAAGAGGGAGGTTGTCTGAATTCAAGTCCTGATGCTGGCACTCACCATTTTTGTAACCATGGGCAAATTTTGGCCTCAGTTTCTTCTTACGTGAAATTTGGGTAATTATAGTACTCATGGGATTACTGTGAAGATGAGATGCAAGGCAATTTCTGCCTGGCACATAGTAAATGCTCAGTAAATGTTAGGCGTAATGATGATGAGGACAACTTTGCTATTGAGGGCAGTTCTCAGCACTATAGGAAGGTTTCAAGTTACCCAAGGACAAAATCATCCTTTGCTCTTGCAAAGCTGGAGCAAGAAGTGGTGCTCTTTGTGAATCTTCTCTAGCCATCTTAAAAGGGTGTGTGTGGCCCCAAGTCTGGCAGGGACAGAGCTGAGCAGAGCTGTTCACAGCAAATCTGTGATGATGATCTTCTCATCTGTCTTCTAAGCTGTGGGCGGCTCCTTCTTTGGGAAGCAAGTTATAATCAGAACTTGGAACAAGCTACCTTCCAAACAATGCTCTCATTGCCTTTTCTGCCATTTAATTAATGCCAGTCTAATTTTATAGAAAGTATATAAATATGACTTATGCATATTTGTACCTATATTTTTCTGTAAGCCTTTCCATGAGGTACATAGCCATTTAAATCATATCCTTCTGATAAATATCTCTGGCCTGAATACTTAACATTATTTTTTATAACCACATTTAGGGAACTTAGCAAGTAGAGGGATGAATGTTACTTAAGCCAACCTTCAAGTTATCATTGACTAGAACCAAGAGGTGAATCTCTTATTTCTTCCAGATTATATTTTGCTGTAGGGATTTAGGTAAATTTCAGCTGATGGCACTCAAAATCCCTTTTGCTCATGCTTTCTTTCCAGTTTTTGTCAATCTAACTAACTCAAGAAACAGACAGCAGTCTATGGGCTGCCACTTGAAGGTTATGAGGATAATGATCCATGCATTCTGTTTTTAACTTTCTTCTTAGTGCACATGAATTTAATTCAGGCCATGATTTAAATACATTCAAATCCTGAAAGAGTTGCACCATAACCCCTGCAGGTTTAGCTCGGATCAATTGTGTGGAGTGGAGTGACTTTGCTGAGCTTTTCTATGACTAAATTTGCACTGTGTCTATAAGCATGTGCACTAGGAGCTGATTTTATTAGAACTTTGAAGAACTAGTAGAAAAGCTCCTTCTTTTTTACCAAACATGGATTTAAAAAATTACACAGAAATCAGCATTGTCAAGTCACATGAAGTGCAATTATAAGCAGAAGGCTTGAAACCTGTTTTTGCTTAAAGCGTTTATTTGATTTAGCAAAAACAACAGCAATAAATTGTATTTCAAGGCGCTTTTGATCCCTTACAACAGTATTATTACCAAGAGCAGGGTCTATATAGTATCCCTCCTTTTTCGTTTGGGTCAGTTTTACTTAGGCTTTTTCGAAAGCATCCAAATCTGTGTTTACAGTTCTGGAGACAAAGGGTTATTCAGACTCTAGTTAGTGCCCAGTACTTGGAAATTGGTATTATTAGACAATTATTATTGCACTGATTTTACATTTTTATTTTCTTGAAATCTTCTGTGGAAGTAACAAAATCCCAGAGATTAAAATGCAAAAATCCTTAAAATCCTTAAAATATTTAACACAAACATTACTGTTTTGTCTTCCTCCTGAAATTTTTGGATTTATTTAATCTTTTCCCTTTATTCTCTTTTTCCCACAATAATACCTTCAACATTTTGAGACCCTAGGTAGTCAGTGCCTACAATCAATACTCGATAGGAACATAAATGATAATAACAGGGTAGTAAGTTGAGGACTATGTCTTTGGCTCAAAGTTCACCATAAGAATAATTCTTGGATGGCTATAATTACACTGGATTTTTTTTCTGATGTAGTCCTGTCATATAAGATCTAGTGCTGCATTGATTCTTTCCTCCTCCTTTTGCTAAAGTATCACCCCAGAAATAGATGACTTCCAACATCCCCCAAATCCTTTGTTTAACTAACAAAAATCATAGTTAGGGTCTACATGATGGAGGATACGTGACAGTTACAATACTGTCATTTTGCTTTTGTGTTTTCAACAACCCTATCAGGAAGTCAAGGCAAGTGGAGGCGTCCCTGTTTTAAATGATGACTTCGAAATATGGATAGGTTAAGTGGCTTGTTCATGGTTACCTAGGCAGTGACACGGCAGCTAGAGGGATTCAGGTCTCCTGATCCACATGTACAAGATTCTCTATTACCCTGCAACAAAATGTTAATTGTCAGATTAGACAAACTCTAAGTAGAGGGTTGGCCAATTTTGCGATGAGATGGCTGGAGGTAGCAAAGGATACTTGTTCCCTTAAGTTTATTATGGCAGTGCTGGACAGCTAGCTCCCTGGACACTCTCTTGAATTAGTCTTAAGTTGTAATGGTGATTTCAGGCATGCTAGAATATAGCATCAGAGACCTGGGGAGGTCCAGGTAGTGGACTGGAATAGCTGCAGCTATTAAATAACTAGGTCATCTTTTATAGAGGGTTGTAATATATACTCTAGCTTCTGATTTCAGTGCTGCCAGGAAGGAAAAAAAAATCCATCTTGCTAAAATGTAGTCAGACAGCAGTTTGTCTTTCCAAAACATTATTAGGTATTATTACAGAATGTGAACACCTTTCATTCCTGACAAACAGGAAATGTATGCTGCACTACTGGTATGTCAATCAGAGTGATAGCATCAATTTTATGGTTTTTAATTCATCCCCACCTCCTGCCGAGCCTTTTGCTTATCCCAAATTATGAATCTTAAAAGGTACGTGATTAAGAAGAAAAAAAATATGTCTCTGCCTGTGTGAACTCCCTTGTGAACAGCTTGGAGGCAGATACTGAAGAGATTTGTAAAGCATGCCCTGACCACTCAGTGATCTGGACAAGTGACTTCTATTTCCTGCAGCTGGGAGTGCCCCCTCATGCTTTTGCTCTAGTATTTTGCTAGCAACTCAAGCAAGTATTTTTTTATATGCATTGACACCTTTACATTTGTTCAGGAGCGGAAAGAAAATAACGTATTAAACGCTGTATTTGTCAGTTCCTGATACTTCAGTTACATTTTCAATTTAAGTTCTCAGAGTCTATTTCTTTAGCTGTGGTCTTTTGTTGCTTTTGATATATATATATATGAAATAATAAATACAAAGCCAATTCTGGAGCCTAGCTTTGAATGTATCAGAGCAATCTTTCTCACAATTCTTTTCTTTCCACCCCTTAATTCTTTTCTTCAGCATGTAATGAAAATGAAGAGCACTGCCAGTGTGAGTAGGAAATGAGGCTGTTTATAAATAAATAAATAACGTGTGCTTGTGTGGGGTGTGCGTGTGTGGATTTTGACACACACACACACACACACACACACAACAGAGTCTACTTCTTAGTAGGGGGTTTGGGAGCCTGGGGTGTCTGACTCTGTTCTCCATGCTCCTCTCTCGTTTCTGGTGAGGAGCCATTTTTCTTGTTTTTCCTGTGCAGCTCCACCTGGACTCTGTTTGCTGCCACCAACTCTGCAAATATCACACACTTATTTAAGATTTAGGAATGTGATCTGATAGTTGCTGATTGGAAGGTGAGGCAATAATTACCAATTGGTCAAGGTCAACGTTCCCTTTTTCTGGGGACCACAAAGTGAATGTTCTGTCATTGACAGAGAACTCTCTATCTGCTTAGAGCACATGATGACATATTTGATGGAACTTTAATAAGGACTTTCAATGTACCGTGGCCTCTGTGTTTAAATCACTGTTGGTCATTTCAGTCTTCCTTAGCTTTAACATTTTTAGTGCTTCAGTGTTTGAGTGAGTGCATGGAGCCTTGAAGTAACCCATGTGGTATTTGTTTGTGAAGAATTTTTCATTCTGATTTTACCGCGGTTTCTCTATGATTCAGAATTGAAGTATGCTGATTCTCTTCCATGCAAGAAAGCAAATGTAGAACATGAGCAAGAGCTCTTCCTTTCCTGGTTGGGCACTAGCAGAAAACACTGAGTTTTGAGAATGATGGTTAAAGGCATGTGCAAATGTGGCTCATGCAGCAGGGCCTCCCTTATAGGGAGGCAATATCCCGCACAAAAGCCGCCCCTCCCCTTTGGGAAGAAAGAAGGTATCAAGGAGCCTGTCAAAAGAACTTTCTGTAAGGGCGTGGCAGCACCTGTCTTTCCTTGTGTATGTGTTGTTAGCATTTCCAAAGTGAATTTCTGCACTCTCTCTCTCTTACTTCCTCAGTTACTGTTTTACCATGTTACCAGAGGCAAGGGCACAGAAGTGTAGAGAAATTAAGTAACCTACTTTAAGGTCATGGAGATGGTATGTGGCAGAGCTGGGTTTTGAACTCATGTTTTTGGACTCCAAATCCAGTGCCCTTTCCTCTACCCAACAGGTGCTTATTATTAGAACCACTTATTTGGCACTTATTTCTATTTAAATTCTCAATTAGATTACTGGATTAGGAATTCCTTAAGAACACGGACCTGTTTATAACAGGGATTTGCACAGGGTATACACTAAATGATACATACTTTAGATTGATTCATGAGTTGACCACTTTTCCTCATTCTCCCTTTATGTGGAATCGCATTTAATCATAGCACAAATGTTTATAGGCAATAGAAGGACTTCTGTTGGATATTGGAAACACGAGGTGATTGTTTTGGACTGAGTGGTTATGTCCCCCCAAATTCATATGTTGAAGCCCTAACCCCCGTGTGGCTCTAGTTGGAGAGCGGGCCTCTAAGAAAGTAATTAAGATTAATTGACATCATAAGGGTGGACCCCTGATCTGACAGGATTAGTGTTTTCCTAAAAAAAAAGACACCATGGGCGCCTGGGTGGGTGAGTGGGTTAAAGCCGCTGCCTTTGGCTCGGGTCATGATCTCAGGGTCCTGGGATCGAGCCCCGCATCGGACTCTCTGCTCAGCGGGGAGCCTGCTTTCCCCTTCTCTCTCTGCGTGCCTCTCTGCCTACTTGTAATCTCTCTTGCTGTCAAATAAATAAAAAAAAAAAAAAAAAAAAAAAAGACACCAGAGAACAAGCTCTCCCTCTCCCTCTCACTTTGTCCTCTCTCTCTCTCCCTGCCATGTTGCATGTACTGAGGGAAGGCCAAGTGGGGACAGAGCAAGAAGGCAGCTATCTACAAGCCAGGAAGAGAATCTCACCAAAACCCAAATCATCTGGCACCTTGAATATGGACTTCCAGCCTCCAGAATTGTGAAAAAATAAGTTTCTGTCCTTTAAGCACTCAGTCCATGGTACTTTGTTCTGGCAGCCCAAGCAGACTAATACAGTGATTAAAACCAAATCTTATTCAAGCAGGGCCTCATCCTGTGGGGTAGATAGGGAACAGCCATGGAGATATAGCTGAATTGGATATATATGCTCACATGCTTTGTCCCTTTGGAAGTGAAAGTCAAGGTTATTATAACAGCGGGCCCAAGTGCCCTCAAAGTCAAAATGGCAAAGTCAAAATGGCTCAAAACATTGTGTACTGTTTAGAATTGCATACAGCGGTATCTGAGTCTGCACGGTTAGGGTTGAAAGTGAGAATGATGGCAAGAGTCTTCAAAGAGAAGATGAGAGTCTGTGTCTTGAAGAATGAATAGTAGTTTTCTAGAAAAAGAGGTGAAAGAAAGTACGTGTTCCTCAGAACAAAGGTTTAAGTGAACACAGTGGAATCCTGGATTCTGGAGACTTTAATTAATTCATTATAGCTGGAGCTTGCGAAGTGGAGGAGTCACAGAAGGTGAGGTTGGAAAGATGAGAGGGAGCCAGTTCTTTAAAAATCTTCATCTGTTAAGCTCAGAAATCAGACTTCAGTCAGTAAGTAACATGGACGACATAAAAGAATTTTAACCTGTATACAGAATTAGATTTGCAGTTTAGAAACTTACTCTCAAGGCACTGTGGAGATTGTGCTGGAACCCAATCCTGGGGTTAGAGCTTGGGATGGGATTTAAGGTAGTGACGCTGAACCATAAATTCTCTAGGAAAGATTACAGAAAAGCAGTCATGAAGCTGCTTTTGATATTACCTCCTTAGCTGAAGGACAGAGCTCAAATTTTTAATCACTTCAGAATTCAAGTAATACTTCCTCCTTTTTAGTATGGCACTGGAATAACTTATTTCTAGAAAAGAAATGACTTACTGTTCTTGTGGATACCACACATCATGAATGACACCCATGCTCTGGTCCTCATCAAAACCAGAGTGGCTGCAAAATGAGCAAGCCGGTGGTCTGGTGAGAAATTGAGCATTCTCTATTTCTTCTTCTGAACACTCCTTGGTTTCATTTTTATGAGGTACCACATTTTGCAGTGCTTTTCGCTGGATCTGCTTGAATGTTCTTAATCCAGTGTTTCAGAGGGCAGTAAAAGGAACAAGTAAACATGTTCAATGAGCAATTACTAATCAAGCCCTAAGCCCAACAGGATTCATAAAACGTATAACCTTACCCTAGCCTGGCCAGGATGCTGTAGACTGGAGGTAGTTGAAATACAGGAGAAAGTTCTTTTTTTTGTGGTGTGGAGTGGACTTTTTCTGTGTGCCTTTTTCTGTGTGCTTCTGTGTTTTAAAACAATTGTAAAATCACTACTCTTAGACTCTCCTGAGAGTAACTGCCATGTGAGAAAGGTGAACAACTTTGTCTTGTGATTAATATGCCTTTCCCGCTCGGTATTGTGCTCATTCTTTCCTCTTCAAACAAAACGTTGGTCTACTGGAGAGGCACTGTTCTCACTTTTATGTGTCACGTGGAATCCTCGAAACTGACTTTACCTATTAGTGCGAACAGCAGTGATGATCGGTTATCATGACGCCTGCAGATGCCTTTCTTCCTGGGCACTTATTATCAATCTGGGAATCTTGTCACCCCACTCACCCCAGAATGTTTCCTTATGACTGCATTCTTAGTAGCTGTAAGTAACTCTTTTACTCAACAGGGAACAAGGGCCAGATGGCATGCAGACATGTGCTCAAGACTGGGTGAGTCTCATTTGTTCTCTATTTCTTGTTACTTACTGTCACTCCTTAGCTAACCACACATAAGGAACCCACCCTATGGGCTGCTTTTTGTCATATATATCTGAGATACGATTACAGTAATGGGCTTTTCATTAACATCACTGTTATTATGGGTTTCTTTTTGTTGTTTTTCAATCTGGCTCATTTTTTTTAAAAGGTGAGATATAAATAAATTCAACAATGTAAACAGGCCAGCCAGAACACAGATGTGTAAATACAATGAATGTTGTCCCCTTCTAATGAATAACCTTGAACTTCTTCGAACAACAGTGTTACAGCTCAAAAATGATTTTATTTGGGAAATTCTCTTTTGAAATGTCTTTAGAGACTTTGCCTATCAATCATAGCAAATCATCATTCTCTGAGGGTGGGTTAGAGCTTTAAAAAAAAAAACTCCTTGAACAAATAATTATTAGGTGCTTACTAAGTGGCAGGCAGTATACCAGGAGCAAGGAGCAAGACAGACATGGTTTCTGCCCTCGAAGACATTTAAGATCAAATCTGAGATGAATGTCTGAGCCCTGGATAATACCTTTATGATAAGAACAAGATGTGACTGTACAGTGACAATCTTAACTGCCTCAAATGACAATTTTAAAGACGAGATTTAAAACATTTTGAGTGATGGCAGCATCTCTGGAATAACTCTCAAACATACTAACTAGAAGACAAACACCGACTTTTTATGCATATGGTACAGTGCTATATAGTTTATAAAACATATTATATATATTATATCACCCTCTTCTTGTAGGAATTCTGGATTATCAACTGGGTTTGAGTAACACCTCTCCTGTAAAATAACTGATCTCTAGGTGTCTACTAGTTCTAAAAGTCTGTGATTCTTTTGTCCGTACCTCCATCCTTTCATACTGTATCGTGGTTCATTACTTTAGAATAATTCATTGTGATCTGTCATGCTGGGGACCTTCCACCATGAGATGGGTATGCAATATCTTCTCTCCAGGGGTGGGGCAAGAGGCCTGGCAAGGGATGGACTGGGCTTATGCTCAGCCATAGGGTGAGGAGCAGGGACTGAAGTTGAAGTCCAAGGTGAGGGAATTCCCCCGGGAGTGTGGGAGGGTGTGAAATGTCAAGTTCACAAGATCAAGCAGAGCTAGAATCAGACTCAAAGAAAAATGTTGGCTAGACAGAGTAAAGAGGTTGAAGAGGCAGAACCTAGAAGGTTATCTGAAGAAACAAGATTTCTTTTTCTGGATGCTAGAGATAGAGCCCAGAAACCATTAGAGGGATAAGCCAAAAATGTGATCAATTTTTTAAAACTTGGCTTTCCCCCCACCAAACCTGTTAGTGGGTTAAACAGCAAAAATAAGAGAAAATGCAGCTTTGTTCTAAAACTTGACCTCATCAGCGTTTCCAACCAGTAGCTCTTTCTTATAAGAAAATGAAGAGTGTTATCAAATAGAAAATCTTCAATGTTCTATCCTAATTTCCTGATAAAACATGTATTTACAGTTTGAAATTGTATCTCAATCTTAATGTCTTTGGGCCTTCTTTGTCTATATAAAAAATAAGATATTTATAAGTCCAACTATTAATAAGTAAAATTATTAAAATCTAAAAGTCTCCCTTCTGTAAAAATGTATACATAGTAAAAATTAATAGGAGTTTTGTTTCAAGACTTTGCTGCTCATCTCAGAAAAGTAAGTGGAGTGTTTGTGTATCTCATAGCCACACAAGGAGATAAAGTAGCCTTTGATGACTTTGACCACACACATACACAGAGAGAGAGACACACACAATGGGGATGCAGGGGCAAATAAATTGTGAGAATACTTCTAGGAATTCTGGGTGTGACAGGACCCCTTTGCAAAAACTTGTACTTTGGACCCAAACCATTTAACTGCCATGATTAGAGTTTATGCCTGTATTAAGCAGACTGTCCCAGGTGGGATGCAAATACAGTGGATGCAGTTATGTACAACTCATGGGTAAATCAAGTTGCTAATCATCTGTCTTAGTTTTCTAGTTCTGGTTTGGTGTTATTTTCACCCCTGGGCAGATTTAGTAGCCGTGTTTCAGACTAATCCAAAAACTGATTTTGCTGGTTTTCCTGTTTATTTTTAAGTCTTCTCTGGAAGGTTTCTAAGTATCTAGGTGTTTTTCTAGTCAGCCATATTCCAGAATTTTACCACCAATAAGTCTGCTTGCAGGCCTTTTTGCTTTGCTGCTGTTGTTTTGTTTCCCTGAACAAATTTATAACATTAGGTCTCACTTTATCGAGAAGCTTTATTTTCCATCTGCTCTCCATTTTTGCTCTATTATTAGGCTATGCTTCTGGTATTCTGATCCTGCTTCATTTCCAGGACTCTAGCTGACGTCAGCTGGGGAACCTAGGCAGAGGAGGGGAGCATAATACTGGTCTTGGCTCCACAGACTGTTTTGGGAAAAGCGTCTGGTCTCTTTGAGGTGGGACTTCCGTCGAATGGACCCCCCGTTCTTTTCCTACAGACAGTGGAGCCTCTGTATCATATTTAATGCAGCCACTGGTACCGGATGATGTACTTGCTCCACCACCCAAATATATTGACTTTCTGTTAAAAGGCTTTTAACATAAATTTTAAGAGATTAACAAAATGCATCACAGACTATTGCTGAGAATGCAGCGATTTTAACTGTGTTTCTCTTCCATTGATTTTAGTTAATATATTTTAACCACCCCCTTATTTTACTGTACCTTTTAATTTGTTATTCATTTGTTTGAAACCAGAACTCTGCTGAGGCGCTCTGGACCCACAGGAACTGAAATAGTTTGCCTTCATTATCTGGTAGACCTGCTCGAGTCTGTAGCCCCTGACAGAAACCACAAGACTGTACAAACTGGCAACTGTGGGTTTGTCTGTTCTCTATTGATTCTATTTCTGGAAAAAAACATGAACCAATGGGTGAGCCATGTGACTGTATAACTTGCCCAAAGCTCTCATCATCAGGGGGATGGAGACCTTTTGCAGACAGGTCATGACGGGACCTCAACACTTTTCTGTTTGCCTTTCAGCCATGGCTTTTGAAAGCTTTGACTTAGAAGTTTAATTCCTTATAGTCTGAAATATGAAACTGCTATAGAATTATGGTGTTCTATAGCATGTTATTTAAATTTGGTCGAATTGTCCCAAACATCTAACAAAATATGTAATATAGACTTGATATGACTTTGCTTATAAAGCATCTTAGTTCTTTCTTCCAATGTGAAGATTACAAGGCAACTCCACCATAGAATTTTAAAAGAAAACAATATTCACATACTTTTCAGACTATATAGCATTTATAGTTTATATAGCATCTGATCTAGCATTTCCTTCTCTTGAGCTTTGGTATTGGTGTTAAGTAACAATACTCAAGTAAGTAGAATGCATGACTTCTCTGTGGTATGGCCCTAATGAAAGGGTTCTGCTTTTGGCTCTAACAAGCTGTGTGTCCTTGATCTCTCTTCTTCTCCATTACATGTCAAGATCTCTAATGCCTGTTCTAGTTTTAATATTCTGAGTGAAAAAAAGCCCTTGAAAACACCAGAGAGATCCAGGTAGTGGAGAACACATCCTATTAAA
Organism: Potos flavus; assembly: GCA_028534135.1. Classification (NCBI taxonomy): domain Eukaryota; kingdom Metazoa; phylum Chordata; class Mammalia; order Carnivora; family Procyonidae; genus Potos; species Potos flavus. Next base: position 56,449,959 of record CM052895.1, read on the forward strand.
CACACACACACACACACACTCAACAGAAAAACCAAAATAGCTCCCTCTCCTCCTCCCCCAACAATGACAATGCAGCCATCTGTTGGACGTTCCATTTCACTTAGCAGCTGCTCTCAGATACAGAAATCTGCATTCCTCTGGCTCGTGCTGGTATGCATGCAGCATGTGTGGGTACTAGCATTTGACTCTCCCACCCAAAGGAATGGCTTTCATTGAATAAAAATGATCACAGAAGGTTTCTTACTCTCCCATCACATATAATGCCTTTTTCCTGATAATAGGCATTTGGAGCTATCTCTGTTCCTCTGTGTATTAAAATAAATTCTCTTAGAGATATCCACATCAAACAATCATCTAAAATTAAAGAGAACAATCAGGAAAAGGCTTCAGTGAAGCTCTTGTCTTGCCAGAAACTTCCGCTTTGAAAGAGAATGGAAGAGGTTGGAATATAAAGTTCCATTCTGCTTTTATTTTGTCAATACCCCCAACATTGCACTTAAGCACTGAGAAACGGTATTGTTTAAAAGGGAACCAGGAAGCTTTCAAAAGCAGCATTAATCTTACCATCAAACTGAATGAAAATATAGAAGATGAATCTCCATAGGGGACAGAAAAGTAAAGCCCTTTAAATCTTTTACCTCCACCCCCTTGCCTCTTCTCCAAGCGGAGATTTTGTCTTCTGTGTGGTATGTTATATAAAGTGGTATGTCATTTAAAAAGAGGCACTTGGGTTGGGGATTTGGAGGAGTTGCAGCTATAAACAACAACAAAAACCTACAGGCACTGTAGACAGAGAACCTTGGGTAAAATTGGATCTGCTTTGGAGTACATAATTTAGGACATTTGTTACAAGATTACTGTGGTTTTCTATAAATGTTAGTTTGCTGTATTATTTTCCATGAACTACTTTTCCAAAACGCAGAGTATTTGGCCCCCCAAACATGGAAGCAGTAAAGCTCAGATGAGGCACTGATTCGTGGGGAGTCACTCAGAAACAGCTGGTCAGCCATCTGCGGCCCCAGAGTCCTCTTATTTTTACTTTGTTCAGCTAATTCTTTATGTAGAGGGGAAGGAGATGTATCAATCCTGGGAGAAGAGCATGGCTCATGTAAGAAAATGATGACTAACTCCTGCCCGAGACTGGTTATCTGGTGGCCTGATGTGCTGATTTGGAGGGACGGCAAGTTTCCTATGTGCATTAGGCTTTCAGCTCTTTACTACATGTGCATTATTTTCTGTGCATCCTGTTCTTTGGGAAAAGGAAAGAAATAATGATTTGCCATTGATTGTTTTGTGGGAGTTGTTCCAGATTAGAGCACCCTTGAGAGCCGTAACTTGTCTTTTCAAGGCAGGCAGAAGACCCTGCAGAATCAAGGATGAGCCTGAAAGTCAGACCTGTGTGTGTGTCCACTTACCTCTCAAACGCCCCTGGATTAGACCTTTTAACTGCCCTAGATGCTGTGGTCAAGAAATGTTGGCGATAAGGGTAATGTTTGACACAGATTAAAAGATAAACCATGATCATAATCATGTATGATTATGATCATAAACCAAGCCATAATCATGTAAATGAAAAATGCTAAGTATTTAGGAACTTTACATTTACATTTTGACATTACTATTATAAAGTTGTGGATCCTTCAATCAGAGTAGCTTTTTGCCTCCCAGAACAGGTAAAGGGGCCTTGTCAACAGAAGATGGATGGTTATGGTATCCCTTCCTTGTGTCACCCAAAGCAGTTCATTTGGTGACAGAGCCAGATGACTGTGTGAGAAGGAAAATGTTCTTCCAATTCTACGAAGGTGGCTCTTTGGTGCACGGGTGTACGCTGCTTGTAGGTAGGTGTAATTATAGCTTAATCAAATTCTTCTGTGTCTCTGGAGACCACTTTTGGCACACCTTTTAATATTTCCCTTGAATCATCAAAATCTTTTACCCATTCTCCCCATAAACTTGGGTATATGTGTACACACACACACACACACAGTGTGTAAATGATATCTTCCTTAGTTTATTTTTTATCTTAGCTTGTTATCACTAAGTTTTTTAGTTTCCTTAATGACTTCTACAAGATAAACCTTAATTTTTTCAGATTAAAAAGTAGAGAAGATAAACTTCTGTGCATTTAACCCACGTAACATTATTAAACCCAGAACATGATTTACTGATCACCTTTAATTTTCTGGTGTGTAACCATGAAAAGTCTCTAGGACAGTTGACTAGAACAAAAGGCAAATGCGCTTTTAACTGAAAACGCATACAATTTTTAAAAAAGAATCGGAAAACCATCTGTACTGTAAACTTTTGTGTCTCTTATTCATTCCTGTTTACTCTGCTATTCAATCCAAATAAAGATTGTTTCCACCTCAGCAACACAAAAATCACATGGACTATCCTTCAGGCTGTCAGTCAGAGGAAAGATATACATATGCCCAAAGTATACACTTGTGCTTGTTCAGTGTTATTTGGGGAAAATATGTTGCATGTTCTCCTGGCTCTCCTAGTTTTACATTTTGAATTAATGCAATTTATTCTAATTTATGACAACTGTTTGAAAGACTTGCTCTCCATTTTTCCCATTTATAAAGAATTATTTACAAAAAGGGAAGAGCAGGAGGGAAAGTAGGTTACTTTGCACAGTCAGGTGTAGGAACTGCGTGGACTCAGTCTTGGAGTCAGCACTGTGTTGTAGGGCTGGCTGTCAGGATGTCTTTCATAGCACCCTTTTCTGCATGTTTGGAGATAGGAATGAAATTAAGGAGAACCTTTCTTCTTCTAAAAGAAAGTCTTATACAATTGAGTTAATTATCTCCTCCTCCTCTCCTGTTCTCTCTTCCTGTATTTATATAGCAGCTATCACCATAGTACTTACACACGTTGGTAAGAGTGTTATTTTAGGGGGGAAAAAAAAGGAAGAATGAAAGAAAGAAAGAAAGGAAAAAAATCAAGGCAAGGGGGGAAAAAAAAAAGCCCAGAGTCTTCCTTGTCCTAGTAGGAGAATCCTTCAAGGCACAAAATCGTGGGGAATCTCCATGATTTTAGAGGTCTTTTAAATAGGTCTGAATAAAAGGGATTGACCTCACTGTACCTAGAACGGTGGCTCAACCGTAGTAGGTATTTAAAGAATACTTATTGACTAGCATCACTAGTATCTATTCTCAAATTCCTTGTTTAAAAACAAAGTCTCATCCCCAAGTGCTCTGCTCTGCCTTGCTTGTTCTAAAAGGACTGCATGCTGGAGAAGGAGCTCAGGCACAGAGACGATAGGGAGCTCATGTTGATTTCAGAGCCAGTATAGGATCCAGATTTACCTTGGGGCTTTCATGAAATTCTATTTGCCTATGGTTCTTCTCCTGCTAATTATATATATGCACAAAGTGGTATTCGGAACATAACTTCAGCTACTAAGATCCTAAGATCCTTAAAAGAAGTCCTAAGTCAAGAGAAACTAAACTAAGACTTACTAAAATGTGCCAGACATTGGTCTAATCTTCTCATTTGTATTAACTCACTCAATTCTCATAACATCTCTGGGAGGTGTGTCTTATTTTTATCATCATCATTTTATAAATAAAGGAGCTGAGTGATGGAGAGGTTAAGTAGTCCATGATCCTATAGTTAGTAATGACCAGTGAAAGGGATTTGAACCCAGACTCTCCTACTCCAGCGTCCAGTGTTCTTAACTACCACACTACACCTCCTCTCTCTCAAAATACTTATCAGTTCTGTTCTGGATCAGAAATTAGGGCTGGGAACAAACCTTTAGGATGATTTTAGGGCTTATATCCTGCCAGTACAGTCATGATCTGCTGAACCTCAAATCTAATCTAACCTCAAGGTTGGCAGCTGACCACAAGACTCCCAAGAAAGTATTATCCTAAATTATCCTTTGTCTATGTGGAACCTATGGCCTTACACTAAAATTGTAATTAATTAATTAAACAGCCACTTAGCAACTACAAAGTGAAATTACTGAGGATACAATGAGAAATCATTTTGCTTTTATGGAAATATCAGTCTACTGGGTGGGAGGAAATTAAATACATCATGTCAAATGTTGCTTAGGTATGACTGGTGGAATCTACACAATGTTACGGCAGCAAGGAAGAAGGATTTTGATGTGTGGATGGTGGAGGTTAGTGCAGACTAGGTATCAGGATAAAGCATGTACATGGAGATCTATATTCTTGAGCTTAAGTCTTAAAAAGTTGCTAAAGATTTATGTAGTCAGAGAACTAGACGAGGACAGTCTAGGAAGAAGAAGCAGTTTGTTCAAAGACTTGAATATATGAAAGATAATGCTGTAAATATGGTACAGCTGGAACGATGTATAAAAAAAGTGATGAGAGATGGGCTAAAAGTCACCTGTGACTTCTGTTCTGTAGATAAAGTTTTGCCAAGATGATAAACAGGGCTCTAGTATCATCAAACCTCTTTTTTGAAATGAGCTCCGAAGTTGATGACCTGGAGGAGGGTAAAGCTAAAGAGAAGAGAAGCAGGGAAGGAACCTTCTAGAATAGTGCAAGACACTATTATACGTATTAAACGTATTATAAACTTTAGTACTCAGAACAATCGTATGTACAAGATATTATCTCCATTTTATAAATTTTTTTAAAAATCTGGGAATTGTTGTGTAACTTGTGCAAGATCTTGTAGCAAGTAAGTGACAGCTGTTTTAATTTCCTATCAGTTGGACTCCAAACACTACCACTTCCTATTATATCATGCTATTTCAGTATCTGAAAAAAAAGCCTACACTCTTTGAATCACTCAGAACTTTACTGCACTGTCCAGATTCTCTTTTCTAACTCTGCCTGTACGTTCTCACCCTCTTCTGTTACATACCTTCCTCAACTTTCCACTCAGTGCTTCCTGGTTCTCACTTCCGCCCATCTCTCCCCCTGACTAGATCCCTCCTTCTGAAGCAATCCATACCTTCCACACGTCACATGCAGGCACCTGAGAACCATCCTGCCCCTTTTGCCCCTCTAACACTCGACAGTGAAGTTGTCCCCATGTCCTATTGTTTCCATTTTTAAGTCTCTCTCAAGTTTCTTTGTTGCAGCTTTGGTTAAACTGATCACTCTTACCTATACTATTGCAACAGCATTTAAACTAGTCTGTAACTATACTGGGATAGTGAAGTGATGTTTCTGAGTAGAAATCTGACTACACTACTTCCCTGTTTAAAACTCTTTATTGGCTCCCTATTAAAAGCAGAACAAAATATAACTTTTTGTTTTTTAAATTGTGTTACATTAGTCACCATACAGTACATCATTAGTCTTTGATGTAGTGTGCCATGATTCATTGTTTGCGTATAACAGCCAGTGCTCCACGCAATCCGGGTCCTCCTTAATACCCACCACCAGGCTCACCCATCCCACTACCCCCCTCCCTTCTAAAACCCTCAGAATGATCTACAGAGTACCCCCAGAATAGGTCACCAATTCGATCTCAAATCTTATTTCCTGTTGCTTAGCACACCTGTCTAGCAATAATAAGCACTCAATAAACATTTCTTGGATAAATGGTTGAATGAAACTAACTTGCTTAAACTAACATATTTAAAAGAAATAGAGGTACATGCGATCTAAAATAATAACTTCATTTTTTTCAGTTGCTACCCCAAGGTAGTTAGTAATACTTAAAATATTTATAAATAAAGCATCGGCATTGACCAGTTAGAGTGGACACAGGCTGGGTGTCACTCTCCATGTGCACTGTGACTATACCTCTCGTTAGTGGGTAGGTTTTTATTAGCGGAGAGTCCCCTCAGTTGAGTTACTCTCATTTATAATAGGCAGAACAGCTTTTGCACAGAGTTCTCTGATTTTGGATATCATCCTAGAAGCCTCCTCTCGCTCCAGCTGGCTTCCTCTCTGAAGCAGCTGAAGGACCAAGAGGGTGGAAGTAAGATTCATAGAGGGGGTCTGGGGCTTTAAAAAGAGAACAGCTCCTGTGTTCTTGGTGGATGTGCAGCAGAGAGGAGCACTGCACTCCACATTTGCTCTCCTCTCCCCACAGAAGTTCTGCAAAAAGACCTTTGAGGGTACACATGGAACTCCCCTCCCTTTGGAACCCTTCTCTTTCCATGGACTTTTCAGTCTCTGGCCCACTTTCCTCCCAGTCTACTTGTCTCTCTTTCTCACCTTTTTCTGTCACTTACAAGTGTTTCTGCCCATCTCAATGCCTTTTCCCTTCTGCTTCCCTCCTTCTCCTCTTCCACAAACCATCCTCATTTCCTTAACTGAATAAAACTACAAGCTTGTTTACTTAGCATTTTCATTAAATTTTTACCACCTAAGGAACAAATATTGCCTTTTACTTGGATAAAAAGCCTTGAATACATCAGTTTTTGTTTCTAATGAAGCAGTGATTTATTATACCTAAAAAAAAAAAAAACAAACCTATTGTGGTCTGAGTGCTTCAACAAATAAAGGCAAATGAAAGGAGAGACTGGTACTTTTAAAAAGGAAGAAGGTGAGGAGGAGGAGGAGAAAAATGGAAAAGGAGAATTTCACAAATCAAAAGTTAGAAAGAAAAAAGAAAAAAAGAAATTTGGGCCAAAAAATAAATACCCTGTAATGACTATATCATCTCTCTGGTTCACGTTCTTGACCTTCTTGGCATAGGTGGAATTCCTATCCAGCTAAAGGAAGACTAGCCAGAAGGTAAGAAATCACATGTGGTTTTATTCATTAATTTTTTTGAGCACCACTATGTACCAGGTACTGTTCTAGGCAACTGGAAATCTTACAAGAATAACTTATGTTGATGATCTTTTGTGTTTCTTTTTATATTAAGAGCATGTTCTTTTCAGGGGAACGTTTATTTTGCCAGCCTCCCTTTTTGTAAGTTGCTTTGTGTGCCAGCCAAAACCAAAAGCAAAAAGTAGGTAAAAAGCAAAAGAATAAACTCATGCACATAAAAATCTTATAAAGATTTGTATTCAGTCTACTGTGGAGAGAACGTTCAGCCCTTTTCTTATTGTGTTTGCATCTGCTTCCTTATCCCCAAAGGGAATTAGCCGAATAAACCCCTACTGTACCTGGTGGAAGTAATGCACAGCGGCAACTTCACTTGTGTGGCTGGATATTAATGCTGATGTACAGGAGTTAAATATAGCACAAAGCAAGTGTGTCAGAAGGGATAAACAAAGCAACTAACTTCACACTGTAAGGGGTGGGGAGGGGGGCAGGCAAGGAGATTATATACACTTAAGCACCGGGATAAACTGCAGAAGTGGAAAACCAGTTAAGAGGAGAATGTGGTGAAGATTCGGAACTGAGTTCATGGTAACCTAATATCCTCAATGGCAAACGCCAAGAATGCTGCCTGGGTGGGTTTGAAGGAGGGTCTGGAACAGAAATCTGTGAGGATGTTGATCTATAAGCAGGCTCAACAGGATAGATAGTGTTCTCTAATCTTTCTGGTTCCTTTCCTGCTTCAAACAGGAGATGGGTACCAAGTCCATACATCATTGGCTACCACCGGTAGTAGTATGTACTGGTCCTATAAATCTCTGTAGTTCCCATTGCCTGATTGTTCGATGCCACTCTGAAAAACTTTGGAAGTGCTTCATGGGCAATGGCTTAAATGAAGGAGCTTGTTCTGAGAAGTGGATCCATGGTCAGGAGATTTTTGCCTATAGCCATGGATATTCTGGCTTCAAGATGTACCCCATCCTTTCCTTAGAACACTATGTGATGTATGAATCAAACCACCGGATGGGAGTTAGGAAAACTGTATTTAAGAAGCGATTCTTTATTGAGGAGGGCACGTATTGCATGGAGCACTGGGTGTGGTACATAAACAATGAATCTTATAACACCGAAAAAATAAAAGTATTTGGGGGAAAAAAAATAAAAAGAAGCGATTCTTTCATTACAAACCTATGTCATCTTGAAAAGTAAACTCCTCAGCATGTTGTTTATTTATTTTCATTTCTATAGTAAGATAGTTAAACAAGATGACCTCTGTTGTTGTTCTTTCTGGTTCTGACATTCCAGATTCTGAGTAGATTAACTTAAAATGCCCCCATTTATGACCAAATGTATAAGTTGTGGTGAATGCCTCAGCCACAGAGGATGACAAAATGGCCATCCATGCTTGGAGCCTGCTGTGGAGAAGCCTAACCTTCCTCAAGACACTGATCATCTCCCTTTTGGGGAAGATTTTTTCCATAAATCAGAATAGCCACCTCTATACCTGAGTGCAGCTGAGTGAATCCTACCTCTTTAGTTAACTGATATGTCCCCTGGGCTTAGAACAGTCACTAGCACTTACTAAGTGCTCAGAAAATCTTTGATGAATGAGTAAAATAATTATCTCCTGGGAAACTGATACCTAAATGGGACTTAAAAGGCTGTAAAGGATAAGGAGGTGCACTTCTTTCACGGCATGCAATACTGAGTGTAACTGAGGATAAGAGCAAGAATTCAGTGTTCAAATCTTGACTCTATCACTTATTATCTTGCTGACCACAGGCACATTACTTAATCTTTCCAAGTCTAATGCTCTTCCAGGGAAAGTGGGGTTAAAATGGTATCTCCCTCATAAGGACATTGTGAAAGTTTAACAAGTACTGAGTGATGAGCCCAGTGACTATCAAATAATGAGTTGTTAATAAATATTAACTCTACTTAAGTTTGAGCTGGGAGGAAACAGGATAACTTCTTCTAAAGCCATAGTGATACAGGTGTATTCTGTTAAAGAGCTTCGGTTATTCAACAACAATGAAACTGATGTTTAAGATGTTCTCTATTGAACTGATTGTGTTGTGTGGGAAGGGTTCATTTAAAAGAGTAAGAGTAAAGAAGAAATAAGCAGGTTATTGGCTAGTATCTAGTGAAAAGTGAATTCAGCAGAGAGAATACACAGGTTCTAGATTGGATGTGATGATACATGAGCTTTGGTTTGAGGCATTAACACAGGGCCATCTGGGGGTGGGGTGGGGACAGTGAGCTTGAACCATAGAGGCTCATTTACTAGGGCAAAGGCCACTGGCCAAGTTGGTTTAAGTATCTGGCTAAGGTGAAGGCAAAGTGTCCAGAGGAAATTGTCCAAGGTTATGTTGGGCCCCAAATATGAGGGCTGGTTGTACTGTGCACAGGGAATGCTAGAGAGTTTTCTGACACAGTTGCTTTTGGATTTGGAGATAGCCTTTCCTTTAGGTCAGGGTGTTAGACCATGAACAAGGGGGGCTGGGATGCATGGGTGGGCCCAAGCCTTAGGAGGCAGGTAGGTAAGAGGCTGGGGAAAACGCAGAAGATGTGCTTTGCTTGTAGGTAGACTCTGAGACTTTCCATTTGAGTTAAAATAGCAGGAGGAGGAATAGAGAGTTAAATAGAGAGCACTTTAATTTAGAGACCCTAAGGCCACCCAAGTTTTACTCTGCTCATGGGTTAAATATCTGGTAGGCATCAGAAATTAATTCCAAGTTGCACCATGTGAGATTGATGCCACCCATATGCATTCTGCGTTGACACCATTGGCTCAGAAAGTTAAGTTGGCTGTAGCGACAGTTGATAAAGAAACTTGGCAGGGGCTGGTAGCAGAGCTACAGAGAAGAAATAAAAGCAGAGAGAGAGAGAAGGAAAAGAAAATGAAGCTAAATAACACTGACCACAGGGGGAAAAAAAAACCTAAACTTTAAAAAATGAGTAAAAGGCTTATTTCTCTGATCCAAGAAAGTTTATCTGAGGCAAAATAGGCTGATCCAGTGACTAAAGAATTTTCATCTGTTTCCAAAGGGACCAGATCTGGGGCCTGCAATGAAAAACAAACCACCTCCTTCCCCCACCTACTTCTCTTGGTTATCTAAGAGGCTAGGAAAAGTGATGTTAAAACAGGATGGAATAATGCTAATATTCTCCAAAGATCCACAGGGTCAAAGCTCAAAGAGAGACCTTAAAAAGGAAAGTGACATTAAGAATTACCTGAAGCAAACTGCTGGAGGCCAGAAAGCAGCAGCAAGCACTATCGTTTAAGAATAGAGAGCTTTGCCAATGTAAATGGCCCACAGGCATATTCTGTCCTCACACTGGGTAGAGATCTGCTGAGCACTTGCCACAGGAGAGAATCTGAACGTGGAGTGGTATGATGGTACAGCTGGGGTCAGTTCCCACTAGGAAATGTAAAGTAGGGAAAGGCCTTGAAGTCTGGAGTGTCCACTTTATAATGTAAACCTCACAAAACGTTGAGGGAAGGTAAATGGGAATGGGAATGTGGGAATCCAGATAGTGTATTCCCTAGGGGTGCCCTGTTTTAACATGAATTGTCAATCTGGACTGCTATTACAAAAATACCACAGGCTGGGTGGCTTAACCAACAAACATTTATTACTCACGGTTCTGGAGTCTGGAAGTCCAAGATGAAGGCATGGAAAGATCTGGTGTCTGATGAGGGCCTTCTTCCTCCTTCATAGTCAGCCATCTTCTCACTGTGTCTACACATGGAAGAAACAGAGCTTTATGGGGTCTCTAATATAAGGGCACTAATCCCATTTGTGGGGACTCCACCCCATGACCTCATCACCTCCCAAGGCTCCACTTCCCAATACCATCACATTTGGGGTTATGATTTCAACATATTAATGTGTGGGGGTGGACGCAAACGTTCAGAACATAACACCAACTTTAACCATTTCATTGTTCTAATTCTTTGATCCGAACTTTTCTGTTTCCCACTTTGAAACTCTAAGACATCTAGATTATCAACTAGAGTTTTTTTATAGGCCCAGATATTCTTTATATCATGTGACTTGCCTTCCTGTAGGACTTCACGTAACCTTGGATGCCACCCAACTGGTATAATTTGTGAGATGCCAATAACATAAGTCTCTCTATGCGACTGTCAAAATGGAGCTATTTTCCTTGTGGTGCCACACACTGGGAATTATCAGTCATGAGCCCAATTCTGGCAAAAATTTGCCTGATAGACCTTGGGGGCTGAGACCTAGGAACACAGGAGAAATAGGACATGACTAAGGTTTTGCATTTGAGTGACTGGTAGAAAATCTTAGAAATGATCTAGATCAATAATGATAATGGTGGGGACACCTTTATGAGTTCAAGCAGAAGATTAAAATTATAAGACAAGTTTATCCATAATTGTCCTTAAATTTGTCAAATCTGATTGTAATAAAGAACAAACAGTAGTTTGAAGACTTGCCTACTCATAATGTTGGAGGAAATGCCCAACACTCAGTGTTTCAAGTTGGTTTCTTGCACAAAAGTCACAGTGGTGACTTAGACATTCTTTGATTAAATTAAATTAATGCAGGTAAACTGTTTTCAGGATATAAAGCGACCCAGAAACTGACTCATGATCTGAGAACCATTTTTGTTTTCAATTACAGTCACTTATTGTATACAGGTTTCTAAGGTTGACTTATTTACTCACTAAAAAATTTAAATAGTCAACTACTATAGGAATAATATAATTAAAATAAATAAAAATATTGAAAGCATGCTTGAGTGTGTTACTTTATTAATGTCTATTATAATGAAAGTCTTTTTTCAGCACCATGGAAAATCTGCAGAGCCCAGTCAGGGGGGTATGATTTGACCAAGCAAATGATTGGTATGATTTGAAGGGACAGTGGAGAATAGAACATTTGTTTGGCTTAAATTGGGCAATTTGATTTAAGAAGCACCAGAACAATACACAAAACTACATATGCCATCCAACCCTGTCAAGAAATACCATTCCAATGCTGCGGAGCTGTGCCAATTCAACTCAGAGTGCCATCTTCAGCCAGCCTCATATGGCAGTGAAGATTCAGTGAAGAGTCAAACCATTTCCAGTTTCCTTTAATCCCTGGGAGATGGATTTAAGAGGCCAATGTGCCTTTTCCACATTGCTGAGAAAATAGAGCAAGCACAAGTCTCTGTGTTTGCTTCTAACTTTATAATACTCCGCAGCCACAGGAGCAAGTATCATCAAATATATACTGATTTTTATTGAGGACTGCAAACTTTCAGATTCCAATTCTTTTTAAAACAAAGGAAGACAACGAATAATGAATAACAACTTCAGAACAGGCAAAGCTAATTCTATTTTGAGGCTCCAGTAGGTATTCTTTGGTGATGTTTAGGTCAGGCAACCATCACTGAAAAGTTACAGTTCTTGCAAGTTACTTTTCTATTTAACCAATAAGTATCCTGGAAACTTTATTATGACAATATGATGGATTCTGTGTTCCACCCTGAAAGGTCTTCCTGCCTGGCCTCCAGAAGATTAGTGGAAAGGGCATTTATTGTCATTCAGTTCGTTCACTAGGGACCAGAATAAAATAAATTCGGTGTTAAAGTAGAAATGAATAACTTTTGATTTTTGTAGGCACAGCCACAGACCTCACTTCAGCCAGAAAGCTGAGGCATCCTCAACTTTTTCTTTCTAATCCCTTGAATTTAAATAATCACCAATCCTGCTTTGACCTGCTTCCTAAATTGCTCTTTTTCTTCTCCCTTCCTCTTCATCACCACCGCCACTGCCCTACTTTGAGCTCTCAACATTTTTTTCTGGAATGTTATATTTGCCTTGTTAATGATCCTAACTTTCTGTTCACAGCAATCCAAATCAGCTCACATACTATTGGCAGTGCTGATTTTCTAACATTCCTATCAAATAATATTAACCATCCCGATAAAAAACAAACACACAATAATGACAATTATGGTAAACCCAGAAACAAACTCCGGTGTCTTCCTGTCACTTGTAGGACCAAGTCTAATTCTTCACAGGACTTTCAGATAAATTCACATTCTGGGTCCTGCCTATGTTCCTAGCCTCATCTTCTGCCATACTCCCTCATGTTTCCAGTGCACTAGCCAGACAAAACTATTTGCAGTTCTCTAAACCTGCTATGGTTCCTCATGCTTCTATACAAAACATCCTCCTTTAGCCACACTGCAAATTCATCTCTGAATCACCATGAGGATAGTTGCCTGCCAACCAAGAACACCCTCTTTGAAGTATTATGTAAGAGATAAACTTCATTCATATTTGAGCCATTATATCGTTTTGACTCTTTTTGCTACAGTAGCCTGTCTTGTCCTAAACTGCACCTGTGTAGGAGTTAGAAAAATGTGTTCTTCCTAGGGGTGCCTGGGTGGCTAGGTTGGTTAAGCCTCTGACTCTTGATTTCAGCTCAGGTCATGATCTCAGGGTGGTGAGATCAAGCCCCGCGTTGGGCTCTGCACTTGGCTTGGAGTCTGCTCAAGATTCTCCCTCTCCCCCTCCCCATGTTCTCTCAAGTTCACATTCTCTCTCTCAAATAAATAATCTTAAAAAAAAAAAAAGTAAAAGGTGCTCCTCCTCGAGGGTGTGTAGCTTGCCTGTTGGAGGGAGTCAAAGAATGAGGCAACCCCTTCTGACAGGTTCTAGGAAGTTTGATAAGAAACTCTCCCCTTTATGGAAACACAGAGTCACATGGCTTCACAGGCAGAAGTTGGGCTAGATTTTAGCTTTCAAAGACCCATGCTTTAGAGTAGTACAGAAATTTCGCGATCATTTTCAGTGGCCTAGGAGTGCCCAGTGTGTAAGAGGAAGGACTTTACTAGGAAGTACAAAAACATATGGATTAAAACCTTGAGGACGTATTAATAAGCAACTATAACTCAGAGGGCAATGTAATGAGCTATTACAAATGTACAAGTCATAGAACCTCCAAGGAGGGAAAGAGTATTTAAAACTCAGAAAAAGTTTTATGTAGAAATTTGAATGTCTACTGGGCCTTTTTTAAAATTATTTTTTTAAAGAATTCTTTATTTATTTGAGAGAGAGCATGAGCATGTGCTCGTGCAAGTGTGGGGTAGAACAAAGGGAGAGGAAGAGGGCCAGAAGCAGACTCCATTCACTGAGCACCAAGCCTGACGCGGGGCTGGTTCTCATGACCCTGGGATCATGACCTGAGCTGAAATCAAGAGTCTGGCACTTAACTGAGCCACTCAGGTGCCCCTGGGCTGGACCTTTAAAATAGGTAAACTTTGATATTCAGAAAATGAATATCAGAGAGTACAAGAACATTCTCTTTAGTTGGAAGAGTGTGGGAAAAAATATTAAGGTGTCAAAATGCACAGTTACTTATCTGGGGTATGAGGGTGGAGGAAGATGAGAATGGCAAGATAGGCTGGAACCTTTTCATAGGAGGATCCACAGGAGGATTTTAACATGAATGTTCTAAGAGCCTTACAAAAATGGTTTTAAAGAGAGTAGCCTGGAGAGACAAAAAACGAGTTAGGAAAGCTACTGGAATTATTTAGGCAAGAAATAAAGAGAATCTGAATACTTCTTGATGTGAGGGAGGATAGAAAGGGACAAGGAATATAGGGTAATATTTAGAGGCTGGGTGCACAGAGGGAGGTGATAGGCTTAACATACATTGGGATACCATGAAAAGGCACATGTTTTTATAGAAGATGAGTTCAGTTTTGAACTCCTTGAGTTTGACTGGATCTATATACAGAGACAAGTTTTATATCTTGTGTCCATCTTTAGGTTGTAAATAGCAAACAGTTAAAAAGCTCTTACTGTATGCCAGGCACTACTCTAAGCACTTTAAACATATTAACTCAATATTCAAGCAACCATGAGGTAATTACTAATATTATCCTCATTTTACAGATAGTTGATATGCTCAGAGTAACTCAGTTAAGAAGTGGCAGAGCAGGGATTTTAACTTAGGGAAGTCTGACTCAAAAATCCATGTTTTGAACTGGCATGCTACACTGCTTCTTATAAACTCACTTAGAGAAATAGGACTTCAGAAAGCAATAAAGAAAATATAGTGTAGATTGTGGGTGTTTGGGACTATTTCTAATAATTATTACTAATCTAAATTTTTTTAGTGGCTTTGTTTCTCTTTAGTTGAACATTAGTATCTTTGGAAGCTTCCAGACCAATAAGGTACAACTTAATAGACAGTCATCTTTTCCAGATAGAAATATGCTTCCGAAAAAAATTATGCAAAAATATATGAGGATAAAGGGAGAATCTCGTATTAGATTCCATCATAGGCAGAGGTGATTTCTCAAAAAATATTAACATCTTAGTGCCCCGTGAAGAAAGCCACAATAGTTTGTCAGCCTGGGCTCTCACTCTTAGCCTTGTTCTTTACGGTTGGTCCTTAGCCAGAGCAAATCCTTCCAAATGACAGTTGTCTACTGTCACAGGTTACAGATTAAAGTGACAAACTATTCAGGATGATGGATAAAAATACTACACACTCAGAGATCCTAAGAAGAATCCCTTGTAACTAGATTCTTAGCACTAGGAGTAGATGTCCATCTCTCATTCCCATTTCCTGGAACAATTTTGGCTTTACTGTAGCATGAATGGCTGGAAATAGTTCATTAATAATACTTTAAGTTAATCTGCACTTTTTAACTAGAGTTTCATCCCTTGTATATCCAATTGAGAGACATGATGTATAGGATAATAGCCCAAATCTCCCACGCTTTCTTCATATCTTACCACATTTCCAGTGAGAAATGACTGGTAAATTAATAATAGTAAACTGACATCTATATGAATAGGTCTGGCATGTGAAGGATTCCAGTAAGGAGGATGAGTTGGGTGACCTAATATCCCAGTTTGCTCTGGACAGTCCTGATTTACCCTTGGTGTTTCCGTGTAATTATTATTAACTCCTCCTTCACATTCTCAAAAGTGTTTTGGTTTGGTTCATAAAACAAATGGTTATTCTGATGAGGAAAGCACTGAGAGTCTTGGCCATAGAATTATAGACCTAATTCTCTATCCATTTAGGTAATTAAGTGTGGTCAGTTATTTGAAGGCAGTCTCAGAACTTCCTTTAAATAAAATCAAAATGTAACAGTAAACCAAGAACTTTTCTCTATTTTTATCTTTTTTTAAATTTATAATTTGATTGTTGAATGCAAATAGCTGGATTATTCAACTAATTAGGACAATTAGAAATCTAAACCTAAACAAAGGATATGTAACAACAAGTCATGATGTGATCCAGTGAAGTGAAGCACAGGCTATGAATTTCCTATTCCAACATCTATTCTCTCCCTCCTCCTGAGTATGAGAACTCTGAATCTAGTTTGGGTGGTAAGGTATCAAGCTAAAAGTCTACGTTCCCCAGGGTAATTGGCAGCAAGATTTGGCATGGTGATTAAATTCTGGTCAAAGACGTATATTCAAAATGCGTGGTACTTCCTGGAAGTCTTACTAAAAAAGGAGAGAGCAGAACTTTCTTCTTGCTTTCTGGAATACAGTGGAATGACTAGAACTGGAGAAGTCATCTCCAGCCATCAGTCAACACACTGAAGGTGGTGGGGCAAGCCAAAAAAAGGGGCCTTATTTCCTGACGATCCTGGAACCACTATGTTAGTTCTAGACTACATGTCTCTGGATATCTTTTCTGTGGGAGAAAAATTAACTCTTGTTTATGGCACTGTTATTTTTCTCTTTGGTTGCTTGAAGACAAACTTAATTCTTAATGACTCCAGGGGGGAGGTGGTGATGAAAATTCTAAACACAGAGTTCAGAGTGGGTAGCACTGAACACTGAGGAAAGTGGGAATGTGTTAGATGGGAAGGGGAGTCTACAGAAAGGGAAGAATCTCTTTCAAATGTTCATAGAATTTATAAAGGTGCAATTTACCATTTGGAAGAAATGAAACTACTGAGAAAATCATGTATCTTATTATGTATAGCAATGATGATACTCCAAGTGTGAGCAGTAAAATGCCCTGAGTATATCAGAAGTATCCGTAGGTGAATTAATACAGTATCCAAGTGCCCATACTTCAGCTTGGAGTCCCGGAATGTCTGGACTTTTTTTTTTTTTTTTTTTTTTTTTAAAAGGAAGGCACATTATAAAGTACTGCAGTATCAATTGACTACAAAATGCTTTCACAACTTCCCAGAAGAGTTTCAGCTCATTTTAGCACAACATGACCGGGTATGACTACCCATTACAATATGCTAGCACGTGAATTCATTATGTGCAATATCTAAGCCCATCAATGTTGATCTAAGCATTTCAATGGCCAGAGCTCATAGATCCATCTAAATACGGTCTGAAGTTTTGGCTTTCAGGAATACATCACAGACACACAGCCTTACCTCTGTGGAATCAGAGGGCTTACACTTGGGTATCTAAGGGCTTGCTAGGACTGGGAGCAGATGGTAGTTTTTATATGTTCTTTTTATAAATTCATTTTGAGCAGTTTTTTTTTTTTGCATGAATATTTCATTTATGACAGGGTGCTGCTTAGTTATATAAAAAGTAAATACATAACGAGCGAGGTGTAAGTATAGCAGCAATGTAGTGTTGAGGCTAATGGGTGGAGAGGATTTTAAAAATACAAAGAATTCTCATTTTCAAAAAGAACTTTGCAAACTTTAAGAGAGAAATGACTTGTTTCTTTCCTACTTCCTTTATTCCTCTCCCACCCCCCATTCTGTTGTGTGCTAGTCCAGGGAAAGAGGAAGCTTTATACTCAAGAAGTCAAGCATTGGATTTTCAATCCTTATTAGGAGCACTATTTTTACAAGTTTGAAAAAGGACAGAAACAGCCTATATAAAGTGAAAATAGCAAGGGCAAGAACCACAAACAGTAGCAGCCCAAGGTTAGGAGACCGTGGATGGCTGGATACACAACCAGCAGCAGGAAGAAAGAAGGATGGAAAACAACAGCTGCTATAAGCTGAAATGATGAGCCTTGATCTTCATAAGGGACAGGTGGCCAAGATATGCCTGCCATATACTTCCCATTGTGCAACATCATGTATATTGTCACCATGTTCTGGGCTTCAGGAACTGTTTCCAGGCTTATTTTGCTTAGAAAAAAATGTCGAAGACACCTTGCAAAAATTTATCAAATCCGACTTCTCTATGGAGTTGTTTTAGCCCAAGCCTATATTATATGTTGCCACAATTAATTGGAATAGGTATGTCTTATTCTTAGCTCTATCTTAACCTAAGCTACATTAGCTGGTACCCAAAACTAAAAAACAGACAACCCAAAACTCCCCCCAAAACAACTGAAGTTTTGGTCAGTCCCTCAAATCTTGTGTGGGGAAGAGTAGATACTGCGTGATTTTGTGCACAATATTTAGGAAGATATAAATAAAATGGATGTCCTGATGTCATTAAAATGACATTCATGTCTGCAATGATCTAAAGACAATGTGGGTTCTAAGAAGGTAAATATGATGAAGAATTTCATGTTTTTCTAAATGTTCCTTGAGGATAAGGACTTTATTTTATATGGCAGATCTTCAATATTCATGAGGGATACCACAGTCCCAAATTCATGAATATCAATTTAGCATGTAATTGTCTCCATAAAACTTCTATTTTCTGGATTAGAACCATCACTTTCTTGGATAGTTTTGCTTCCACTTTACTTTCATCACCAGAACTAGCAGCTGACTTTATTTTCAGGGCAAGTATTCACAAAGAAAATAGTTTTTCATCATGTCATGAGAATTACTGCATAGTAACTTGACCACAAGTAGAGAATATCTAAACCGCTGTGAGAAGATATGTGGGCCAGTCCTCTAAGCACACTCTAGCTAAAGGATTCCTGTGACTCTAGTTAAAGGATTCCTGTGAGAGT
The DNA here is from genome assembly GCA_028534135.1 of Potos flavus. Classification (NCBI taxonomy): domain Eukaryota; kingdom Metazoa; phylum Chordata; class Mammalia; order Carnivora; family Procyonidae; genus Potos; species Potos flavus. Next base: position 56,468,563 of record CM052895.1, read on the forward strand.
CCTGCCTCTTGCCACATGTAATTCAATTTCATGCCTCAGCAAAATTACAAATTGTTACATGTCATGAACTCTTGAGTGTTGCTTGAGGGTAGTCAAAATAGCAATGCTGAATCCTAGGTGAGTAATATATTTCTTTGTAATCTCAAAAAATTGCCTCCTACAATGCCTTATATGTAGTAGATTATCAATGGGCTTTAGGCTAGTTGATCATCTGATTATTTTAAGTAGGACTATTTTGGTACACTCCGAATGGATGAGACGTTGGGTAGGCCAATGGAACACCCCACACTGAGTTGCTCTTTGGCCCCCTCTAGTGCACCTCTTAGAGGCAAGTTAGTAATTTTAGTTAAGAATAGCATTAGACTAATGGGCGCTATACAGTGCTACAGCTGTTGTTAAGGAGGGGGAAAAGGATTACAGAGAAAACAAATGTGGTCTGCATGGAAGGAGTTGATGAATGAGTTAGAATGCTTTATAAACTTTGCGAACTTTATGTTAAAAATATTTTTAGAGATTCCTTAGGAGCTAGCTTTAGTAATAAATTGGTGAATCAGTAAGTCAACTTCTTCCTCAAGACAGAAGTTCATTTATTACCAGCCTCAAGAAAATGCATTATGGAGATTCTTTTGGTTCAGCCACTGATCTTGGGTTACCCATAGGTCAATTTGTCATTTATTAAGAGCAATGGGAAGATGTATATGTAGTACTTAACCAAAAAATGATCACTTATACCTGGACTTTCTATCTTTTCTATAAAGACTTTTGAATATTTGTAAATATTAATTGAATGCATAATATAAACTTATAATTATATCACATTTTCTTAGTTTTTAAGAATATACTTTGCTCCAAACTTGAATCTGACCTGCAAAAATGGACTTTCCTACATCTAATTTTCTTCTTGGTAATCCAAAAATTTGATAGATTGCCTGACTTACAGAAGACATAGTTTTGTACAAAGCAATAATATTTATGGTTTCATAAAAACTCATATTTTCATAAAAACCAAACAAATGTTTTTAATAAAGAGATATATATTATAATTTTTGTTTCAGTTCCACTTTTGATTCTCACTAGGTCTTTTATTTCTTTTAGACTAAGGGCCTGAGGGCTATTATCTATTTTTATGACTGATTTACATTTTGTGTGAGCTTTCATCTATCTTTTTTTTTTTCTTGGTGTTATGAAGAGCAAAGGGGCAAATAAATTAAATTCCTGAGGAATATACAGTGGATTAGTGGAAATAATTATTGATTTTAAATATCAATTACATTAAACTGTTGTATCTTGACAGCTCTGTGAATTAGGAGGAAAAGAAAGATAATTCTGAATGCTGCTAAAATATTTCAGGTATAACAGAGAATGGAGGCCAGGAGTAGGAGAGATGAGTACAATGTAGATAGACTTAACTGATTAAAGGACAGATATGAAGTGGAGGGAAAAAAGAAAAGTAAAATCAGGGCAAGTCAGTGAAGGACACTAAAACTGAGGGTTAAAATCTAGTTTTTGAGTTCAGGACAAACAAAAGATTTCACAAAATACTATTCTATAATTTTTTTTTTTAAAAAGCACACCATAATAAAATGGAGTTTTAAGAATGTTTATGAGATAATTTCCTGGAGTATGTTTTCCTTCTGTTACTTAGACAGTGATTTCCAGTGCTACACAAAACTCCTGAACTCTCCTCATAAATTGTCAGTATTTCAACATCAGCATGAATAATGTATGTAAGAGATAGCATAGGAAGAAGAATTCCGATTTGTAAAAGAGGAACAGCAGATGCTGGAAACCCTAATTGTGGTTATTGGGCAATGTTGTCTAGTCCATAGCTCAAGACTTTGACACTTACTGACTTTAACAGGGTTGTGCAATTCATGGACGTGGGAATTTAGGTTGGCTGAAAATGAGTGTATTTTACCTGATAGTTTTCTCAAGAAGGTGATGGTTCCCAGATGTCTAAATTAATATTTTGACTGAATTCCACCACATATGCCTCATCTCTATTGAGCACAATGGAAGACTTGTGTTTTGGGGTTGATTAACGCAGGACACAGGATTAGCACATAGTAGACTAAATTGTAAATGACTGAAAAGAAGCTCATTTGTGTCTATTTATTCATCCTTATTAATAGTTTTGGGCACTTAGAAATGCCTCAAGGAAAGGCAAAACTGCAAGTAAATAAGTTTGTGAATACTACCATTAAATTCTGGGGTATTTGAAATACACAAAAAATGGCAAAAATTAATGGATACCAAAATCTCAAGAATCAGACTTTCTAAAATACATTTATAATTCCAACTTAAATTATTGCCTCTTGAATACCAAATATTTACCTGTTAGCATGTAGGTCATATAATAGCTCAATGAATTATTTGTTCAAATGTTGATTTTCAAAGCTATTAAGAGAATTTTGTTTAAGTAATTTTTAGTAAAATCCTAATGTATTTCAAGCCACTGAATTTTAAAGATCATTACTGAGCAATGGTTTTTGTTTTCTTTCATTAAATTTATTGGGATAGTTGGCTAAGGGCTAGGAAAAAAAGAAAAAAGATAATAAAACGAGTATCTATTAGTGACCACTCAGAACTTCATTTTTATCACAGAATCTGAAAAACTCTTTCATACTTTTTGGATGTTTTCAGAAGAAAAAAAATTCCATGTAAGCAGAAGGCAGAAGAGACTGTTGAATAAGGAAAATTGTGCTGAATAAGGAATCAGAATACCCATGTTCTTGAGTCCTGGTTCAGTTCTATCTAGTTATATAACTGGAAAATTCACCCAAATTATCTGAGCCTCATTTCTCACATCTGAAAAATTAAAGGGTAATAATAAATAATGTATAAACCATGTTCCATCTCTTAGGGTCTATGGCTTTATTACTCTGTGATCCAACATAGAAGTTTGCAAGCTCCTTTCCAGAAAGTTTTCCTTGAGCTGTATTAACATGTTCTACGGTTAAAAGTTAATATTTTCCCAGTTCACTGACAAAGAGAGATATTTTTCCCAATTCAGTGCTTTCTTTGATAATTTTTATTAAAATATTGATTGTTGCTACTACGTACCTATATAGGAATAAAGTACAAATCTTATCTGATTTAGCATAAAGCTTTAGTGCTAGGTATTTTTAGTTTAATACTCCATGAGGCTGAGGTGCTCTACGCCTGATGCCAGTGACGAGGCAGCTCTCTCTCTCCTTCAGCTGAGCAGATCTGTGAACCTCTCAAGGACTCATGTCTTTCTGATCAGTTGGTTCCTTCTGATAATAACAGAGCAGTTCACAGAATAGCACATACTGAGTGGGGTCACTCAGGAATTAGAACTCAGAGGAGGTCAAGGAAGTATGGAAGCCCCCAAGGAGCTTACAAGGTGAAGAGCAGGGGAAGCAGGACCAGTGTTCACGGTAATCTTCAAGGCATGTAAACACATTTGTAGCTGATGACAGCTATAACTTGGTAGAAAAGCAATGTAGGATGATATTTTGAGTTTCCCCCAAGTGTAAAACAAGGAAACTATACCACCAAATCTTACAAGATAAGCCTATGTGCCAAGAAAGGATTCTTACTGATGGTATTTAGTTTGCTGTACAACGTTAACTGTCTTCTATAATCTTCCACTAACCTTGCCTTTTATTTTACTATTTCTTAGGTAAGAAATTGAAAACTCTTAGTAGATAATATGCCTATCATTTAACAAATTTCTGTGTTCATGCTTAATATATAAAACTTTACAATGAATTTATGCACTAAAGATCTATTCTGAATTCAAAAACTCTGAGTGTGCCTAAGAGTCTGTTCAGGACTGTTTTTGTGCACGTGCACACACAAACTCCACAACAAAACAAAACTGCCCTTAAGTGAGAATATTATTAGAAATGTTTTATTTTGGGGCACCTGGGTGGCTCATTCGTTAAGTGTCTGCCTTCCGCTCACTCAGGTCATGATCCCAGGGTGCTGGGATCGAGCCCCACATCAGGCTCCTTGCTCAGTGGGGAGCCTGCTTCTCCCTCTCCCATTCCCCCTGCTTGTGTTCCCTCTCTCACGGTTCTCTCTCTCTGTCAAATACATAAATAAAATCTTAAAAAAAAAAAAGTTTTATTTTGCCTGATCTTAGAAAACCTAAGAACCATCTTGATAATAATTTGAGGAATTGGTTGATGATGGAGTTCTATGTAAAACAAATTGCTTCCTCTTATGTCTCAAGACCCAAAACATACAGTTGACTGATTAAAAAGTCTGTTACGTAGGCGTATTGACACCTGGCAGATAGGAAGAGGAAAGTTGTCAGAGAAAGTGTGGTTGGGGAGACAGAAGAAAAACCAAGGCTATCCTGTGTTATCAATTCCAATGGAGGAGAAATTATAAGATGGAAGTGGTGATAAATCATGTTGAATATTGCAGAGAAAGTTTGGAGGGTTTCTGAGGATTTTCTATTGATTGCTGAGTGCAAGTTGGATTGGAAGTACCTAGGGATCATGTCATGATTAGAAAGCATAAAGGGATGACTTTAATGAACTTATCATATATATGAGGAAAAAATATTACTGCAGAATTAGAAGAACATAGCTGTTTCAAGTTGCAAAATGGCACTATGGTTTTAATATCTCATGACATTTGTTTCCGTACATAGTTCTCTCAAAGAAAATTTTCTTTTTCAAGTAAGGAGTGCTCCTTCTCCCACTGATCAGTCTTCTTAGTGCCCAGGATTGTAAACGTGACTTGTAATGTAATCTGCTCACCCACAGCGGCTTCTCTGAATTTGGCGTCTGTGAAATAAGCTGTCTCCTATCTCATGCACCCATAGAGTCACAGTGGTCTTGGTCATTCTGCCGTACAAACCCTGGGGAGGCAAGTTCACCTCTGACCCAAGCTCAGTCTCTTTGTTGTGGGTAGACTGTAGGCAGGATACTGCTATTTCTCATAAATTTCTTGTAATCATAGCCATCTTTCATGTGCATCACTGAAGAAACCACAGGGACATTCTGTCACTTCAGTACTGTGATTCTACTTGACAAAGACAGGTTCCTTTTGTTTTTGTCTTTTTTGCTGTAGATTAGGTAAATTCAAGGCAGATGGAAGCCAAAATCCAGTCGCCTTCAACTCTTTGACCAGAGAAGATGTCCTGCATTTTCACTAATGGTCGATCTAGATGAGACCTCCTTCTTATTTTTAGACATGATGGTGCTATAATTATTTAACTCCCACGACATATTGCAGTATTACTTTTTTTTTAATATCTATTTTCTTTTTGTAGATATTCTTTTAAGATCCCTGAAGTAAGAGTGGATTGTTGAATGTTTCTCTCAAAGCAAGGTTTTCTTAAAAACTCATCAGAAGAATTTTCTCTTTATTCCTTTGTAAAGAAGCATGCTAAATTTTTTTACAGCTATATAAAAATAACTAGTCAATGTTTTCAAAAAAAGCTCTATGGAAACTTTCTCTCTATGATTTCTTTCAAAGAATATGTTCAAAACATACAGTAATGTTCTTTATTTATTTAGTCTTGTTAAAATTTCTTCATGTTCATGTCATTTTTTCTCAAGGTTCCTAGAGACAACACTTTTTAGAGTTAAATGCTAGTTATGGTTATCAAAGTGCACCAACTATACTTTTCACTGAAATATAGGCAGTAACTGACACTTATACCTGGACAAAAATATTTTGTTATTAGTCATTTACTCTTACCTCAGGCCTCTAACAATTACATACTCTGCTTTTGTGTAGAAAATGTATATATGTGCACATACATAAATGTTACTCTTTGAATGTTCTCAGGGACATTTCCTGAGTCCTCCCTGGCTTTGTGAAGTGAGTTATGTGGCCTTGTCACCTACTGGCTTGCATGGAGGTGGAAAGTGGGAAGTTCTGAACCATCATTTTCAAAAAAGTAAGAATTTTTCTGGACATTCATGACACAGCACTGAATTCACTTTTCTATAGTTCTTTTCTTCATAGTCTCTAAGAGTAGGGTAGTCATTGTTTTGGGCAAAAAGTATAGTAAACAAGGAAGAGTCAATTTTGAAACATTTTTTGCTATTTATTTTTATATTTAAATATATTTATTTTTTAGATTTTATTTTCTGTATTTTAGGTCTTGCTATTTTAATAGACTTAAGGTTTGTATCAGTCAGGGTCATGGTAGGTAATATAATTCACCAGATGGGTCAAATAAAGAGACAAAGGATTAGAGATGTGAGAGGAATAAGGGAATAAATGAAGGCTGGCAAGGACACAGAGAACAGTATAGGTGGGAAGTTGTTACCCTCTGGGGCTGAAGAGGGGAAAGCAGTGTTACTAGAGCTTGGTGAGAACTGGAACTGTGGACAGGGGTCTGGCTGTGGGAGCCATGAAGGGCTGCAGCTACTGCTAGAGATGCAGGGCCAATGAAGTTAGGGAGTGGACAATAAACCATGACCTTTCATCTCCCATATCCTGATCTCCCTCCAGTGTCTTTCATTGGGTAACTGCCAACCAGAAGCCAACAACAGTGTCCAGGTGATAGAAAATAGAAGGGAGGAGATGGATTTGGGAAGGCAAACAGGAAAACCACCAACAATTTATAAGAGTAAAACTACTCTGATGAAAGTGTTAGTTTCATTTTTTTAATTTTGCTCTAGATTCAGCAGCAATACCACAGATGAAAGAGTAGGTGTGCTGTAATATAAACAAGCCAATATAATAAAACTATTAAGACTCAGGGTTTTACACAGTTATTAATTGGATATTTATGGGATGTAGACAGCTTTAAATCAGGGTTTTTTAATGTATCATTTGAATTGCCTGAATCTCTTTGAAACGGCATCTTATAAAAAGTACTCATATTAATGGAGGACATTAAAGATGGCTGGTTGAAGTAACAGTGTGGAGTACCCCTACTCCAACTTCCCCTTCTAACCCTCATACTGTGAGAGCCACTAAAGACCATACTGGAAACACTTGGACTCAAAGGAGTTCCCTTTGTGAAACTTTGCTTTATATAAAGAAATTACAAATTGATTTCTATATTCTTTTTTAATCCATCATCTGTGGGGAAAAAATGCTTAGACTGTTTCTTCAGTTTGTAAAAAAGTGTAATATATTAATAAAGTTTCAATGTTATAATTCAAGATGAGACAGTCTTGTTTCTTCCATCTTTTCTTTAAAAATAGAGTCTGTCACCGATAATTCCAAGACTGAAGATATATGTTTATAAGAAAATGAAATGGTGGATAGATGGTCATTCTTCAGTGGGAAATGTGGGGGATGTTTGATGATTCCAGATTAGTATTCTATCTGGAATAATATAATCAAATAATCGATAAACCTCTACTCTGTGCCAAATACTGCACTAGGCTCTAGTGATACTGAAAGAACAAGAATGCCAAGTTTTCTGCTCTCATGGAAATTACAATCCAATAGGAGACATGGATGGCATGTATTAAGCAAATATGTACAAAGTAATTAATTACATTTACAATGTGTTGTTAAAAACTATAATAGCTATAGGACACTTAAAAATTTCTACTTGTAATATGTGTGTGTATACATATATATATATTTGTATAGATAAGTAGTTTATGTATGGTTTACTTTATAAATCCTAATGTATAAAATATACACATACTGTGGTGAGTGCTCAAAAAAATTTAGCACTGTGGGAGACCTAGACTGGTCCAGAAAAACAGCCTGAAGTCTTCAGTACAACACTTGTAATCTGGCTCCAATCCTTCCATTACTTCCCTACCTACTCAAACTGAATTGATCTCCTGGATGCCAGTTATTTGCATTCTGTGTTTTACCCCATCTCCATATAGTCTTGTTTTTGTTTGTTTGTTTGTTCGTTTGTTTTCTCTGTCTGGGACTTCTTCTCCTATTTGCCTACCTAACAGTTATCCATTTTGAACCATTTAAATCCTTATCAGCTTATACAACTCCATGAATTCTTCCTGATCATTCAGCTAAAAGTGATTACTCTTTCATCTGAAACTCTATTAGCATTTGATCATGTTTGGGACTTATATCCTGCATTATATTAGAATTATTTGATTTTACGTTTTATACACTCATTCAGGAAATATGAACTAAGTGCCTATTATGTGCCAGCAATGAGCAAATATACTTCTGCTTTAATTGAGCTTGCATTTTATTTCTTTGGTAAAATTTAGTTCCTGAAGAGTAAGATTATATTTATGTAAGTTTGCATTTATATCCACTTCAGAACAAACAAGGTGCTTTGAATTTGAGAATTGATGAATAAAAATTGGTGGATATATGAAGTGGCATCATTTAGCCATTACATTAAAAACTGCCATGTTGTTAACCCATCTAAGTAGTTACACTTCTTCATACTATTTTCTATGTGTAACACGAGTCTAGATTAAAGTAATGGAGGAATTTACCTTCTGAAATACATGCTGAGTTAATCTATACCTAGCTATCTGTACACATCATAAGGAGAATTATGAGAATAAATGAAGGTACACTGAAATACATATATATTTAAAAGGAAGGCATTATCATTGGAATTATTAGTATTTTGACTACTGTAAATAAATATGGCAAAGTACTTTGGGGAAGCATTCAATATTTCAATAATCTCAGTTCTCCAGTTTGTGATTTATCACCAAGGCTCAGTGATTCCTCCATCAAGGCTGGTTCCCATCAATGCCCAACAAAAAGAAAAAAAAGAGTAGAAAGGAGAAGTAGAGACATCAAATTTTGCTTAGGTCTGCTGGCAGATTTCCATGGTGTCAGCCCAGTTTTCTTTTTCTTCTAAAGAAGAGGCTCTTGGGCTTCTTTCTCTTTCTTTATACCAGTTCTCAATCATGATTTTGAGGGTCCTCCAAATACAAAGAATGTCAGATTACCTGGTTCCAGTTGTAAAGCAAATTTTTGCAGACAGGATTTTATGTCTTTATTTTTCTTTGCAGTTGATAGGTGACTCTGAGTTGCAGTCTGACTGAGCTCCTGAAAACAGTACTGAGAAGCTGTCTATAAATAAGTAGTTTTGTTTACAGGAACTTACTGGGGAACTGGACTTGTACCACCTGCCATTTGGGCAATGTTGAGAAGTGAGAGGAAGGGGTTTCAGTCCCCAAGATAATTCAAATCAGCCAATCTACCTCCACGTAGGCTAGCTTCTTTTTCTTGTCTTAAACTACATATACACACCCTTTCTCTCATTAATGTACCTTAGAGCTCTTTGACCGTGTTCTTTTATTTTTTCTGATTATACTTTGCCCTCTATTCTATGAGCTTTCTAAGAACGCATTTCTTTTGCTTAATGTGTCAACTAAAAGAGAATTGGGTAGGATGAGAAGAATTATATGAAAATAAACTGCCTAGAATTATGAAAATAAATATCTGCAAAGTTTTATACTTATCCGAAAATTCTTAATTTAAGCCAGTCAAGAAATCTCAATTCTGTGGGCTAGTGGCAAACTGGAGTCCATATGGAGTTTCTCAATTGGTCTTCTGAGTAGGTGGGATATAAATATCATGACAGCCTTTCTGTTGTGTCCCTTCCATGGTCAGAGATGCTGTCTTTTCTGTCTGGTTGGTCCTATGCATGGACCGTCATGACAGGAATCATTGGTGAATTTTGTTTCATGAGGTGACGACATTTAGCTAGCAAGTAACTAAAGCCAGAGACTTGTTTCCTAAGATGTGTTTTGTAAACCTAAAATGCCATTAGGAGAGGGTGGCTATTCTGTTACTAATTTAAGGTTCACTGAAAGTTTGCTATTAAGGCAAATAAGAAATGAGTAGACAGAATTTTCTGTACATTCTATAAACATAAAGTAAATGAGGTAATAGGAAAAGAGTCTGAAAAAAAAAAAAGCCTATCATTCTCTCCAAATTTTTACCCAACTAGCCCACACTTACCAGTGTCATAGCCCACACTGACTCTTATGGCTGGGAACATCTGTAAGATGAAGAACTAGTACTGTATTGTGAGTCATATGTTCTATTTTTATTTTACAGTTCTATTTAGAGCTTGGCTACTATTAGGCTTGTCCTGATTTTCCTCAGTTACTGTTATTTAGCCTCTTGATTATTTGCAAAATACACATTAATAGGGACTGGTTTTAATGGATGCAAGGATGAGAGGAATAAAGAAATCGATAGCTTGTAGGACAAAGGGCTAAACCACTTTAACAAATATATTTATTTAATTAGAAAAAGAATTTATCTTTTTTCCTAAAGGTAGAAGAGAATTATTTTGAAACTTTCAAAAGAGGCCATCTATCAATGAAAACAACAGAAGAAGTGAAGCGGAGACTTATACACTGCTGTGCTCATTGCGCTGTTTGCATTAGCAATTATAAGGAAGTAGATCCGGAAATAGAGACGCATGATAGCGAGACATCAGTACACTACCAGTACTTTCAGACATTACCACAAAAACATACACTTGGGATTTCACAACCCTCTCACATTGGCAATGTCACAATGTTGCCTCTGGCAAGGTTTTCGTCTCCTTTTTGGGTAAAGTAGGGTTCCTTTTTTCCCCCTCACACCAACTCCTATAAATCACTTTTCTTGAAGGGCAAACTAAAGTTTCTTGGTTTCAAAACCATACTTGTCATGAGGAGGAAAATCCTGCTCATGCCATTAGAAAGTCAGCTTAATGTGTTTGGTTAGCTATAGAGAGTGATTAGGGACATTATTTTCTGACAAACTACTTGGGTCAGTTCAAATGTGGGAATCTTTACAAACACAATCTAAAGGTTTCATTGGTAATACAATTTACATCATTCTTGCGTATTTACAGAAAAGTATATTACTCAGTAGTTTTTTTTTTTTCTTTAATAATTTAAGCCTGTGGTGTTACCACTGATTCATGAGGTTAGCAAATTTCATCACATGTAACATCTCTCCTTGTCAATATATTCTTGCCCTTATCACTATAAAACTCTCTTGAGATACCCCTTTCCTCCCTAGGTTACCAAATACTAAATGAAATAGAAAATTACTACATTCAGCAATTTGAGTTTAAAAAAAAATCCTAAAATCATACTACAGACATTTACCTTGAATATTCAGTGGTTTTGTTTTTATACTTGAGTTAAGTGAATAATAATTTACTTGTAGTCCCAATAACGTGAAAGGGCAAAAAAAAAAAAGTGGTGGTTTGTTATTTCTTGCTACTAGCATTTTAAAGGAAGTTGCCACTAGCCAAGCTACTTCAGAAATCAAAGACAATGTAATATACGTAAATGGCAAGAGTTTAGAATAGTGGGATCCTATTCTGAGTTCTATGGGGTGGTGAAGGTTAGTAAGTTATCCTGGGAGGAGGAAAGTAACATAAAGCTTCATCTCGTCAATCTAGGCAATAAGGCCTGAATGGTGACTCTGGAAAGTCACTGCCATGGAACCACCATGGTAGTAATTCAACTCGTTTTAGGCAAATTCACCAATTCATGAGGAGAAAAGGTTAAGGAGTTTCATCTCTAGTACTGAAAGGCAAGCTGCATGGTCCTCAAGAGAAAGCTACTCATTGTCTTATCTTTTCCTCATTATATTTATATATTGGTGATAATATTATTATAAGATTGTTTAAAAATATAAAGAATCATGGCATAAGTATTATATATGTGGAAGTAGTCATGTTTTTGAAAAATTCCATTTAAAAGAAATATGAAAAAAATAAAAGAAATATGATTCTCATAATAACATAAAAAAATAACAAGCTACAAAAATATCTAGGTAATGTTTCAGTATTTAAGATTTCAACCTAATGAAAATTTTCTCTTGGTCTTGCATCATTACTTTTTCCAAGAAAACCATTAAAAATATTGCTTAATTTTATGTTTTTTAAACAAGGGATTATTAATTCCTAAATGAAAGTCAGAACCTAAGTTCAAGCCTTGAGCTAATTTTCTGAGCACACTAAAGCTATTCCAATTTTTGGATTTTTAATTAGGTATTGTTAATTTACCTGTGCTGGAACAAACCGTGTAACAGAATAGAAAACAGAAATTATAGGTACATTCCTTCATGTTTGAAAGGGACTCATTCCTTAGGAGTTAGTAGAAAGTGTTTTCTTCCCGCCTCTGGCTCCTTTTCCAGGAATGTCACTAGTCCATTTGGAGAGAAGATAAACTTGGTTGCCACGTAGAGTGACAAATGTCAGAAGAAGCTGAGACTTGTATGAAATATATATGTAATCCCTGTGCATACTAGCAACCATGCCAAGAAATAAAAAGTGTACTTGGCAAGTTATGGTCAGGCCCCTCTCTGTCTTTACCAAAAAAACTTGTTTACTCTGGATGATAAATATGCTGGGTGAATATAACATTCATTCATTCATTCATTCATTCATTCCATCTGCAGATATTTGCTGAGCACCTATTATGTGCTACAAACAGTATAAATCTGAAAAGAGTTGTCAGCAGCATAGCACTCGATAAAGTTAAATGAACAAAATTATAATACCTCAAGAGCTGATCTCTTATTTACTGAGTAGGTTTTCAACAAAATTTCTTGAAAAATTATTTGGCAATAGATGAACTTCAGATGAATCTCTAATCACAATTATCACGGAGAATGACTTGTCTAAAATATTTGGGATTCACAATGTTCAAATTTTCTAATGCTGTATTTTGTGAAATCCTGTATGCATACAGACTTGTCCAGTTCTGCTCTTATGTCCATAATCAACGATATATGAAGTGTGATGTTTGCTGTATGTTGAAAGAAGTATGTGTGTGTGTTAATCACAGATAATGTTTTAGATTCTATTGGGGGATAATATGAGAGCAATATCTAGCATAGAACCTGGTACAGAGAAAGTATTGAATAAACTATTTTTTTTTAGTGACTGAATGAATCATTCTGTTTGTGTATCTTTCTGTATAAGAATGTGCTGGTCATTATCATTGTCAATACTAAAAGTGACACTTTTCTACCTTCACCCACAACTCACTCCTTTTTCTATACTTCTAATTTTAGTTACTGGCATCATTTACATCCTTTCAGGCAGCAAAGCACAGTGTTTCATTTGACAGAGTCCCTCCTTCTGGGCTTTATAGTCTAGTGGCAAGAGATGAGACCAGAAAGACACAGCAGGAGTTGGGATAGTCCCTGTAGACAGGAAATGTGCAAGAGTGTTTGCAGTGAAGGCACTCGTTTCGTGTGGAGGCTTAATCAGTGAGTGGCTGGGTAAGTCCTCATGCCGACCGCCAACTAAGCCCCACTCTGCCATGTGTTTTTTAGAGGTGTATAAACCTTTTAATAAAAGTTTTATTTTTAAGATTTTATTTATTTGAGAGAGTGAGAGACAGAGATAGTGACAGAGATAGTGAGAGAGAGAGCAGGAGTCGGGAGGACAGGGAGAAACAGGTTCCCCGCTGAGCAGGGAGCCCAATGAGGGCCTCAATCCCAGGACTCTGGGATCATGACCTGAGCCCAAGACAGACTCTTAACTGACTGAGCCACTCAGGTCCCCTAATAAAAGTTTTATTTAAAAAAAAAGCTTTTATAATCATCATTTGAGTAAGACTCCATTCTCTCAGTATTTTAGTTAAGACTTTAAAGCTGATAATTGATAAAGAACACTGTAGTCTAAAAAATGAAATGAGTCACTACCATCTCTAAGACTCCTTCATAAGTCAGATATGTCTTTCACATTCATTCCTATTACTCCAACTAGGCTTTATATAAAGGTAGGACAAAAAAAATCACAAAGGGTGGTTGAAATAGTAGAATTTGTGAGAGGAGAAATCTTTAGCTTGGGAGAATTTGCATACCCTCTCCTCACTCAACCAAGTGAAAGGGGCTCCAAAGAAATCACTCTTAGAGTTTTGAGGGGTGTTTTTCAGAGAGACAAACATTTCACTTATTGGCTGGATATCTGCCTATGCAGCAAACTGGCTAATCTCTCCTTGATATTATTTGAGTAGATAGAGAACACAATTGGAAAGATGACAAAGAAAGGGAGGGCAGCAGTCACACAGCCTCTATCACTGCTATTAAGCAAGGCTATGAAGAATACATATGAGTCAGCCAGGTGGATGCCATAACAGGTGATCAACTTTGAACTATCCAAAGGTCACCTACCCAGGAGGCTGGCCCGACAGGTGTGAGAAGGAAGAGGCTGTTGTATGGACTGCAGGAGCCAGGACCCACGGAAAAGGTGGTTTGTAGGAAGTCGTATGAGGTCATCTAGAGAGAGCACTGCCCATATCAGTTAAGTCTGCCCCAAGAGAGGGCTAGCATTTACACGCTTGTCTCAGATGTCCATAGTCAAGAAAGAGGGAACCGCCAACAATTGCTATTTAGTGCTTCTTTCTTCTAATCCCTTCTCTTCAGCTCTAACTCCGGAGGATTGAGGGGTAGAAACATGTGAGGAGAAGAAGGGAATCAAAGGGTAGATTAACTCCCTCACTCCTTCTTATCCATCTTTTAGGCCACATGTCCTCAGGCTTAAATTTCTAAGAGAGGGGTGTGCAGGTTTTGAGGGGCCTTACAGAAGTAGGGAACCCTTTTTGAAAAGTAGAACCCAGAATTCCAAATACAATATTAGGTACAGGGTTTGTAAGGGGGCCCTGAAAGCTCAGAGTCCCAAAGCTTAACCTTCATTATCTTTGCAGGAAATGTAATATTTATGGGAGTGAGGAAAAGAGCCATGAATGGCATATGAGTTTGACGCTTTTATTTTGCAGAGGCTGAACTTTCAATAGTCCAATAACCGTCTATCTAAATAGCTAGCTAGCTGCCCACTTTCTGTCATCATTGTCTTCGTCGTCGTCGTCGTCATCATCATCATCATCATCATCATCTGGGTGTTCTCATAACTGAAAGGGATTGGAAATCTAAGTTCTGCCCAAGTTATTATCAAGGAGCATAGAAAGTAGACTTTTCATGGTACATTAAAAGGCAATGTCTGGAGAGCAATAAAGTCACTCTCTGATTCCAAAATCATTTAATATCCTCAGCTCTAATTCTTTGTGAAATTGGGGGAAAAGGTATTTTATAATGACTTAAACCCATTAATTAGAAGGTACTCAATTACAGATAAATAAGAAGTCATAAAAATATGACCTCTGAGTGCAATAACTTTAGAGTCCCTAGGTGTGGACAAAAGTGCCAGAAGAACAAGGTCTAGAAAGTAAACTATTAAGACAGAGGTCTAGCTACATTCTGTTTTTGATCTCAAAGAGGTCATAATGACCATTCTTTTGCCTGAGCTATCCTGAGTTCTTATTATAACAATTTTAGTTGTGAATAGGAATTTTTACTCAAGAAGCAGCTCTGTTTTTGCAAAATACTATAATGAGAGATTGCAACTATTCTGTTAATTCACTTCATGCCCATAGCAGAATATTTTCTTCAGACACATAATATCTGATCAGCTTTGCTTCTTCCTTCTATTACCATTTATCCCCCTATAATTTCAATGGGAACATGAAAACTCCAGAAACAACTGTCCAGGAACTGATGTTTCAATTTTGTGGCATTTCTGAGAGCAAATAAATGAAGCATTAGAAGTCTGGTTAAAGGACATCCAAAAGGCTCAAATAAATAATATTTAGAAAGTTCATACATGAGTTTATGTTACCAGGTAACCTACACTGTCTTACGGCTTCAATGAACACTTAATAGATATCTTCTCAAAGCTGTGGACAAAGATTTTCGGAAAAGGTATGTTTTTCTATTTCTGTGCTTTGACACTAAATCATTGAGGATAAAACTGTTCTCTGTATTTCTTGTGAGTCCTCAGAGCTGGCTACATGCTTGGTATACAACAGGTACCCAAGTACATTTCTGAATCCTGGGAATCCTCAAATCGATTACCAATGTGATATGTGAAATGAACTGTTATTAATAATTAGTATGATAGAGGAGAGATTAGGATATAGCTCTACTCTGAATGTCCATTTTGGTAGTTGCCAACAATTCAGTTTAAATTTATACAACCGAATAACGACCTATGATAGAACAGGTGAAGCCTAGATTTCTAAAGTAGCAATTTCTCCACCTCAGATTAAATGCGTTTGTAAGCAACATGACTAAACGAAATTAGAGTACGAGTCTGTGGGATACAAACTCTCCTGCACTTGCATGGTGCTAAACTGGAATCAGAACATAGAACGGAGCTGTCAGTCACTCAGAAGTGACAGCATTAAGTGACCAGGGTGGTCTGCTCCATTGAGACTGCTGAAGAGAGTGGTGCAACAAAATGCTGCACTCTCTGTGACCTTAACTTAGAAAGCCACGAGCCTTGTCAGTCTTGGCTATAAGACTCTTCCCCAATCTCTGCGAGGGGCCAAAGAATGAGCTACTGTTATCATGGGGACACTCACGCCACAGGAAGTAACGCTCTCAAATAAGAAGAACACATCTAAGTAACAATAGTAGCACCTTCAACTTGAAAGCTCAAATTCACCCAAGTAGCACTTTCATCTGGAACAAAAAAACCTGAAGGATATTTTTAGTAATACTCCTGGTCATAGAAAATGCATCTTCTCTGATGATTTCAAGCTGCAAATCTACTTTGGTGAATATGCTGTGTGGTTTTGAGAGGTTCTTAACAGCCTCCCACGTATTAAACTGTCTACAGCCTCTGATAAAGAGATGCTTACTATTAGGCTTATCTTTTTTGCACCAATACTTCTCTTTGGGATGTTTCTCCTGTTCATGAAGGTTTAAAAAAGAGTTGTAGAAATTCAAAGTTCTTAGCCCACGTTTAATCTAATCAGATGATGGAGTTTTGAAATCCTTCCTCAACAGTGAATCACAAATCCTCTCTCTTGCCCCAATCCTTCTTTGCCCTTTTAGGTCCTGCGAGTTCATCATATTACCCCAGTTCCTCCCTCCCCTTCCCCTCTCTCCTGATTGGCCTTTGCTATCTCTAGTCTTTATTCTATTTTGTCCACCTTGCAAATCACTGGGTGACATACTTGCATAAAGGGCAACTACAGTGACTCAATGACCATTCTCTAAAGGTCTTTACCATATTAGATGAGATATAAGCTAGAAGATTTGTTCTAATGTTTAACCAGCTTTTCTGGCCTTAACCATTTTAAGGCACTCTGCACCTATTAAATTTACCTCTCCACTCTTTTTCCTCCTGATGCCATGCTTAATTTTTGGCTTTTGGGTCATTTTTCAGGTACTGGCCTGATTTCCTCTTTCTGGGGACTTCTGTCCAAGCCCATTGCCAGAAGCCCTTCTCAGATGGATTCTCTCCGAAAGGCATTTTGATGTCTCAAATAGATTGCTCCTCCTTTTGAATTCTTCAAATATATAGTTGATATTATCAGCCTAATATCACACACGTAAAAGAGTGATATACAACTCTTATTTTCTCTACTAAGTTGTAAATTTCTTAAAGCCTGGGGTTGTGACTTATTCAACCTGCAGTGTTTGGAATACTACCCTGGAGAGTAATTGACTTGTATAGCTACAGATTACGTAACCATTTATCTAGTTACATAGGTATTTATATACATTTGTATTAAACAGATGAAAGAATTAGAGTTGCATCAAAAAGAAAATGGGCCATGTCTTACTTTATGATAGAGGTAATGACTTAAATTTTCATTTCGCTTCCTTTTACAAACTATTAAAAACAGCTCCCAAACGAAAATGTAAATGGAAGGTTTTTTTTAACCAAAGGTTACAAAGCTTGAACACATGACTCAGAAGGCAAAATGAATAATTAAGTCACTCCTGCAGTGACATGTTTTAAATGGAGTGCTTTTCGATGTGTTATATCCACCCGAAGAGTAATATTAATGATTTTTTCCACCTACGACTTGGTCTCATAATAAATTGTATTGGAAACTTTTGTGTGCTCCTTCTTTAAAATAGACTACCGACTTCAACATTTCCTTAGATGGCACGCTGATCACTTAAGAACATCACTTACAAATTATTTGCCAAGTTATTTTTATAAACTGGAGTTTCTACTGAGGGAAATTAAATGTTTGGCCGACTTGGACCTCCAACAAATAGTACTTGTCAATACATATTAAACAATCATATGAATATGGAGTTGAAAATCTGAATTATACCTATGCCAGGGGATTTATTATCCTCCTCTCACAATGCTTGGGATATGGAGGCTAAAAGGTCTATCGCAAATCCTGTATTATTCATTGAGAAACACCCACCAAGGACTCTGGTTTAAAACTTTCACAACTCTCGAAGACTTCTGTAATAAAGCAGGTTTCTTCAGTGTGCCATCATATCAGAAAAGAAAAAGTGCTGATGAAACTTTAGTCTTGCCTCCAAAGATACCATCTTTCTTTTGAGTGGGTTTTGGATATAAAATATAGGATCTGACATATTGAATTCAGAATGTGAGGCTTCATTTTGTTTTCATTGAACAGTTCAAGAACAAATGATTAAATAATTAACCTAAAAAAAATAAAGCCACATTCCAAGGGCTGGATTTTGTCCAGCAAAACTGGGGCTGTGGAAGAGCTGAGAGACATTTCTCAGTTCTCACTGGGCTGCGTTTCAGAGGCCTGACCACAAGTGGTCAGGGACCCCGAAGTGGATGGGTTGTCTTCTTGATTTTATCATCAATGTACTGTGACCGTGGTGGTCATTTAACTGACAGTGTTTCTGTTCGTGTTTAATGCTCGTGGGATGTGAGAGCCCAGCGGAGCCTACGAGCGCAGCCAGGCTGCCTGGTTTGAAGCCCTGCTCTGCCACCTCATAGTCCTGTACCCTAGAGCAGGTGGTTCAGCCTCTCCGCAGCAGTTTCCTCACCTATACGACTGCTACCATAGTACTACTTTTCTCTGAAAGTCGTTGTGAAGATTGAATGAGGTCGTATTTTAAAACTGCTTAGAACATTGCCTGGCGTGCAGTCCGCAGTAGCGGCTGTGCTAGTTATCACCTGCCCTGTAACCTCAGCACCAAACATTGTGGCTGGCTCACGGTCAGCAGAAATTCTCAACAGCTAACGACACCCGAGTCATCTAGAAACTATCGCCAAGAAATCAACAGTGGTAGGTTCGATGATTTTCAAATGAGGACACTCCTGAATCTTCACATTGTCTGACTCTATGGTCTAGGTGAACATCACATCTAATTGTGCTAACCCCAAAACTCTTGAACTTGAGAATTCAGTTAGCCCTTGAGAACGACTGTGACTATGACGTACTTCTGAATGCCTGAGTAACTTAAAACATAGAGACAATCTGGACTTTTATGATTTTCTCAAGAATGGGGGCAGGGGTCACCTAGCCTTCATTTGGAGCCTCTGCCGCTACTGCTGATATAAGTGGAACCTCACGGGGACTTCCAACTCTGACTCATCCTAACCTGAACTCGCTGGATATAGTCACAACTCACTAGGCTGGAGAACAAAGCAAGTCAAGTCCCTCCTTGACTCATTCCTCTTGGCTGCCTTGAAAAGCAGTGCATCATTTTCTCTAGTGTCTCATCTCATCATGGCCTTTTTTCTTTTCCTTTTTCATTTCTCCCTTTTCCAAAGTGGAACCTAAGCCATATTAAAAAGTCTGACCACCTAGCTAGTGCTTTTCTGCAAGGCCTGAGGCTCTTAGCTGAGACTGGTTGTCTAAGTAACAGTGCATGATCTCCTGTGCATATTACTGAGTAATAGTTTCTGGGAGACTGGAAAGTATGCGATATTGGCATAATAGATCAAGACTTTCATCAACATAAAAGGAAAGGAATTACAAGGTACTTGCTGACAGGGAATTGTAGCTTGAGAGGGCACTCAGGGGGCAGATACACTAAAAGCATTTTGGCGCGGTGAAGTGTATTTCCTGGACAGATGTGTTTCATTCGTGATGGAAGGGCCTCGCACTTCTCACGAGTTCTAACGTGCCAATTACAAGTAAGCTAAACCCATGTTGTGTCAGATACTGTTATCACAGGAAGTTCAATGTTGTCACCCCCTTAAGGTGACATTACTTCAAGAAAGCCAGACCAGAGCTGTTTTTTTTGAGAAAAAGGCAGGGGTCCCATTTTTATGTAGTGTTTTCTCCTGTCATCTTGGCAGTCAGATCAGGTTAAAAATAGTAGTGTTTGATTATGGGGTGTATGTCCATACAATCCTGGCCATTTTAGCACACAATTCATTTTGCCTTTTTCAAGTTTCTCCTTCTAGATTACAGGTAATATTATTGACATTCAGAGAGCTTCCAAGAGTGTCGTTTAGAAAGAATGGAGATGTTTTCTATTTTTTCAAAGAGAAAAATAATCCTTAATAAAATAATTATTAACATGTTAAAGGAATCACTATATATATATATTTTTCTATTGTGTATGAGAGAATCTGGAAGGTAGAAGTTATTTTCCTCCAATTTTCACACTGCCTACAATTTTTCAGCTCTTCCTTACGCCTGGTATTTTCTTTAGAGCCGAATAAGTAGATTCATAGTTTTCGTTACCCTAGAGAGCCCCTTTTCATCATAAAGTCTAATAAGAAGGCCCCAGACATAACTACAGTGTCCCAGACTGCCCTTTACACTAGACGAAAGGTAAAACGAGCCGATCAAGTAACAAACTACAAATTGATGCAGGCAGTGAGAACAGAAGCCTGGTTTTCTGCCCTGTACCGTCTGCAGAGAAGTGGAGAATATGGTTAAAAACATTGGCGGCAGCCAGTTACCGGAATAGCTAGCACTTCCAGGAACAAATGCATTCCTAATGAATTTGTGGACACTGCGTTTACCGCAACAACAGCAGGTTTTCTCACATATGCACTCCCCAGCACCCACCTGCATGGGGCTTATTGACCTTCTGCAAACACTGATGGAAGAGGGGGCTGCCAGAGAGGGAGAGGCAGAGAGCCATCCAAAACATCTTGGAAAGGCCTCTGAGAGAATTTTTTAGTGTTTAGAAGACATACTATTCTTCTCTCTGCCAAAGTTGTTTTTTTTTTTTCTTTTTGGTTAAAGAATTCAAAGAGTGAAAAAAAAATGGTTTTCTAATGACATAGTCACACAGTCCCTTCCAAGACCCACAATACCTGCCGAGATTTTGTTTCTTTCTAAGGCAGCTCAAGTGTCTTGATTATAGTATAAACATATATTCCGATTGACTGAAAAAAGGCTCCCCCCCAATGTTAGTTTACATGGTTTTATAATCTTCCTGTGTATTATACAGTAAGCCTAGCATGAAGGTATCCTTCCACAGGGTACAACCTTACTTAAACACTGAAGTTTTGACCTTGGAACTGAATGGAGAGAAAATACAATTTTTATTTTTTCTGTATCTGGCTACAGCCAGAAGAACCGAAGTCATCAAGCCATGTTTTTAGAGACCTCAGAGTTACTGGCTGGTTCACCACTGGGTACTAATGGCAACTCAATACATCCTAACAAACAAAAAAGTACAAAGTTCTTGTTGGAGGAAAGATTCTTTACGAATCAAAGTAATTCTTTTTCTGAGAAATGTTTCACATTTTTACACTTGACTAAACTGGCTAAGGTATAACTGATCAAACATTACCATCTTGTTCTTTATGCAGGAGCTGATCACCCTAGAATATATCCCACTAACTGGAATAATCAGTTCTTCTGGCAGAAGACTCTAACTCAAAACTGACATCCATTTGCCTCTTCTTTTAGGCACTGAAATTAAACTAACAGAGCTCTTTGGCCAAGATCTGTTCTATTTGTGAACAGTAAAAGAACAACAGTGATATTAATTGTTGGGTTTCAGGTAAATTATTCATAGTGGTCATTACCGCTGCATCCTCCACCCCATCCAAAACTGAACACAGGTAGGGATAATGGTGCCATAACATAACAATCAAACTTTAAATCCTCAAGTAGCTATTCTGCATATGGATCTGGAGTAAATAAATTATATAACGGCTACATTTATCATTTCATTTTACCAGTGTTATTACTAACTCAACTAAAGACCACATCCAGTAAAGTCTTGTTTTAATGACCAGCTCCCGACATCAAATTTATGGTGCTCTGGTTGGTCGTGGTTGGCATTCTATAACTATTGAATAAATGGCTCTATCTCCAAAAGATTGGGTTGACCTACTGATTTGAAACCACTTCCCAACAGCAGTTAACAGTGGCCATCCAGCTGAGATTAGAGGAGTTGAAATAAGCCTTTATGACAAGCACAAGGGAAGAAGTTATCTGTCAGACAATCAAGACCTGAAAGCATCCTAGAATCCTAGAACTATAAATAACTAAAGGCACTAGCCACCATGTGTTCACTCCAAATATCACCAGTTCCTATTAATTGAAGAACAGTGATGCCTTTTTTTTTTTTTTTACCCTACCTACCAACTTACTTGTCCATTTCTTTGCTTGTAAAAGATGGTAATCAAGGCAAGTGAGAAAATATGAAAATCAAATGTGAGACTTCTTAATAACTGACCAAATTAAAAGAGAAACATACCTACTAGAAAACTGTGTAAATGATGGGTTGAGACTTTGCATTTCACAGGTATGAGAAAACTAAGAAGAATATGATACCTTGAAAGACCTGCTCTTTTTAATATCTTTCATTAAATCTAAAGTCACTTCTTTCCAGAAGTTTTTGTGCCAATAATTCCCCCTGACTCTGGTACAGATCCATTTGGGAAGTTTTTTTTTTTTTTTTTTTTTTTTTTTTTGAGCATGTAAGCAGTGTGTCCAGTATATGTCTTGTTTATTTGTACTTGTTGATGTTTCTTTAAATTAGCCTACTGGCAAAATTATTAACTGGCCAAATTTTGTTGTGAGAGACTGTTTTTTTCTTTAGTATCTGCAAAAGATGGAAAAGATCAAGAAGATTAGCTGGTATCAGATGACACATGACATTGAATAAGATATAAAATGTTTGGACTTTATAATCTATCAGAAGGAGCTTTTGTAAATTACTTCTACTTGGGCCCTACATGCAAGGTTTCTGATTCTACTGATCAGAGTATTGGTAGTTAAAAAAAAAAAAAAAAAATCTCTTCACATCTACTGATCAAGATCCCAGAAAAAGGATTTAAATGAAGAAGGTTTAATGAAGGGACAACTTGCAAAAGTGTGAGCAAGGTTAATGCAACAAACTCGGTGTTAAGGAGAAGGTGGCCAGATATTAGTAACATCTGGAATCCATTTGGCCTCCTCGTAGGAGCTATTGTCAGAGGGACAAAACTATTGCTAGAGATGTGATTCCCAAACAGAAAAAGACTAAGATCTGCCCTTCTTAAAGACATTTTTTTTCCTCAAAAGAAAAAATACACTGGCACACTCCTCCTGTTCACTGGTCTTCTGTCAGCGTCTCCCATTGGCCAAATCCTGGGAGAAACCAGTGGGCAAGGGAAACTAAATGGTGTACTCAGTGAGGGTTATCCTCCTGGGGCCTGAGAGAATGTTGAGAAGGATAAAGAATATATGGGAGAGGGCAAATGGAAAATAACAATATAGCAGGTGACTCTTCCGTACAGCCAAGTTTGAGAACTGCTGCTGTAGATAGTGGGAAGGCCAGGTTGCTCATAGGATCACATAATTACAATAACACATGTGATAGAGCAAATTTTGAGAATGACTTGTCCAACACCTTCATTTTCACACTTGGAAGTGAGGCAAGAGAGTGACACTACACATCAACTGGCACAGAGTTAGGAAGCCTAAGATTCAGGGCTATGGGGTCTCCACATTATCAAACATGTAAGTGGAATGATGAAAATGATATTTAATAAAAATTAATTTTGCAACAATGCACAAAATGTCTTTAAAGAGAAAGATATTAGAGGCAAAGACAGAAGTTTGGAAAGTATAGGTATGAGTTTAAGGGTGAGATTTTAGGGCTCTAAACTAAATGAAAGTTGAAATGGAAAGGAGAAAACAAATACTACAAAGCATGCAAAGTTGTAAATTGCTGGGCAGATGAGAAAGGTGAGTGAAAAAACCTGGAATCAAATATGACTTGGATAATTCTAATCCAGAACAATAGGAAATAGGCGGTAATAGTAATAAAATGAGGACAAGAGTAGAATCTATCTCTTTAAGAAAGAAAGAAAGAGCTCAGTTTCAGGTGGGCCAAATTAACAGAATATATGAGCTGAATAGTCCATTATCATTTGGTGATATGGGAACTGGAGTATGTGGTTAAATATAAACGATACACTAAATGTCTCCAATTTTAAGATATTTGTAGTTCTTGAAATACCTAGAGCTCAATTCCTTTCCATAATATACTGTGCTCATTTATCAGGCAGAAAAGATCCTAGAGCCATGTTAAAATTTTTATTTATTAGGGGAAAAATATGGGCCTGTCCTAGTAATTTTCATCCCTAGTTTCCTGGACTGAGTGACTTATATGTCTTCATAAGTTTCAAGAATATTATATTCTTGCATTTGATGTTGATACATGTGTGTAGGTTTCCAAAAAAAATCCAAATAAAAATACATTTGTCTATTTCAGATTATGATAAATATACATTATATTTTACATCTTACTTTCCTGTCTTTTGTTGCGTGCCAACAAAGGATGATTCTGTTTTAAAATAATAAGAACTTGACTAAAATGAAGAGATATAAATGATGTATATTTAATTCAGGCTGAGTTCTTGCCATCTTGATAAAGGGGTTTCTAAGTAAAGATGGTCATTATAAACATTCTCAAATTCTTTGGAAAAATGTACTATCAAGGGAGAAGTGTATTTATCATTCAATCTCTGGATATATTAATTTATTTTGCTATTTGTCCTCCCAAATAGGCTTATTTGTTTATCACCCCAGATACTCTATTCAGACCAAATGGAAGTAAATTATTCCTCAAAACTAGGCAGTCATTTAGGACCAATAAATTACACCTACTACTAACTTTTATGTTTTGCTTTACAACTCCTCCCTTACAGTTTTATACGGTGACCCTTTAAGAATGTTTGTTCTGAAAAAGAAGTAACATTTTCAAAAGATAATTTCTAAATATAGTACCACTCTGTATTTCATTTCTTATTCCACCACCTCACTTACTTACTTACACCGGAAAAAAAAGAAAAATTAAAAAAAGAAAACTAAATTAAAAAAATTCTAATTAGTAAAATTCTGAATTTTAAGTAAATCACTCTACAATTTTTTAAGTCATTCTAGTATGGAATAATGAAAATACTGACAGAAAAATGAGAAAAATTTATTTCAGGTAAGTCTTATTAAGTAGTACAAGAATATTTTCTTTTTGCTGGTAAGTGTATTTCTTTGAAATTGACAGAGAAGTCTCTTTAAAGAGTTACTAACAGGTACTTCTTTTGTTTATTATGGAAATAGTCATATTCCTTATCAGACTTTTTTTTTAATCTCCATAAAACCAATGATAAATTATCCAGACCTAAGAATTCACTCTGTTTCTTAAGCAGTATATTTTGCATGCTTTGTTCAATTATATTCAAATACAGTTTCTTTGATTTAGTTAAAGTCAACGTTAATCTGTCAAAGCATAGACTTCCATTCAAGTTTTGCAGAAATGCTGAACATACCAGGGCCTAAATTTTTAGGCTCTCGGTTCAACTGCTACTGAGTCCATAGTTTGTTACTGAAAGACTAATTAATGTTGGCATTTGTAACCCATATACCATCTTGGTATCATGGTAATCAACTCTGAAATGTCATGAATTGAAGATCAACTTTATTTTTGGAGGGAATTCTATTATGTTTTTTGGTAGCGCTGAAGGTTCTGTGAGCTAAGGGAAAAATAATCTACATTACACTAATTCATATTCCACTGTCAACCACATTACTTTGAGACTTTACTCTCAGTTTCACACCTTGTCCTATTTCCAGATGAAGCTGACTTCTGAAGAAATGCACAAATTTTCTAGTCTGCCCACTCCTCGAGGGGTAGATGATAAATAAAATCAGGCAGTGTGATTTTTCTATTGCCCACTTCTAAAGGTTTCCACACACTCTTGGAATGAAACACTTTAAGGCACAGTGTTTATTCTTGCTTCATGATATTTATATTTGCATGATGCTATAAATATGAATTCAAATGCATTTTTAAACAAGCTGATGAATAATACCGCCCAAACCTTTACATTTTAGTTTTTAGAAGTGAGATGTCATAGTCTAAAGTGTAAAATCCAAATGTAGTTTGTAGGAGGCAAGAAGTGAAAATGAGTAAGGATTTTTTTTCAGAATGGAAAGTCCAAATGACCAAGTTGCTGACCAGCTGTGCCCCTGTTTGTAGGTTTTACTCACAATGCAAAAAAAGCTTATCAGTTCAGTGTTTTTTGATACATGTGCATTAAGTGTTTCATCAGTTGTAGGGTGGTTACCCTATATCTCATGGGCCATTATCAGTGATCAGTGTAGCTAAGAGTTATGAACCAGTCTCAAATTCCAGATAGAATATTGTTTTGATGGCCCATTTTCCACATACTCAATTTCTAAATGTTGAGCTTGGAGTTAATGAAAATTTGGGAGTGGGAGGTAGAGAACAGTGGGAACAAAAACAATTCATGTGATTCATCATTTTTCCAGTCCTCATGATCATTTTGCTATGATGTATCTGCACGTTCTCTACCCATCTGCCCTCAACCCTGCCCAGTTTCTTTGAAAAACTTGTTCCTTTTATGATACATGTTTGAGACAGTTGTTCTTGTGTGAAAACCATTGGCTGTGTTACATTGGAGCTGCAAACCTTGTCATGATCACCGGTATGAGTCTGGATAGAGAAGAAGCTTCTATAACAGAGACAGAAAATATAGTGCCTTGAAGAAGACAGATGTGTCTTTCTCTCTCATATAACTCTGCAGGAGAAAACAGTTAACAAGCAGCTTTGACATGGTAATCCAGGACCCTAGCTGGCAGGTTGACACTACTTTCTTTATCATGGAGCTTCTATCGGGTGGAAGAAAATTTCCTGTTCTTGCCTTTTGCAAGAACAACCAATGGGAGAAGACAAAGAGAGAGGAAAAAGGTGACCAAGACATATTATTTTTAAGGACAAGATCTCAAAGTTATACATATTTCTACTCATATCCCACTAGAAAGAATTTAGTTACAAGATATAAGAAGCTAAAAGGGATGCTAAACAATAGGGAATATAGCTGGGTGGTCATGCAGGGAGGGTCTGTCACAAAAGGAAAGAAGAGTAGAATGGGTAATACGAAAAATTAGCAAACTCTTATACAATAACCATATTCTTGCCAACTGAGCAAATATACTAAATATAATATATAATACATATAATTGCATAATATAGTATATACTATAGGATGCTATTAAGTAAAAGAATTTAATAAAAGATGAGGTGAAGTTCTACTGAGAAAATATTGTCCTCTCATATTAGTACCAAGCATAATAATTATTCTCGGTACACAATCTTAGAGAACTAAAATTATGTGTGAAATAGTCAATATTTGTAATGTGTATCAGAGATATATTTCTAATCTATTGTGAACACATGTCCTAAATTTCTGGTTTTCTGGATGAAGAAGGAAA
Organism: Potos flavus; assembly: GCA_028534135.1. NCBI lineage: Eukaryota > Metazoa > Chordata > Mammalia > Carnivora > Procyonidae > Potos > Potos flavus. The sequence continues at coordinate 56,495,916 of CM052895.1, forward strand.
AGTTTATTTACTTGGAATTTCCAGAAAATTTGCACAACATATTTTAATATCTTAATGTTCTATATCAATCATTATGTCTTAATAAATTCTTCCACGACGATGGATCCATTTAACACAATTTGTCACTGCTTGGTTTTTCTATCAGTAGATACTCTTTACTGTATTTAAGAATGACAAAAAGTAAACAAAAAGTCCCTCAGAGTAATAACCAGTTCAGTGTTAGTGAAAATTATATAGCTAACTGGAATGGAGTAGAATAGTTCATGGCACTTTATCTTTCCAGCTTTTCATTGATGAAGGCAAGGGGAGGTGTGATATTAAAGGAATAAATGGATGGAAGGACAGATTTAAAGGAAAAAAAAAAAAAAGTAAAGACTTTAAGCAATGCGAAGGAATAGCACTCACATCTATCTCCCAAACAAGAAACCTGAGTGTACTCCTTCTCTCCTCCTTCAGCTTTCCCTCAATCTCTAATTCATTATTAAGCCTTAGCATGCAACTTGCTTAAATACCGCAGATCTAACTCCTGTTGTTCTCCCATTGTCACTAGTTTACTTCAAATCTAAATCACTGCAAAGAGACCCCTAATTTTTCTGCTGCTCATCACACACTTCTGTACCCAACCCTCCAGTTCTGCTATGCTCTACACTCTCCACACGCCGTTTTTCCCCCAAATGCATGTCTGCTCATACCATCCCCCTAAAGCCCTCTAAAGGCTCTCTATATGTTCAGAATAAAATGTTCTTATCTCAGCAGAGATGGCCCTTCACAATTGCTTGTGCTATCTATTTAGTCTTACCTGCAGCAGCTTCTAAATGTGTCCCCTCCAACAAGATAAACTTATTTTTTGTTCCCTGGAAGCGTCCTACAGTTTTCCATCTCTAGTCTATAGATGTAATAATGTCTCCACCTTGTCTACCTGGCTTTCTTCAACTTAATCTTCAAACTCAGTTTAGATCTCATTAACAAATGAACAAATAAACTTATCTTTGGATAATTTTCTACATCCAATACCAGGGTTAAATACTCCTCCTCTGAGCACCAATTATATCCTATTCGTGTCGTCAACGTACCATCTATTTTATGGCATCACTCCATATTATATGATATGATACACAATGGTCTTCTCTAGTTTCTGTGTCTCTTGAGAGCAAAGACTGTCTTTTATCTCCATTTTCCTCATATCTAGAACATTTATAAAAGATAAGATGTACAGTTTCAGGGTTTGTTCAAAGTAACTAGTTGACATAATGAGGATAGAAAAGTGTGGTGAAAGAAAACCAAAGCTGGAGGCATCACAATGCTGGACTTCAAGCTCTATTATAAAGCTGTAGTCATCAAGACAGTATGGTAACTGGCACAAAAACAGACACAGAGATCACCAGAAATGAACCCTCAACTCTATGGTTAATTTATCTTCGACAGAGCAAAAAAGAATATCCAACAGAAAAAAGACAGGCTCTTCAACAAATGCTGTTGGGAAAACTGGACAGCCACATGCAGAAGAATGAAACTGTACCACTTTCTTACGCTATACAGTAACATAAACTCAAAATGAATGAAAGACTTAAATGTGGGACAGTAATCCATCAAAATCCTAAAGGAGAACACAGGCAGCAACCTCTTTGACCTCGGCTATAGCAACTTCTTGCTTAGACACATCTCCAGAGGCAAGAGTAACAAAAGCAAAAATGAACTGTTTGGACTTCATCAAGTAAAATCTTATGCACAGCAAAGGAAACAGCCAACAGAACTAAAAGGCAGCCTACGGAATAGGAGAAGATATTTGCAAATGTCTTATCAGATAAAGGACTAGTATCCAAAATCTATAGAGAACTTACCAAACTCAACACCCAAAGAACAAATAATCCAATCAAGAAATGGGCAGAAGATATGAACAGACATTTCTGCAAAGAAGACATCCAAATGGCCAACAGACACATGAAAAAGTGCTCAACATCACTTGGCATCAAATCAAAACCACATTGAGATACCACCTTACACGGGTCAGAATGGCTAAATTTAACAACTCAGGAAACAATAGATATTAGAAAGGATGCGGAGAAAGGGGAACCCTCTTTACTCTGTTGATGGGAATGCAAACTGGTGCAGCTACTCTGGAAGACAGTATGGAGTTTCCTCAAAAAATTAAATATAGAACTATCTTACGACCCAGCAATTGCAGTGTTAGGCATTTATCCAAAGGATACAAACATAGTGATTTGAAGGGGCACATGCAGTCCAATGTTTATAGTAGCAATGTCCACAATAGTCAAACTATGGAAAGAACCTAGAATGGATAAAGATGTGGTAGGATGGCTCGATAGCTCAGTGAGTTAAGCATCTGCCTGTGCCTCAGGTCAGGAGCCCAGGGTCCTGGGATCGAGTCCTGCATCAGGTTCCTTGCTCAGCGGGGAGCCTGTTTCTCCCTCTGCCTGCTGCTCCCCTTGCTTGTGCTCTCTCTCTCTCTCTGACAAATAAGTGAACAAAATCTTAGAAAAGAAGAAGATGTGGTTTATATATACAATGGAGTATTACTCAGTCATCAAAAAAATGAAATCTTGCCATTTGCAACAATGTGATGGAACTACAGGGTATTTTGCTAAGCGAAATCAATCAGAGAAAGACAATTATCATATGATCTCACTGATCTGTGGAATTTAAGAAATAAAACATATGAACAGAGGGGAAGGGAAAGAAAAATATGACAAAAACAGAGAGGGAGACAAACCATAAGAGGCTCTTAACTCTAGGAAACAAACTGAGGGTTGCTGGAGGGGTGGTGGGTGGGACAATAGGGTAATTGGATGATAGGCATTAAGGAGGGCATGTGATGGAATGAGTACTCGGTATTATATGCAAATGATGAATCATTAAATTCTACCTCTGAAACTAATTAATACACTATATGTTAATTAAATTGAATTTAAATTAAAAAAATCTTTTTAAAGTGTGATAATTTAAAGCTTTGCAAGCACTTTTCCTAGAGTTAGACAAATCTATTAAACACTTTATCTTATCAACTAGTGATATCAACTAGCATATCAGAGATACACCAGAGAGTTTTGAGCCCCAGGAAACCCAGATAAATTGTATATTCACTTGACAAACCAGCCACCATATTTATCTATTTGAATAATTTCTTATTTTATATGAAAGCAAAAAAAAAAAAGGCAAAAAAAAAAAAAACCACAACACCAAACACAACAAGGACAGGAATAAAAATATCCTGTTACTACCCTGCATTTAAATGAAAGATGAAAGATGCTGAAGAAGCTGAATGAGACGGGAACAAAAATTATTCCCTTGGTACAGATTCTACATGGCACTGTAACTGGGTTTTGGATCATGTAGTCAGTCAGAGAGTCAGCTAAATATCAGTGCAAGTGACTGTAAGGGCTTCCTTCATTCTCTGTGTTTATATCTGGAAAAAGCCACATGAGCAACATGTTATCTAATCATAAAAATTAGAGATCTTGATCAAAGTTCTTTTATAGGAAATTATTGAATATTTTCTATTTAGAAAAACTATTTCTAAATACTGAAGGCCTATTTGGAAAAATATTTAATATACGGTTTCACTCCTACTCTACAAAAGAACTTACACACCCTCCAGAAATTCACTATAATAAGATTTGCCCGGTTTGAACTACTTTTGCCTCTGAGGATTTTTTTTACTTTTTCCCTCTCTAATTTTGCCTAGAGTAAAATGTATTCTTAATAGGGTGAACCAAGATTACCAGGTCATCTAAATAAAACTATTAAATCAATTGGGTTGAGTGAAATTTCTACTAATTTAATTATTTTCTTTCTTCAATTCTGCGTTATTTAGTAGAACTACTTTGTTTTGTTACTAGAATTTACTTAAATTGTCAGTTGATTTGATGTTACCTAGACAGGGACAAAGCTCATTTTGCTGGAAGCATTCTAGTAAAACTGACAATCAGTTTTACTTTTGCTGTTATTACTGCTCTTTTCCTTAAGAAACAAATATTGAACAGATACTAGTTATAGAGTCCTTTTCCCTAAAGAGAATTTCTATGGATTAGGAGAAACTTAAGAAGTCAGTCGCTTCTAAATTGTATTGCTTTTAATTTCTGTTTTAAAAAAAGGAAATAGAATTCCTAAAATAACATTGTATGCAAAAAAAAAAAAAGAAGAAGAAGAAGAAGAAAAGGAAGAAGAAAAGAATTGTATTTGGTAGACTAAGGAAACTCTTGGGTTGAATCAATTCTTTCCCCTGAATTCTTTATAAACTTCCTCTCTGTACCACTTTCAATTTGAAATAAACATTTACAATAGATATTGAAATGGTTCTTTGACATTCTTGAAAACAACCTCCCACCTATTTTCCTCTTCCTCTTTCCTTCTACTTCCTCCTTTGTCATATCTTCTGTTTTGAGATATCTCATTCAAACATGAAAATGAGTTCAAACACTTTAGTGGGTCTTCATATACCATTTTCTCAAAATGAAGGCCACTTCTCTATTAAATAGTAGAGTTAAAACCACTAATCCAGAAAAATCTTGTTTTACATTTGGAATGGCACTTGTTTTTGTTATTAAAATAAAAGTATAGATTGTGGCTTATGGATATTCGAAAGAAAAAAAATGTGTTGTAATTTTTAGCAGGACTTTTGTATGACCATGCTTTGTCTTTTTCAGAATCATATTTGTGTCACAAAACTCACATTCATTCATTTATTGTTTCTGTTTTAAATCTTAATGTATGACTAAAGTTTTCCTTCCTGATCTTAACCCATAATACAGAATGATTTGGTTAACTCATTTCAAGTTACTACAAATTCAAAATTGTTAAATACATATCTCTCTTTTCTTTTCCATAAAGTTTCCACTCATAGTTGATGTATTTAACATGGTATAACACTAATGAAGTAGATGCATTATTTAATTTTATGACATTTGACTATAACAAGACACTGTTGTATGAACACATTATGTCAATCATCAAGCTCTATACAAATGCTTGTTATTAGTATTAGTCTTAATGTTTGAGTGCCCTGTGGGTGAAATACCTCATCAAACTTAACTCTTGTACAGACCTTTTCATATAACTCCTACACCTGTTAGTTGATATCAAACTAAGTGAAAAATTTAAAAAACAAAATTGTAACTCACATTTTCTAGGATTTATACAATGCATGTAGTCACATTTAAGCAACTCCCAAATCATGGGTGTTTGCTCCCTACTTTGCTGATAAAGGATTTCCAACCTCTGTCGAAGTCTTACCCAATTATACCTAGGAGTTCACAGAAGTATTTCCCAAGAGCTACAAACTATTCTGTCATATTCTTCTGCTCTGCTATCACTCTCCCATGGACTGCACTTCCCATGAAGTCATAATGGTAGCTCTCCACTGATGCTAACTTTTTGGTGAATAACATCCCAGATGATTTAGTATTTATAAAATACAAGCCAGTACATAGAAATAAAGACATGTATGTATGAATATATGTGTGTGTGTGTGTGTGTTTGTATCTATGTGTGTGTATGTATTTTTTTTTTTTTTGGTTTGCTTATTTTAAAACATCTGTAATTTGTTTATTGATGTAATAGATCAAGAAATTTTTCTATGTGCTTACATATATATTTACCTTACTTTTTTTTGTATTATTTGCTAGTTTTTAGAGTTGCATAGTATTCATGGAATACTATACTACAGCTGATTTATCCAGTCTGTTGTTGACAGATATTTGTTCCCAGGTTTTTTTTTATTGCTGTTGTTATAAACATGCTCTAACTTATATCGTGTACATATATTATTCTATATTTGATTAGATATAAGTAAAGTAAATTAATAGAAGTGAGAAAACTAAGTTAGTATCCACAACTTAAATTTTGGTAGACTTTGCTAAATATCCTAAACAAAGTGAATAAGAGTTTGTTTTTCTACACTCCCACCAACAAAATCTCTCTATGCGCACACACACACATCAATATATCTTACTACTATTGAAGCAATTATCTTGACCATCGTTCAAAATAAGCTTTTTTCATTTTGAACTTTTATCAAAAGACAACTATATTTATTACCCCACCAAGACTTATGTTTAGTTTTTCTGCATTTAGAAAGATGTTAACTCATCTTTTTAAACCATTACAATATTTGACTTATCATTATGCAACAATTTAAGCATATTCTGGTTTACTTAAAAGCAAAATATTCACCTCCCTGCTCATCCAAACTGCAGTAACTGAAGGTATGTGTTCTGTTTTGACACTACTTCTTAAGGCAATTAGGCCTCTGAGGAGGAGGTGAAAAGAAGGTCAGTGGAATTTTCCTTCATGTGTGTCTGTTTATCATTGGAACAAGCTAAGTTCCTGTTATGTAGAAAGCTTGAATAATTCTGAATTTTGCTATGGTTATGAACTGGGGCTGTTATGAATTGTTCAGTCCAGAGGTTACAGTAACAACCAACTTAACGGGCTTGTGGTTCCTTCATCATTCATAATGCTTTTCAAAACTTAGGCAAATCCTTTTCCATTCCTGAAGACCAGCACCCTAAATACAGAATGTCATTTGGCCTTATTCTAAGTTCCAAAACATATGGACGATTTAAAGGGAATCGGCCAGCAGTAAAAGAACAAACTCTGTACCAGAGTCCTTTTTCAAATAGGAAAAGAGAGGACTCTCTGAGCCATTGCATATTTTCCCTTTATGTACTTTATTTATACTCAATCTGTCCATGGGTTTTGCACAGGTATACAGTAAAATATATTAGCATACAGGTTCTACTTCTCAGTGACTGGAAGGCTGAGAGTACTGTAGCTTACAAAAGAACCAGACAACTAAGGAAAGTGCCCAGTGCCAGCAGCTAAGACTAAGACAGACAGACAGACAGACAGACAGACACACACACACACACACACACACACACACACACACACCTGCAGAAAATTACATAGGCTGTTGAGACTCGCTTGTTCAGGGTATTGTTTGGAGGATAATTCTCGATTCTTTACTTTCATTTGCTAATATAGAAAGAAAGAATTTGCTCTGTCAATCAATGCTATGTCACTTAACACTCACTACAATATTGTACCGGATTTCACATTATTCTATCAAACTTGTAAGTTTTGCGTTATCCAAAATAGAACTTGTATAGCTATCCAATATTTTCCCTTATATTGACTTGCCTTTTCCACTTAAATGCATTTATTTATAAGAAAATAATTGTAACTAGTCTACATTAAAAACTAGAATCACTGATATAAAAAGGAGGAAAATAAATACTCTGAAAACAGAGTAACATTATTTAATTCTAGCAAGGTGCTATTGTCTGCTAAAGGCTCTGGGCCTTCAATATTCTTTCTTGTTCAAAAAGAAAAAAGATTCAAAGATAATTAAAAAAGATTAAATTTTTAATAATGTAATTCATATTTTTTCATGTCCTTGCACCACAACAAATCACTCCCTGGATCACCAATGGTAAATATCCATAATTTAGGAAACACTCAAGAGTTTATCTGTATGAAACTACCCCTGGACCCCAAATAAGATACATATTTCATTTACTGATATATAAAAGAAATACAATTTAGGTGTTATCCCTGTGAAGCAGCATGGTAGAACTTATTCCATCAGACTGGCATTAAAACAAAATTCTTACTCTGTTTACTAACTGGTACATCTTTCTGCATATGAAAATAATGAATTTAGTTATTTTTGAAATAATATCCACATCTAGGGTAAAATACGAAAATTTGTGTGTTGGCATTTGCAATTACTGAACTGATAATATTTAGACCATATTTTCATTTTATCAGCTTCTCCTCTCAAAAGGAAGCCCACAAGTGGTCAGTGGCATAAAAATGGAAAACATCCAAACTTGAATTCTTACAACCACTCAGAAATATGTCTCCCATGTAGTCAAGAGAGGTAAGAAAATCTCGGTGTTATTTATTTCTAATTTCCTCCTAGAGGTTTCCCTAGTTATTCTTTTGTCCAGATGTCACGCCATCCAGATTTAAAAGCCCGGCTCAAGAAAAGAGAAATCTTCACTATGCTGAAGATATGAAAGTGAAGGAAGAGTCAGGATGAGAGAGCCATGTATTGTTCTTTAGAAGTCAAATGCCAATATCAGATATTCCACTGAACAAAAAAGCTACTGTGGATTTTGAGTTTGTCACTTAAATCTTAAAAATACTTAAAAAAAATCTGTTTTCTCACCTGACTCAGCAAATAATCAGAACCCACATATAAGAATCATAGCAGTCAAAGAAGTTACATATATTGTTCTGGGGAAATTCAATGACCCTTATTTCAGTGGAATTGTTATTTCCACAATGGGAAACCACTAGAAATTTATATTTGGATCTTCATAATCTTACATAAGTGATCGGCATACTCTGTTCCTTCTTACTCATCTATTTTGTTCATTCTTATTAGAATGAAACCTCTTAGTAAACCTCAGCTTTCCTGGCAGGTGAAAATGTAGAATATCTATCCAGATATCTTCATGCCAGAATTATACGAACTATATTCATCAAACTGAATACAGATGGCAAATATCTTCTCAGTATATTCTTTCCAAGAATGCAAGGATGATACATTCCCCAACTCTTTACACACATATAGAGTGACTTTCATCAGAATTTAGCTCTATTTACTTGATTAAGGAAATGCATCCATAAAAGCTCCCAGCCTGTTGCAATTGCAATACTGGTTGTAAAGGTAGTTTGGTACTAGTGTCCTGAGTTGGCATCATAACTCAACTTTCCTTCCTTCTTCTCCCCATGCTTCCCAGTACTCTTCTCTGTCTTCCTCAGCCTTTGTCTCTGTCTCCCTTATTTCCTTCCTTTAAAAATAAGTTCATTGAGTGCCTGCTATATATGAGGTGCTGTTGCACAACGATTGGGAACTAATAGTAAGAGGTAGTGATTAAGGGTAAATATTCTTCTTGAGATAGAACACCTGGAGTTGAAACTGAGCTCAATTACTTAGTAACTATGTTATGCAAAGAGAGTGGAGTAACATTCTTAGTATATATGTAACTTCTGAGTATTTATGTAGTAGTATGGGAAGTTAGTTTTTTTCTGATAGTCGTTGGGTTGATTATATAAGGACCTAGGTAATATTCAACAATCAGTAAATAGTAGCTGTTTGGCTAGTTACCATAATTGAGGGATTTATGTTCTCAGTATTATACCATAGCTTGCTTTTTTCATTCATCATTGTTTTTGAGATTTACATATATTTACAGAAATAGGTCTAAGTCATTCATTCTCATTGCTCTATTGAACTCGTTATATGAACAAAAATTTCTATATTTTTATTTTACCTGTTTGAATATAGAACATTTTTTTCCTCTTTTACAGGTGACCAGTAGAATATTTAACAATGACCAGGAATATTGCTAACCTTTCCTCCAAGTAATATAAGGACCATAGACTATCATTAACATGATCTCTTCCCTCTCTTCCATGTCATTGTGTACTGGCATTTTAGCTCAATCTTGTTTTTTGGTCACACAGTAATTATTGCTAGCTATTGTCAGGTCTTGTTTGCATTTGCAAATATGTTTACAAGTTTTTTGCTCAATATTGTCTCTTACATCTTATTCCTACCTTTTGGGTTCACTCCTTTTTGATGAAGTATTTCCTCTATTCGTTTTTAATTTATTCTAAAATACAAGTTTTTCATATCTTCAACATCTTTGTAATCAGGATGCACTTTAAATTGAGGGCATACCATAGTTTAATTAAAAACATTTTTTTCTTTTGCTGATACATCATATAATTGATGACATCTTAAATCCAGCGAAATATGGTAGTTCATTTAAAAGGGAGTTTATGAGCGGAATAACTCTCACACTTTGTGTGTCTAAAAGTATCATTATTTCACCTTCACTCATTAATTCTGCACGTGGAAGTTTAATTTGACAATCATTTTCCCTTAGCACTTTGAAAACACTATTCCATTTGTTTCTGGTGTCTATTGATGCTGTCAGCTTAATTGTCATTTCTTTGTAAGTAATTTATCTATTCTTTCTCATAGCTTTTAAGATTGTTAAGACATATATGAATCTGATTTCTCCATAAACCTTTTTTATTTCTGAATCCTGAAGACCATCCTGAGAAAGTGACAGATAAAAATTGAATATTTTAAAAGTAGAGCAGTTGTGAAGATGATTATGTCAAAGGTGTGGCTGTGGTAATGGATGGTTGAACTGTCAGATGATGAAGGGAATTGAACTTGCAGAGGTTAACGAAAAAGAACTGGTGTATTGGTTTCCATGTCCAGGTGAACCCAGAAATTACCCTGATAATAACAGGAGTTGTGATAAAGACAGATGCAGAAATAGGGAGGTTGAGTTATTCAATGCATGAAAAATTTGAGAAGTTAGAAAAATCCTAGACAAAACGTGAAGGGAGGAAAAGGTGATACAGTTCTGATATGAGTGTGTAAGGTTCAGGTTTTCTACAGTAGATGAAGGACTGATAGCCTCAGGTAGCATGGAGAGGACTGAAATATTTTGACCTATCCACTGATCTAGGACTTTTGTGCAACATATTCCTTAGATGAGACAATTTTATCAAAATTTTCTATTCCCAAATCTAGCATTTTGTGATACCACACAATGAAAGCTTTAAATGGGACAAACCGAAGCACGTACTAACTATTCCTGATATATTCTGTGTCTCTAATTTAGCTTTAACACTGAGATGATTAAAGCAGCTACCTTTAGTTAGAAAGTTTTTATTGGAATAAAGAATTCAAGATGTTTCACATTTCACAAAATTTGTATTTTTTGTATTTTTATGAAATGCATATTTTATTATTTTTTTTAGAGGGGTTGGTAGGGGCAGAGGGAGAGACAGAGGCAGAGACACACAGAGAGAGAATCTTAAGCAGGCTCCATGCCCAGTGCACAGCCCACTGTGGGGCTTGATCTCACAATCCTGAGATCATGACCAGAGCCAAAATCAAGAGTCAGACGCTTAACTGACTGAGCCACCCAGGCGCTCCATGAAATGTATATTTTTATGTTACTGTTTGATTTAGATGAGCTCACTTTAAGGAAAAATCACTTTAATGACCTACTTTGAGATGGTTATCCATGTAGAATACTTCAATTGCTGTTCATATACTCCTTTGGGTGCATTTGCATTAATAACAGGGATCTGTGTTGTAGAAAGAGACGAGGCACATAGAACTTATAAATACTATTACATTTCTCAACTTTCTTTTACTTTTGGCTCTTAAGGAATTTATGTCTAATCAAATGTGGGGAAAATATTATGTCTTATATAGAGAACTTTTTCTACTCAAGAGAAGAGTCTATCCATGACTTCATTTGTTTTTAAGTCAGTGGTGACTGACAGGGGTACAAGCTAGTGCTCTGTGGATGAATTTTCTACTAGGTATATTTCCTTTCTCATTGGTGAAATAAATTCTATTGAATATCATTTTCCAGAATATATTTATCTCTTTCACCTACTTTGAAAATCTGTTGAGGCATGTACTCCCATTCCTGGATGATCTCAACACATCATATGGGTCCCTTACTTCACACCTAGACACTTAATATGATTTTCAGATTCTAAAGCACCTACAAATTCTAGTTGCATGCAAAGTGTTATCAGCAGATATATTCACCAGCCCTGACCTTTATATATTCTCTAGTAACTCCTGGTAATTCCCTGAGCTAATATTAAGAGTATCCAAAAGAGATGTTGAATATTTTATCCAAACTCTTAAATATTGTGTCATAGATTACTTTTTCTTCTCTGTTTACATTTATAGTCAATTATAAAGGAATAAAACTTTGTCATCCTTTATAATCATATCTTCTCTTGAACAATATATCCTATACAGATTTGTAACCTTCTATCCACTATGAGTTAAAATGATTCCTGTATTTTTTCATTGTAACTGTAGATCCTAAATGCCCTCTGCTAGCATTTTCAACCTTATTTCTTTATATATATTGAACATATGGGATAAATTTCTAGTCAAAAATAAGCACAAAAGAAATACAATGTAGATTTAAGGAAAAGTGATGGAAGAGACTATATGACACTACACAAAAGCCAATGCTAATGCTATTTATTTGAATTAGTTGGAGTTTGGTATTTTTGTTCTGGGTCATAGTTTTTAAGTTTAAGGATTTTTACAATTTCAGTTAGAAGATTCACCAAAGTAAAATTGGATACACATATTTCAACCTCTTAGTTTTGACTACATAATGCAATTAGATTGTGCAAGGAAAGTGAATTTCAAATATCTTTCTCCTTTTGTATATAGCTGTCCAGTTTCCCCAGCACAATTTGTTGAAGAGACTTTTTCCACTGTATATTCTTGTCTCCTTTGTCAAAGATGAATTGACCAAAGGAGCATGGGTTTATTTCTGCGCTCTCTATTCTGGTCTAGTGTTCTATGTGTCTATTTTTGTGCCAGTACCATACTGCTGTGATGACAACAGGTTTGTAGTATATCTTGAAATCTGAGATTGTGAGATCTCTTTGTTCTTCTTCTCAAGATTGCTTTGGTTGTTTGGGACATTTGTGGTTCCATACAAATTTTAGGTGTTTTTTTTTTTTGTTGTTCTAGTTCTATGAAAACTATTGGTCTCTGGAAAAGGATTGTATTAAATCTGTAGATTGCTTTGGGTAGTATGGACATTTTAGCAATTTTCGTTCTCCCAATCCATGAGCATGGAATATCTTTTCATTTGTTTGTGTCATCTTCAATTTCTTTCATCAGTGTTTTACAGTTTTCAGAGTATAGGTCTTTTGCCTGTTTGGTTAAGTTTATTCCTAGGAATTTTGTTCTTTTTGGTGCAGTTGTAAATGGGATTGTTCTCTTAATTTCTCTGCTATTTCATTAGTAGTATACAGAAACACAACAGATTTCCATATATGATTTTTTAATCTGTGACTTTACTGAATTCATTTATCAGTTCTAGTAGTTTTCTTGGAAGAGTCTTTAGGGTTGTCTATATTTTGTTGAGGATTTTTGCATCTCTATTCATCAGAGATATTGGTTCGTAGTTTTCCTTTTTTTGTTGTGTCTTTATCTGGTTTTGGTTTCAGGGTAATGCTGGCCTTGTAGAATAAATCTAGAGGAATTTCTTCCTTCCTTTCTTTCTTTCTTTTTTTTTTTTTTGGAATAGTGTGAGAAGAATATGTATTGACTCTTCTTAAATATTTGATAGAATATATCTGTAAAGCCACTTGGTCCTGGGCTTTTGTGAGCTTTCTTGTTACTGATTCAGTTTCCCTGGTAGTAAGTAATCTGTTCAAATTTTCTATTTCTTCCTGATTCAGTTTTGGAAGGTTATAGATTTCTAGGAATATATCCATTTCTTCTAGGTTGTTCAGTTTGTTGGCATATTATTTTTCATAATATTTTCCTATAATCCTTTGTATTTCTATGGTGTCAGTTGTATTTCTGTGGTGTCAGTTGCTATTTCTCTTTCATTCCTGATTTTACTTATTCAGGTCCTTTTTTTTTTTTTTTTTTTTTATGAGTCTGGCTAAAGGTGTATCAATTCTGTTGTCTTTTCGAACAACCAGCTCTTGGTTTCATCTATCTTTTCTATTGTTTGTTTAGTCTCTATTTTGTTTATTTCTGCTCTAGTCTTTATTATTTCCTTCTGTCTTTGGGCTTTGTTTGTCCTTTTCTCTAGCTTCTTTAGGCATAAGGTTGTTTGAGATTTTTCTTCTTTCCTGAGGTAGACTTGTATTGCACATACTTCTCTTAGAACAGCTTTTGCTGCATCCCAAAGATTTTGGACCATTGTGTTTTCATTTGTCTCCATGTATTTTATTTTTTCTTTGATTTCCGGTTGACCCATTCATTTTTCAGTAGTGTATTATTTAGCCTCCATGTATTTTTGTTCTTTCCAGATTTTTTTCTTATGATCGATTTCTACTTTCATACCTTTATGGTCAAAAAGATGCACGATAGGATTTCAGTCTTTTTGAATTTAATGAGATTCAATTTGTGGCCTAACATGATCTATTCTGGAGAATATTCAATGTGCACTTGAAAAGAATTTGTAATTTGCTATTTTTGAATGGAATATTCTGAATGTATTTTTGAGGTCCATCTAGTCTAATGTGTCTCACAGCCACTGTTTACTTGTTGCTTTTCTGTCTGGATGATCTATGCACTGATGTAAGTGAGGTGTTAAAGTCCTCCACTCTTACTGTATTATTGTCAATTTCTTCCTTTATATCTGTTAATAGTTGCTTTATGTATTTAGGTGTCACGTGTTGGACACATAATTGTTATATTCTCTTACTAGATTTTCCCTGTATCATTATGTACTGTCCTCCTTTGTTTTTTGTTATAGTCTTTGTTTTAAAGTTTATTTTGTCCAATATAAGTTGCTACCCCACTTCTTTCTTTTTGAAGCCATTTGCATGGTAAATGTTTTTCTGTCCCTTCACTTTTGATCTGCATGTGTCTTTTGGTCTGAAATGAGTCTCCTGTAGGCAGCATATAGATGGGTCTTGCTTTTTTTATCCATTCAGTCACTCTGTCTTTTGTTGGAGGCTTAGTCCATTTATATTTATGTATATGTGTATATATATGTAAAGTAATCATTGATAGGTCTGTATTTATTGCCATTTTGTTGTTTTACGGTTGTTTTATAGTTCTCTATTCCTTTCTTCTTCTCTGTGGTTACAATTAGGTTCATATAGAACATCTTATACATACAGCAGTCTATATTAAAGCTGATGGTTGCTGAAGTTACATTCTAAAAGCACTAAATTTTTATTCCCATGTTTTATGTACATTATACTTTACATTCTTTTATTTTGTGAAACCCTTGACCGATTTTTTTGTAGATATAACTGATTTTACTGTTTTTTTTTTTTTTTTGCTTTAACCTTCATACTGGATTTACAAGTGATTTATCTACTATTTATTATATATTTGAATTTACCTATGAAATTTTTTCCTTTCAGAGTTTTCTTATTCATGATTATGATGTTTCCTTTCCACTCAAAGCATTACCTTTAACAAGTTTTAGAAGGCTGATTTAGTGATGATGAACTCTTTTAACTTCAGTTTGTCCGGGAAACTCTTTATCTTTCCTTATGTTTTGAATGATAATCTTGCCAGGTAGAGTATTCTTGGTTGCAGGTTTTTTCCATTCAGCACTTTGAATATATCATGCCACTCCCTTCTGGAATGCAAGTTACTGCTGAAAAATCAGCTGATAGCTTTATGGGGTTTCTCTTGTTTGAAATTGGACCGCTTCCTTACACCATATACAAAAATAAACTCAAAATGAACTAAAGATCTAAAGTAAGACCTGAAATCATAAAACTCCTGAAAGAAAACAAGGGCACTAATTTCTTTAGCATCATCTACAGCAGTATGTTTCTAGAAATGTCTTCTCAGTCAAAGGAAACAAAAGCAAAATTAAACTAAGGGAAGTATATATTAAAAAAAAAAAGCTTTTCACAGCTAAGGAAATCATCAACAAACAAAAAAGCAATCTACTGAATGGGAGAAGGTATTTGCAAATGATATATCCATTAGGGCTTAATAGCCCAAAAGTATAAAGAACTTACACAACTCAGCACCAAACCTCTCCCCCCAAATAATCTGATTACAAATGGGCAGAGAACCTGAATAGACATTTTTCCAAAGACGACACAAATAGCCAACAGATGTATGAAAAGATGCTCGACATCGCTCATCAACAGGGAAATGCAAATCAAAACCATAGTGAAATATTACAACACTTGTCAGAATGGCTAGAATAAAAAAGACAAGAAATAACAAGTGTTGGTGAGGATGTGGAGAAAAAAGAACTCTTGTACACCATTGGTGCAAATGCAAATTGATGCAGCCACTGTGGAAAATATTATGAAGATTCCTCAAAAAACTAAAAATAGAATTACCATATGATCCATTAATTCCTCTACAGGTATTTACCCAAATAAAAATGAAAATACTAATTTGAAAAGATATATGAACCCCCAATGTTTACTGCAGCATTATTTATAATAGCCAAGATATGGAAGAAATCCACTTGTACATCCATAGATTAATGGATGAAGAAAAAATACACACACACAGACACACACACACACACAGATACATACAATGGAATATTACTCAGCCATAAAAAAGAATGCGATCTTGACATTTGCAACAAGGGTAGACCTAGAGGGATGATGCTAAAGGAAATTAGTCAGACAGAGAAAGACAAATATTATATGATTTCCCTCATATATGAAATTTAAGAAAAAAATGAACAAAGGAAAAAAGAGACAAATAAAAAACAGACTCTCGAAGACAGAGAACAAAGTGGTTATTGATAGAAGGGAGATAGATGGGGAGATGGGTAGAAGAGATAAAGCACATGAAGAGTATACTTATTTTGATGAACACTGAGTAATGCATAAAATTACTGAATCATTGTACATCTGAAACTAATATAGCACTGTCCATTAATTATACTTCAATAAAAAAACAAGTCAATTATTTTCCACCTGTTGACTGGTTGCTGATGTTGTATTAGTGATTGTGCATGCATTTGTGTGTGTGTAAACTTGCTAGCTAGTAATTGCTTATAACTCTAAAAATTTATAGCTGTTCGGAATTACAAGAGTAATACATTTTTATTTTAGAACACTTACAAATATAAAACCTAAGCAAACAGATATATAATCCTAAAACCTTGGAATAAGTATTGTTAAAACAGTAGTATAAAAATTTGGCAATAAGGGGACATTTTCAAACTGCTTTTCATGATTTTATTCCTCTTAATAATAGACTTGTCTATTTTCTCCTGTCATTAAATGTTTTTCTAAAACATGTTTTGTTATATACTTTGTATTCTATATATGATGGGTCATGTGTTTTTCTTTTTTCCTCTGTATCAAGATATTCTGGTACCACTAGGTAAAGCTGAAAACTCTAGGCACACAAAACCTTTATATAATTCCCATACTATCTAACACAAATTATTCAATATTATTTATCTTTTCATAATTTTTTCATAGTAAGAATACTCTTATTCTCTTATACTCTAAGAATAAGAGAATACTCTTATTCTTTTTTTTCATTGAGATATAATTGAGATATATATATATATATATATATATATATATATAAAACATTATAGTAGTTTCAGGTATACAACATAATAATTCAGTATTTGTATATATTGTGAGATAATCACCACAATAAGTCTAGTTAACATTAATTACCACACAGTTATAATTTTTATTCTTATGATAGAACTTCTAAGATCTCTCTTGGCAACTTTTAAATACATAATACTATATTATTTATTAAAAAAAATTTTTTTTAAAGATTTGATTTATTTATTTGACAGAGAGAGATCACAAGTAGGCAGAGAGGCAGGCAGAGAGAGTGGGAAGCAGGCTCCCTGCTAAAGCAGAGAGCCCCATGCGGGGCTCGATCCTAGGACCCTGAGATCATGACCTGAGCTGAAGGCAGAGGCTTTAACCCACTGAATCACCCAGGCGCTCCATAATACTATATTATTAACTATAGTCACCATGCTCCTAACTTATTTATTACTGAAAGTTTGTACCTTTGACATCTCCCTTTTCACCCATCTCCCACCTCCCACCTTTGACAACAACCAATTTGTTCTCTGTCTCTATGAGTTCATTTTTTTTGTTTGTTTTGTTTAGATTCTGTATATATGTGAAATGGCATAGCATTGGTCTTTCTCTCCTTGATTTATTTCGCTTAACATAATGCCTTCATGGTCCATCCATGTTGTCCCAAATAGCATAATTAGTCTCTTTTCTAATACAGCGATGAAATAAAATGCTAAATTTTTTTCAAACAAAATATGTCGTTAATTATCTTTGCAAATTTCTATCAGTGTTAAAAAAACTAAGTGGCTCTAAGACATTTTAAGGTCAAAAATACCAATTTTAAATAATTAACTCTTACAGCAGGATTTTCTTTAAGTAGGATTTTGACATTCATTTTTTTCAATAAACTAAGTATTTTGTCAAAATAACTAAAAACACTGCTATAATTTATTATACTGTAATGGCTTGAAATCCTTCCTATGTATTTTTTCTGGTAAGTGAGATTTCCATGATAGGATGCAAAATATTGAGAAAGACCAGGGTGGCAGCCACGGATATACACTGTTCAGGATCTACCTTAAGAGAGAACACATATTTAGCTTCCACCTCAGCTTTGCTGAGGTTGTATTCTAGATGAACTTCTGTCAGTCTCTGAATAGGGAAATGATTCCAGCCTTGTTTGCCTAATGCAGCCCACACCAATGATTCATTTTTGCTCTGGGACTACACATTGGCCTGGTTAAGACTTTCCAAGAGCTACATTATGTCTGAAACTCTACTCCAGCCTCTTATTTCTTTCCTCTCTTCTTTCATAGGTATCAAA
This sequence comes from Potos flavus, assembly GCA_028534135.1. Lineage (NCBI taxonomy): Eukaryota > Metazoa > Chordata > Mammalia > Carnivora > Procyonidae > Potos > Potos flavus. Next base: position 56,514,301 of record CM052895.1, read on the forward strand.
CTTGTGTCACAATCTGAAAGCCTTCCCTGCTTTCCTGCTCACTCTTCCATTCATCTGTCACAGGAACTGCTCCCAAAAAATCACTTGCAGTTCTTATTCTGTCTTCCTATCTGCTTCTAGGGGACCCAAACTGATACAATTTTTATGTACCTACTTAGCTGTTTATAATTAAAATAGTCTATTTGTTGAGATATATGATCAATGCTATTTCATACATTGCATTTATTATTTTGCATTCAAAGACAACTCTGACTACCTTAAGCAAATATTAAGAAATTAGTTTGAGCCAAAGAATGACAGAAATTAATTTTATCTCATCAACAAAGCTCACTCTAATAGTAAGTGAGAAATTCCTATCAATTGTTAAAAAAAAAATGTTTTAAACAGATGTTTCTTGTTTTGGAAATTAAAAACTATCAACATCAGACCACAGTGTAATGAAAAGGAAACATGATCCAGACCTGAGGGCTCAGCATCAAGAATTCTCTGGTCACCGCCCCAGTTGCCAAAATCTGAGAAGATACATTAGGAAATCCCATTCAATGTAGTCTCAAAATACTAATAATTCCAAAGGTTTTGTGGTCAAGAACTCCCACTTCCTGTTGACAATTTGAGGAGGCTGCAAGGGCTTAGCAATATAAAATGAATCCTGCATGTAGCCAAATTATTACCATTATAGTGCTTTGGGAGGGTAAGAATATCTTTCAGATGCCTCCTCATTGAGATAGATTTTAAAATACTTGAAGTCCATCAGGAATAGTTTCATTTATAAATGAGAAATATAATTCATTCATTACATTTAAAAAGAGAGTTTCTACATATATTAAACTGAGATAAGAAATTAGAAGTAGCAGAAACATATGAACTCTTCACAGTAGCTCTCAAGGTGAAGAATAAACAAAGAGAAAATGAACAGAGACAATGCTTTAAAAATCTGTTTTCAGGGGGTGCCTGGGTGGATCAATCGGTCAAATGTCGGACTCTTTATTTTGGCTCAGGGTTCTGACATTAAGCTTATGATATCAGGGTCCTGACCTTGAGCCCCACGGTGGGATCCATGCTGGGTGTGGATCCTGCTTAAGATTCTCTCTCTCCCTCTCCCTCTGCCCCTGCCCCCTCTCAACTTGCACATGTGTGTTCTATCTCTAAAAAAAAAAATAAAAAATAAAAAAAATCTGTTTTAAACCAGTTATAGAACAGCAGCAAAAGCACTATATGGAAAACAAAAGGTAAGCTAGCTTCAACTTGAGATTTTCCTTTCTATTTTATCCAAGACTTAAATAGGCTCTTTTGATTTCCTACCATGTTCAAGTCAATGTTGCTTAGATATTGATTCCTGTGTCTCATAGAAACTAAAGGGAGCTCATGACTGAAGCATATTATCCTTTGGTTATCAAGCTGTGGCCTTGTCTCTTCACCATCCATGTACCCCTTCTGACAGTATCACCTCCTCCAAGAATTTTCCCACAGACTGGTTTAGGAGGGTCTGGGATGCATACTCTTCACTGTGTCTTCATAAGCCATTCACATTTTCTCTAGTAACAACTAGCATGTTCCAAATATTTGTTATGTGTCTGCCTCCAGACACAGTAATATCCTTAAGGAAAGGAATCTGTATTCTACTCATTGTTGCTTCCCCAATGCCTTTCCTAGTTCCTGGCTGGTACTTGATAAATGTTTGTTGCAGCTGGAGTCACCAAATACTCAGTTTTTGAACCATATAGTCAAGATGATGAACTCTTTCTTCCAAAAATGGATTTCCAGCAAAGCTGTATTATAATCATATTTTAAGATTGTCTCTCCAATGCTGTATCTGCATTAACTTACTGACTATAAGAGTGGGCACCTTCCTGGTGCATCAGTGAAGGTGCCCTGTGAGTCCCTCACTGCAAGCCAAATGGCAGAGTTCTGATTATAGTATATGAGCTCATGATCTTGTGGGTGGCATGCACCTACACCAAGTAAATACAGAGTAATTTATTAAGAAATAAAGTTTCAGGAAGTTATTCTTTATCTATTGCTTACTTTTCTTATATTGTACTCTTACTCTTGTTTTTGTCATGAAATTTCTTGAGAGAAAATATAGTTATATTTCAAATTAAAATTTACATAACCTTATAGAAGGAATCAACTTGTTTTCATGTGATCAGTGAAATCTGAAATGTCCATACAGGAGCCCTCAGATATCCATAAAAGTCACTCCCTTTTAAAGATTTGTCCTATGGTGCTTTAAATTTTTCAAGTTGAGAAATCATAAGAAAACTCTTCCTCCCTCCCTCCCTTCCTTCCTAGAAAGAGTGAGTGCACATACAAGTGGGAGAGGGAAATGGGGGAGAAGGTCACAGGGAGAGAGAGAATCTTAAGCAGAATCCACGCTGGGACCTGTGGCTCACTCTCTAACCCTGAGATCATGACCTGAGCCAAAATCAAGAGTTTGACTCTCAACTGACTGAGCCACCCAGGCACCTCAGAGAGCTCTTTCTTTTAATGGTTATATTGAAATTTTATAGCTGTCACAATGGAACAAAAAAACCTTCCTTTAAAAATAGTTTGTAAGAAGTTATTGCCTATAATATGATATTCACTTTCTTGGTAGAATAACACCTTTTGGTAAATTACAAGTCCATTTCATTAGAAATTATTTTTTTAAATATTCAAATTAACTGGATATGTTTTAATTTCTGTATCAAATTACTGCAAGGAAATAACATATTAATACTCATAATTATGCTTCATGTTTTCTGCATATATTTAATTGATAAATTATATATGTTTATACATATATATTTTATAATCCTCATGACAAACCTATGAGATAAATATCATGTCTATTTTAGCATTGGAAAAGTGAGACTCAGAAATTTAAGTGACTTGAACATCTGGCAGGTAGTAAGTACATAATAAATTGAGATTTGCAACTCCAAAGTGAATGCCCTCAATCGCCTCCCTGATGACCTGTGGTGTCATGTTAAGTGTATGAGCTATGGACGGAGGAGTTTGAGTTTGCATCAGTAAGAATTGAGCACAGAGTATGTACATATTCAGAATACCTTTCATTGTTCAAAGACCGTAGATGAACTTTTGAAAAATAAAACCAGCTTAATACAATGTATATCTTTACTGTTACATATAGAATGAAATGCAGATTACTGATAAACTATCCATTTCTTTCTCATTCACTAAATGTTTATCAACTATGTTGAAATCACATGAGATCCTAGTTGACGTGAACTCAAATATGAAAACCTTTCATGACAAAATAAAAAGCAAGACAATGCAAAACACAGATGGCAGTGGAAATAGTTTTTTTAGAACAGTCACAAAAAAATAATTAACCCAAAAATAGATAAATGAAGGTTTACTAAAAAAAGAAAAAAAAAACCTGATCAATAATGCAGGTGATAGATGAAAACAATTAAAATGTATTACTCTTGTGGTAGGAAAAGTGAATTAAATATCAAAATTATGGGCTCTCTGTAGTAAAGAAGTTCTTTTTAAATTGTTGCATACAATGTTTTATATATTTTTCAAATTTTAATTACTAATTAATTTTTAAAGCAGTATAGAATTTAGTTTCAACCAAAACCGGAAGTGTCTTTTCTACCAAGAAAGAACCGAGTATCAAATATTCTTCATCGCTCTAACTTAGGCGGAATCCAGAGATGGCTGAGCAAGTCACAGGGGGCCCATCTACAGCATATAGAGGGCGAATGTGATTTCCCATGACAAAAAGTAGCAGCAAGCATTGTGTAGGGTGTTTTAGATGGAAGAAAAATCTCCTCAGCAGTATATTTGACAAAAATTATGTGCTGAAACTAACCTTTGAACAGCTGCAAAACCAGATACAGAATATGTTTTGCAAGTGGACTATGGACTCTGAAAAAAAGCAAATCCATCACTGCTGGCCTGAGACAGAAACGGTGGGAGATACACAAAAGAGAATGAGCATAACCCACCCTCCTTCTATATTTTTATACCTTCCCATTTCATGATCAGAAACAAAAACACCTTGCCAGTTACAGCTGGAGAGGGGTATTTAAACTTAGTGGGTTTTCCTCCACTGTAAAAATTTATGCCAGTTGTTTGATGCCCAGAGTCTTGGTGGTGCCTCCTTTACGACTGAAGCGACTCATCATACATATGCAATAAAAGCTCAAAGAAATATATAAGGCATTATTAAGTCACACATTTATATGTAAAAACTCCTGCTCTTATTGTTAGTTTTAGAGACTTCATCCAAGTGGGAAGAAATTGAGCTGAATGCGTTTACATAGCATGAGACACTATTTAAGGAGAGAGGAGAGGCAAACATGAAACTGAAATTTTCATAACAAAGAAAAAGATAAAAGAAAATAGTTACCCTTTGTTTAGTCTCTGTTAGAGAACAAATACTCATAATTAAACTGTAACTGGAATCAAAATGTAGTTTGGGATAAACAACCTAAATGGCCTCCAAGATAAATTACAGTACTCATTTCTCTATTGTTAGTTTGTTCTCTCCAGTTTTCACCAGGAAGCAGGACTGTGGGGATTCAGTACTTCTGTGTCACCACTAAGCAGGTTCTCTTATGCCAGCAAGCTTAGCAACTTGTTTGAGTCTGGCCACTTGCTCACCATCTGGAACTACTTTATATGCTCATTACAAAAGAAAGAGAAGAGAGAGAGAGAGAAAGAGGGGAAAAAGAAAGAAGGAAAGAAGGAAAGGAAGGAAGGAAGGAAGGACGGAAGGAAGGAAGGAAGGAAGGAAGGAAGGAAGGAAGGAAGGAAGGAAGGAAGGAAGGAAAAGCAAAAAGAAAAGGAAAGAAAAGAAAGACGATGAGTAACAGTTTTTACTCTGGGTTGTCTTCTTTTACAAAACTTGCTGTGTGCCTTACCCAGGCATCCTTCGCATCTGGAATCACAATTTATCTGACATTGGGTTTGACTACAGAACTATTCCCTAGAAATATCTAAGTTCTGGATCCCATGTCACTACTCCGATTTTCAAGAGAAAAAGTCTTATTTTTTAAACATTTAATTTTCAGTCTTCTGCACCTTTTAGCCTAAATTATCGCTCAATTTGCTGTCATCCTTGTGCAGGTATGTTTGATGTGTGAGGAAAATTGACAAAGGGGACTTTTTTTCTAAAAATGGCTCACATTTTTCCATGGGTCGAGGATGGGGCATGGGAAGTGGGATGGGATAGGGAGAGAGGGTACAGTGGGTTGGTAGTCTCAGAGAGACTAAGCTCCATTTTAGTCAGGACACCCCTTTCACCAAAATGTCCATGCCAGTCATTTCTTAGGACAAACAGAATGAGGAAATGGATATGAAAGGCTCTTAGGTTAAAGCTGCATCTGTTTAAAATTTGTGGAAAACCATATTTAAAGTTTTAGTACTCGCTCAACATTTTGATTTGTAACTAGCATTGGATAATTTAATACAGGAAAAGCTTACAGATAATGTTGTAGTTATAGCCTAAAGAAATTTCCAGATATTATATTTGAAAAGTATTAACCTTAACTCTTTGGGCTGCTTTTATGATTGTTTCACAGAAAGAGAGAACTTCCTTGTTGACCTCCCTGAAGTAGGGGTTAGTAATTAAGGCACACATGCCAAACTAGACCTGAGGACTTATTTTCATTGGTATGCATGCTAGTAGCCTTCTCTTGGGAGAATAATCACCAGCTGCATTTTGCAACATGTGAGAATGTGTGGGTGGACTAACCACTTCCCCACCTATCCCCTGCCTGGTCTCAATATCACTGTACCCCACCTGGCTCTCTAGAAGCACAGGTGCTACCAAGGAGATCCATCCCTTCTTTAAGGATGGTCAACTCCAGCTGGGCCCACAGTCTGGTACTTGGTCCATCACCAGAATGTGGGAGGGGATTATAAAATAAGAAAAATAAAACCAGTATTTGTTGAGCATCTTATACCTGCAGGCTAGTCTTTGTAATCTTCAAAGAGGTTAAAGAACTTTCCAGGATGACAAATTCGTAACTGGTTTAGGTGACTGAAACCTATGACTTCTGACTCCAAATGCTGTCACGATTTCATTATATTTGGCTCTGTGTCTTTCTAAAGAAGATAATTATTATTCTTTAGAAGAAATCTCTTAAACTGTTACTCTCAGGAAGCACTGCTCCAAATGTTCCTTATTTTTCATGAAGAAAGTGTTTTGTCAAAAACTCTTTGGGTATCTGTGTGTTAAAAATCACCTTCTCCCCCACCAAGGGCTTCTTGGAGTCTTTAGCATATTAACGTGCATTGCGAATCTTCTAGACAGAGATCAGGATGGCTGGACTTCTAAAATCTATATCCTCACATAGTACATCCGTTAACATCTCCTTGAAGCAGTTTTCCACAGAATATGGGAAAAATGCTGTGAAATATCTAGGAAATCCATTCTTACCAAGGGCAGAGAACAGCTTCATAAACTAGAATAATTATAAATGATATTAAGATAATCAGTTATGAAATGAAAAAGAAGTATCATTTATCTATATAATATAAAGAGTATTAATTGATTTTGAACTGATCTGTTTGCTTGATATTTGGATGTGACATCTTTAGATTACTGTCTTGACAATATTCTCATGGTAAAATGTTCTCATGGCAACAAAACCCATCATAATCCCAAACAAAGAATGCATGTCTAAGGACTAAAGAAAGCTTTGTGTGAATACTGATCCCCTCACTGAAAACTGTTAATTTATTATTAAAAGAGAACTATCAGGGCCTACAATGGGCCACACATAATAGTAGAGAGAACTTAGTATAACCTCCATCCAGGGCCTTACTGCCTCAAAAGGTAAATAGTCTAACAAGTAGTATAACAAACTTCTTTTTGGAAAAGGTATCAGACTGTGCTCCCAAACTCACCCATAGCAGCTGCCTTTATCACATAGCCAGTTAAATGGCAACAGTATTATTCTAGTCTACTGTGCATTAAAATTTGTCCTAAGTATCTTTTGTGTTTGAGGGCAAAAGTGTTCCCCATGTCCAGTACTCCTGGTCATTAGCTATCCTTGCATAAATTTTAATCAGCCAGCTGTTGGCTTATAGCCCCTTTTATACGAAGCCCCTAGAATATACATGTGCCTCTGGGATTTGGCTATAGAGGGAGTCCAGTCTGTTGTACTTGGTAGCTGGCTAATGTCCCTGGCAATCTTTACTCCTGAACACTGGGTTCCACTTCTGCATTTGAACATCCGACTTTTCCCCTGCTCTCTCCTGAGTAGAATCTTTTGGACCACCAGTGCTTTATTTGGTTTTGTAAAACCTCTAATTCTTCTACTGTATCCTTTTTTTATGTCCATGGTATAGTCTGTTTATGGCTGAGTAACCTGTACCAACACCCAGCTTACAGATAAACCTATATATAATAATTAAGGGGAGTATTAAAAAGAAACCTTGAAAAGAAAATTTTACCTCTGTCTAGGACGTCAAGAAAATGTTAAAGGATCTCTTAAGCATCTCTGAAGAAGGAGTAAGAATTCTACAAGGAGCAAGAGCAAGGATATTCTAGGCTGAAGGAATCCCTTATGCAAAAATACACAGTGAAAGAGAGAAATAGAAAATAATTTTGTATGACTAGAGCATAGGGTATTAAGGTACAGATATGGTTGAACATGACAAAAATTTATGCATATAAATTTATGTACATTAAATATTAAAAAATATATAGGAGTAACAAATCAGATATAGGTCTTAATAATTTTACTCTGGCATTGACTTACAAGGTACAAATCAGAGGTAGGCGTGCTCCTATTTGGGAAATGATGTGAACCTGAAATTGGAAGTTGAACCAAGACCTCACTATAAATAAAATGTGAACACTAGAAAACAGAATCTTTTTTTCTGCTTTGTTCGCAACTGTGCCTTCAGCACCTGGAAAAGTGCCTGACACATAAACTGAATGAAAGTAAACAGGAGAGGACTCATTACTTGTCTATTTATCCATTTATTCATCCACCCGTCCATCCAACTATGCATCCATCCATCTACCTATCAAGCTCTGAACACCTGTACTGTACTAATCATATCTTAGATCCCAAAAGAATGTATGAAGTGGAAATAAAAGAAGGCCAAGGACAGAAACTTAGGAACGTGAATATTTCACAGCGGGGTTAAGAAAAGAACAGTGAAAGAGTCTATAAAAAAAGTAGAGAGAGAAGAGATGACACTAACAATTTGTCACACTGAGAGTAAAAGGTAAACCAGATTTCAATGAACAGACCGTAAGAATGTAGCTCAATGAGATTTGACAAATACAACTCTGTGACTCACACCCTTTTCAAAATAAGGGACATTTTCATCTTCCCCAAAAGCTCCCTCATGTCCTTTCCTAGTAAATTCCTACCATAAAGTGGAGACCACTGTTGAGATATTTTTTCTCCATATATTTCTTTTGCCATTTCCTATCTCCTATATTATCACATGCATATAAGGCCATTTGATACTGTGCCTCAAGTCAATGATTTTCTCTCTCTGCTGCAATATGGATAGTTTTTATTAACTGATCTTAAGTGTCCAATCTGCTATTAAGCTTATGCATTTGGAATGTTTATTCCAATTATATTATGTTTTAAAATTTCCATTTTTTTGTTTATATATCCCTGTTGAAAAGTATATTTCTACCTTTCTGCACATTATCTTTTTATTTAAACCCATCAATATATTTATGACAACTATTTTAAAGTCCCTGCGTGCTAACTCCAACACCCATGTCACACCTGGGTTTGTTTCTGTCCACTTTAATTCTCCTGGTTCTGTGTCACATTTTGAAAGTCTTCTTGTATATCCAGTAATTTTACCGAATTTTGGGCATTATGAATAGTATATTAGTCTAAATTATGCTGCCTTTAAAAAGTGTTGAGACTTGTTCTAGCAGGCAGTTAATTTGCTGGTAATGCAATTTGATTTTGTTGAGGCTTAGTTTTATGCTTTGTTAAAATGTTCTAGAGTAACCCTTCCTTTATGGCTAGGCTTGTCCTACTCTTATGGTATGGCCTTGCTATGGTTTCAGCTGAATGACTGGGTTTTTCAGAGAGATGTTTCCACTCTGGCAGGTTGGGATTCCAAAGTCTTCCAGCACTGAATACCCTCTACAATCTCACAGTCCCTTAGTAACTGTGGTTTTCCAGGTCCCATGGAGTTTTACCCTATGTATGCCCAGCTTATTACTTGGCCAAAGATGGAGGGGTACAACTATGCGGATGTCTGGGGCTTCTTGAAACTGCTGTTTTCTAATGTCCTACTATTTCAAATTATGGTCACCCGAGCAGCCATAAATCTGGTTTCTCTTTTCTCTGCCTGGAGAGACCAGTGTTCTCTGTTTGGACTCTACTTCCCTATGCTGCGATTTGAGAAATGCCCCCAGGCAGAATGCTGGGGTGAGTGTAAAACTGACCCTACCTGTTTGCCTTTTCTCAAACCTGCTGTTCTGTCACACAAAGTCTAAAATCACCTGATTTTCCTTTTTTCCTAGATTCACAATTGTTTGTGGTAGGAGAATTATTCCAATATCCAATAACTTACCATGGCCAGGATGGGAAGACCTGTGCATTGGATTTTGTAACTGGAATGTTTTGGGATACCAGATGATTTTCAGGATCACAAGGTGGCAAATGTCTTTCACTTTGTAACATGATAACATTATCCCCAAATCCAAATCTCTGTATTCTCTGAGGCCCTTACAGAGATGTATTGAACTTAAATCTTTTCAAATGTAGTACTTATTCATTAGCACTGTTTTCACAAACATATTACCTTGTCTTCCTCTAATTCACAACCTTTGGTTAAATAGATGACATTTTTTTGGATCACCTTGAGCAAAGGTGGAAAAGAAGCAAATAATCAAATCTGTCAACGAATGGATTCAGTCTATGCTACAACTGAAATTTAGGTCATTTTCATGACCACACAGCCATTGAATCCATTGTTTTTGATTTGCAATAAGTTAAGGGGTTTCCTTGTGGACAGCCTATATTCACCAGTTGTATTGGAGTCACACACAAATAGCTTAAGTTATGCATAACAGTGCACTCTGCCAAATGACTACACAGCTGGAGAGTTCACTGGGGGTAGCAGCTGGGTGAGAATCCTCAAAAGATGGGTACGTATTGAAGGAGTTCTGTCTTGCTTTTGTACCCAGAAGGCTCACTATTAGCGTCTTGCAAACACAAAGAAGAGATTAGAGTTTATTGTTCATTTTCCCCTCATGGGGAAGCTATGTATGTTTATGCCCTAAAGATTGTACATTTTAAAGAAAAAGCCACTTTTGCTGTGGAATTAACCAAATTGACTATCTTCCCAGTTTGAATTCACTAGATAACTGCTAATCCCCACTTTACATTATGCTCTAAAGACAGCCAAAGGATTCTGAAGGCCTGAATTTCCAGGTTTTCTCATCTGTAATACAAATACCAGTTAAAGACATAATATCACTTTATGCTACTCTCAAAGGGCATCTAGCAAAGCTGGCTAGCATTACTGCATCATTTTAATTACTGGTGCTTACCACAATTTGCAATAATTACAGTTCATTTAGTGAGCTGGTTCTTAATTGCAGACACTGCTAAAGTAACAATTGAATAAAAAATAAAGTGTGTGTGTGTGTGTGTGTGTATATATATATATATATACATATATATGTATATATATAGATGAATGATTGAGAAAGATGTAAGCTTATAAAGAAATAAAATAAAGTAGCATATTCTACTAGACCAAATTCTAAAGCAGAGATATTAAAAGCAGTTTTCTAAACCAAAGGCCTAGAATTAAATTTAATCATCAAAACAAGTTGCTCCACCATTTATGACATCCCCTTTCTTTAGCATAATTCCTAATTCTATGCTTTTTTTTTTTGTATTAAAGAAAGCACAATGAATGAATTCTAGTACTAATATAAGTAAACTCTCAACTAACTTCTATTCATCAGGTGGCAAATATCAAAGATAGAGATAAATCCTATATAAAAAGGATTTTCATCCGAAAGTAAAAGCAGTTCAGGAAAACTCAGTGAAGCTCTGTTCTTATTCTTTCTTCACTTCACTGAACACTAAATAATCATGAGATTTTGCCCTACATAAATGTAGGTGATACGGGGGATCAGAGTGTTTCGTGGGTAAGGAAGCAAAAGAAATGCTAAGAAGAGCTAAACTGAAGTGAAAAGATTAATGAGAAGCTTTAGTCTCTTGATAAAAAAATGTACCTTAAGTTCTAATACTTTTATCACTCATACTTTTTTCGATGTTTTGGAGCAATTTCCCTACATTCTCTGTGCTCCAGTGTTTCTGAAGACAAATAAAAAACAATAGTGGGTTTGATTTTTGCTTAGAGAAGTATCTGTAATTTGGATGACAGTATGGATTGATCTACTTGAGGGTGCTTTGAAATAGATGGGGTGCACCAGGATGCCTTTTTGTCAAGTTCCTAGACTGCTGCACATCCTTGGCACTTTGTTCCAAAGGTGGAAAGCTTTGGGGAAGGACTAGGGGAATAGAGGCAACATGGAGAATAGAATAATTCCATCAGTAATTTAGTAACCCCTAAGGATTAACTTCTAAATTGTTGTGGAATTCTTTCATAAAACCATGTCTTCAGATGCAAGGTGAATTGGAAAAAGAAAGCAATCAAGAAACCTAAAGAATGAGACCATTTTCCCTCTGCTCTCAGGGAGCTTCCTCTGAAAGCAAAAGAAAAACGTAAGCCTTAGGCTAATTTCATGAGTATTCTCCAATGTCAAAATATTCTCAACTCATATCTGGTTAACGTCAAAAGTTACTGTAAACTGATCCTCACAGTTTTTAAAAATTCTGAATGTGAAAGGAGAGAGACTTTGGTTGACTTAACCAATAAAATGGGAAAATAAATATTTTTATCTATTGGGCACATATATACATTTCCTTTGCTGACATGGACTTGAAGGTGGTAACTCTAAAAAATATCGATCCCTTCTCTAACACATATTATAATTCTATAATGGACTTTTACCAAGTTATCAGTCATTACTTTCTAGTATTCTTGAAGAGAACATTTTAAGTCAAAGCCACAAACCAAAGAAAATACCCCTCCCTACAAAAAAAAAAAGTTGTCTTTTGAAGAGGTAGTTTTGATTAGAGCAGATAGTAATTTGAGAAGTGATGTATCTCTCAAAATAAAATATAGCTTTATTCAGATTAAAGCAACAGTGTGACCTTTGTAAGAAAAAACAACATGCTGGCTCTCAGAAAGAAAAGAATGACCTGTTTATAGTTCAAATCTCTTAGTACTTCATGGAGCAGTATAAGTGAGTCAAACTGGCCCCAGTGATAAAATGTGAGGCTATGAATCTTAACGATACTTTAAAGCTGAGTGATCATGGGTGAATTCTTTAAGCTATTACTTAAATATTAATAATGCCTACTTCTTTTTTTCATTTTTACTAAACAAGTTACATGGGTTAAATGAATTTATATGTATAAAGCAATTAAATCAGAGTATTGTTCACAGCAAATATGTAATAAATGTTAGTTACTGATGATGATGAGGATGCAGAAGATAGGAAACTACATTGGAAATTAGGGAACAGGAGCTGTATGGCAGCTTCTTAGCTTACTTCTTACAAAAACCATTCAACGTCCTTGAGCCCTGGCTTCACTAACTGTGAAATGTAGGAGCTGCATGATGTGATTATCTAGGTTCCTTCTTGTTTTAACTCTTTGATGATATATGCATGCTTGAGTTTTATGCAGTGTTGGCTTTGAGCAAAAACTGTAATACAGGTAGTGTGATTTTAGAATCCTCGCCATCTATTTTCTGTAGTTTCCTGCTCTTAGAAGTGACTATACCAAAGTCTACCTGGTACTTTGTGCCATCAGAAGAAGTTCTGTGGAAGAAGGCTCTACACATGTTCTGAAAGCATTTTGGGTGTATCACAGATTCATTTTGCTTACAAGAAAGTTTCCCTGGCAATGATAAGTAAGCAGGAAAGTGCTAATGTTAAATCCCACCTTATAAGTAACAGTCAGCTTTCAATATATTATGCTGTGGTAATAAATGACTCTCTAATATCAACAACTTACAACAACGATTTAATTTCTTATTCATGTTAACATGCCAGCTGATACTATCTATAATCAGCCGAAATTAGTGAGAGTTGTCTGCATCTCTGCCTTATATTACACCAAGTCTTCTCATTCTAGCACCCAGGATTAAGGAACTGCGTTTATATGAATCATTACATTCTCCAGGCAAAGGTTAAGAGCAAGAGAGCTGGAGGCGCATGCAAGGGTTCTTAAAGTTTCTGATCAAGGTGGCTTACTTTGTGTCCACCAACATGCCACTTACTAAATCAGTTCATAAGGCCAAGTTCGAAAGCACTGAGTAGTGATATAAAACAGAAAGATGGAGTGAATAGCTGGGAGCGATAATACAGTCTGTCACAGTTTTCAAAAGACCGTCTCCAGTCCTCGGGGTTGTTAAAAAGCCAAATTCTCTGAATGTCATCAATGCAAATATTCCTTCTCCACAAAGCCTTCTTTAATTTCTCTAGTCAGTGGTTCACTGATCACTTCATTTGTATTCCTATAGCATCTTATACGGTCTCTCTGATGATGCATATCACAGTGTGTTTTAATTAGAAGAATCGTTATGCTGGCACTGTTAGACAAAAGTAGTTCTAGGGAAAAGACTCGTAATTTGTAATGTTTGTCAATTCCCATGGTGTAAATGCTCTACCAGGGCTGATTTCAAATGGCCAGCGTGGTAATCACGAAGTATGGAATTGGGAAAAGATGTACAGAAAGACACCATTATGTAAGTTTTCTAGCACATAGAAATAATAGGTGTAAGTAAACTCAAATGCATAGATAATAGTAAAATGTAGCAAAATGATAGTGATGAGCTTTAATATTATCTGTATTTTAATATAATTATACATTTATGTAATTTTTTTAGTAACGACAGTGTTTTTAACAAATTGAAAAATTCCTGGAATTTCAACAGTTGGCTATTATGAAAAGATACAAGACGTCTCCAACACACTACTGAAATTTTGATGTCAATGTTTATCTTTCTGCTAAAGACTGGGTGCCCTTTAGAGATGGGCTGAGTCTTAATTATCTTTTTATTCACCATGTCTAGCATGGTGCCTGGCATTTGGTAGGCTCAATTAACATCAAATAAATGAGTGGGGGAAAAGTGAATAAACACGCATTGAAGAGAAGACAGGAATGGATAGAATCAAACTTCACTGTATTGGTATTACTTCTAATTGAGAATATTATGGAAGCCTCAAATCCACACATATTCCATAAGGACGAGAGAAAAAAAAATCACATTGCCAGGTAAGTAGCTTGGATATAATCACCAGAGATGTCTTTGCCGCTTGAAGATTTATTTTCCCTTTCTGACAAAATACTGAACTCTACTAAATAACTCCTTTAGTGATAATAATAGCAATCATTTAGGTGTACTGTGTGCCAGGCATTAAGTCTCCTCATATTATCTTATCCTTGCAGCAACTGTATGAAGTTACACTACAATCCCGTTTCATAGGTGAATATACCAAGATCTAGATAAGCTAAGTGACTTGCTCAGGATTCTGAAAATGAGTAGGAGCCAGAATTTTATCCTGAATTCTTCTTACTTTTTTTTTACTCCTGAGAGTCAGAGTTGAGGGAAATTTTACCTTCTTATTTTACAGTAACATTTGCTGCTTTAATGAACTTCCTCATTACAGACATGTATATTTTATCTCTAAAGCACGCATGGGCTTTTGTTTTAACATACTCTGATAGGGAGCACTTGGGTGGTGCAGTCAGTTGGGTATCAGACTCTTGGTTTCGGGTCAGGTTGTGATCTTAGAATTGTGATCTCAGGGTTGTGATCTCAGGGTCCTGAGACTGGGCCCTCTGTTGGGCTCCACACTTGGCGGCACAGACTCTACTTGGGTTTCTCTCTCCCTCTCCCCTAACCCCCCGGCATGCTCTCTCTCAAATAAATATAACTTCACTCGTATGTGGAACATAAGGAGTAGTGCAGAGGACCACAGGGGAAGGGAGGGAAGACAGAATGGGAAGAAATGAGAGAGGGAGACAAACCATGAAAGACTCTGGACTCTGGGAAACAAACTGAAGGTTACAGAAGGGAGGGGGCTTGGGGGTAACCGGGTGATGGGCATTAAGAAGGGCATGTGTTGTGATGAGCACTGGGTGTTACACGCAACTAATGAGTTGTTGAACACTACATCAAAAACTAATGATGTATTATATGTTGGCTAATTGAAAATTTAAAAAATCAAATAAATAAATAAATCTTAAAAAAAATACTCTAATGCACCTCCTCTAGGCAGAACTTTTCTTTAATGATGCCAAACTTAGCAATGACCCCAGGTTATTTAATATTACTATAGTTCACCAGTTCATCAGTTACTTTGTATTTATTGATTATCTGATAATATTAACCCTTTCCATTCAATAAACCAAAAAGTAATCCTAACCCTTAATCATGCTAAGAAATAAAATCTGTTGCTTCCAATAAGAAGTCTTCTTAAGGCTTTTGTTTTATCTACAGTCTGGGTTGTGTAGGCTTGGTTATTAAAGCCTGCTCACATATTGAATTTGCTAATGTTTCTCACAAAAATAGTAAATAAATCAGTTAATAATATTCACAACAGTTCAGGAAAATAATCTTTAGTGATACGGCAAAAGAGTGATTTAATTACTCACTCCTTAAGAAAGCAGATGAATTGTATAATTGAACACCAAAATAGAGCCATAGATCAGAGAGGTAAAATGTGGATACTTTTCAACAGTTGGATGAAAAAATAGGCCTTACCCAGGGTTTTGAAGAAATAGGCCTTACCCAGGGTTTTGAAGAAATAGCTGATCAATCTGTCAAAATAGTAATTTTTCCTAAATATCGTAAACATGACTGCCTGTTGAGTTAAGAATACAAAGCTAAAATTAGATGAAGAATATGGCTGGATCTTCCAAATAAAGAAGTTGTCATAACAACAATAGAATATCTATTGTACCTTTGCTTTTACAATGCCACACAACTGGTTTGCCTCCAACACCATGTGAAATAGTATTATACCTGTAGTGACTAGTAAATTGCCTTGCTTGAAGTAGCTGTTCTATAAATATTTCTTATATTGAATGAATAAGTTGCAACTGGATATAATTTATATTTATATAAATGCCTTATATTTATATTAAAGGATCTTATATTTAGGATCTTATATTCAAATGAAGAACAAAATGCCATGGCTTAAGCAGAATTGCAGTATGGCATAATTCATTACTATATTTATTATTATCTTATTATTTATGACATGCTCATGAAGTTTGTTCAGAAATTAACCATGTATTTTTTTTTTTTTATCCTAGATAAGACACAGTAAGCACAGTTTATTGTCACCGAATGCAGCTATAAATCCTGGAGAGAATGCATTGAGCAGCTATCTGAGAACTATGAAGAACAGCAGAGCAATTGGAGATCAGAATTTGAAGTATAACCAAACAGGCAGGGAGTTTACCTGTTTCCTCTCGTAACCGGCCTAGATTCTACTCATCCTGAAATTTGGAAGTGGGCATCAGCATGGATAGCGGAAGCTCACAAGAAAACCCTCTAGTTTCGGGGTATCCTATCAGCAGCAGTGCCACAGCAGGGGACCCATAACTATACAACTCTGAGGGATGAAACCTTCCTGTGTCAGGATCTGTGGTCCCATGTAGGTTAGACAAATCCATTTCCTTTTTCTTTGTCCTCCTGTTCCTTGACCCTGGATGAGGGTGCGGTAATATAAGGTGCACAAGAAAGAAAGACAACCATATCTCCAGCTTTATGGCCAGAGAGTCCTGGGGATATCAATCAAAAGGGAGAAATTTGGAGAGATGACTGCTAAAGTTGTTTATAAACTCTGGGCTTACTCCTGAGCTTTATATACATGGATCTGATCCTAAACATTATACTAAAAGCTCTGGGAACTGAAATAAGACATAGACTACCAACAATCTTAGACTGGCAACTGGGTGTAGCAAACACAGGACAGATATAAATAGCATTTCAAAGGCTTTGAAAATGGAACTGACACTAAAACCACAACCCTCAAAAGCCTGGTTAGAATTTGTGGCCTGAATCCAACTGAGTCAATTGCCTTCTAAACCAAATACCAACATTCTCCTAACGATTTAACCAAGACCCAGAGTATCATAACATAGCAAAGTGTTCAGAACACGATCCAACATTTGTCAGTATAGGAAGAACCAGGAAAATCTTAATAGGAGAAACCAATACCCAGTTGGTATAGAATCCAGATTATCTGACAGGGACTTTAAAGCAGCTATTATGAAAAATGATACAAGAACTAAGGGCAAACACTCTTGAAATGAATATAAAGATAGACATTATCAGCAAAGCAAAAGAAAACCAAAACAAGAACCAAATAGACATTTTGGAACTAAAAATTAAAGTACTGAAAATAACAAAACTCATTGGATGGGTTCAGTAGCAGAATAGAGATGACAAAAGAATGGATCACTAAATTGGAAGATAGAGGATTAGAAATTATTCATTCCAAATATAAGCAGAAAATATACTGAAAAGTAAATGGACATAATCCCAGGGACTTGTGGAACAATACCCACAGTTTTCTGGAGTCCAGAAGAAGAAGAAAAAGTCAGGTAAGAAAAGGAAAATTTGAAAAAAATAATGGCTTAAACTTCTCAAGTTGGTAAAAAATGTAAACCTATGGTTTTAATAAGCTCATTAATCCAAACATGATAAACATAAAGAAATTTAGATCCAGACATATAATTAAACTGTTGAAAACTAAAGAAAAATTTCTTGAAATCAGTTAGAGAAAAATGATGTACTATATATAACAGAACAGTAATTTGAATGGTTGTGGATATCTCTCTAAAACAATGGTGGTCAGAATAAAATGCAACATTTTAAAAATGCTAAAAAGAATTGTCGACCTAGTAATCTTATCCAGTGAAAATACCTTTCAAGAACACAGGTGAAATAAATACATTCTAAGATGGGGGCAACTAGGAGAATTCATTGTCTGAAGACCTGCTCTAAAATAATTGAGAAGAAAATATTCACAAAGAAGGGGAAATTTTTTTTTTGGAAGTAGTCTTAAAAACATTTGAAATAAAGTAAAAGAAATAGAAATGCTAACTATATAGGTAAATATAATAAACTATCTTTCTCTTTAGTTCTTTAAATATTTTTCACAGTTGAAAGAAAAAATCATAACATTTTCTGAAGGTGTTTTTAATGTGCGTAGATGTAATATACAAACCAACGTAATATAAAGAAGGGAAGGTAAAGGGACATCTGAGTTGGTAAGTTTTCTACATTTTACTTGGAGTAGTAAAAAATTAATTCTAAGCACACTGTTAAAAGTTAAGAGTGTGTATTATAACCCCTAGAGCAATTACTGAAAAACTCATAAAAGATACATAGTCCAAAAACAATAGATATCTTAAAATGGAATACTAGATGAGGGGAAAGAGATCTAATAGTCCAAAGAGACAGGAAAGGGGAAGGAAACAGATAAAATGAAAAAGGAACAAACAGAAAAAAAAAAAAAGGTAACCTGAACCCTCACATATAGCTACAATCAATGTAAATGGTTTACACACCCCAAATAAAAGACAGAGATTATCAGAGTGGATAAAAAAAATGACCCAACTATAATAGTTGATTTTATGTGTCAATTTGACTGGCCCATAAGGTACTAAGATATTTGATCAGACGTATTTGGATGTGTACATGAGGGTGTTTTTGGATGAGAATAACATCAGAATCAGTAGACTGAATAATGCAGATGGTTCTCTCTAATGTGGGTGTTAAAGGCCTGAATAGAACAAAAAGGCTGACCCTCCGAGAAGAAGAAACCATCTGTCTATGTAATCATAAGGTTACTAATCAGGTAACCTTACATTAAGGAGATTACCCTAGTGGAACTAACTTAACCATATGACCCCTTTTAAACAGTTCTAGGTATCTAAAGCCTGTTTGACTGGGACCCACTGCCATATAGTGATTCTTAAGCACAAGGAATCTGGTCTAAAGCTTCTAAGGCTGTTCTTTGTAATTAGCTCATTTACATGGAATAATTTCATTGCCTGAAGAGTAATATTTTATCTAATTAATCATCTTGACCAGAGTAGGTTATCATTTTATACTTGCTGAATTAATGAACGAACTAGCTATACATCTGCATAATCCCCTTTCCCATGTAAAGGTTTTTATTTTTGTTTTTAATTTAGGAGGCAGTAGGGTACCATGGTGAAAAATCATGGAATCCTCATCAAATACAGCAGGCGAGCTCTGTCCCACCCTTGTGCAACTACGAGTTCTTGGCAGTTTCTAATGAGCAACTCTGGCACAATTTTTCACATCCTGCTCTCTCCTTTTATGCTAGCTCTCATCTTGAATCCTGATTCTCCTTGTAGCATCATTCACATGCACCTGAATATGCAGTTCAGAGTGTTCAGTGGATCCATCTGTGAATCATCATTTTGTATTCTGTACTAATATCACGAATCAACGGCAGATTTGAAATAACTAGGATAATGTGTAAAACACTCTTTGCAAACTCATTCAGCCTTCAATTTATGTACTCACCATTGTACTTCCTACAGGCACTTAAAATTAATCATTCGCTACATGTATACATACTGGGAAATAGCAAGTCTGAGCCAGAAGAAAGCCATACACACAGTTTAGGCAATGAGTTTCAAATAGTGGCCAATCAAGGACAAAGGCTTTTTCTAGAGGTGCTGGAAGAGGCTTTGAGTTCTACTATTCAAGGAGAGACCTTCAATAGCACTTGCTAAGAGAGGCCAAATAGCCTCTGTGTCGAGCACACATTCTCACTCTCAGGAGAGGCATCTGTTTGACAGCAGAGAATCTGGCTGCCAGGTAAAGACCAGGCAGTATTCACTACCCACACAAAACAGTCTGGATAATTTCCATTCCTGCCAGGTAGAGATTTTTACAGTGGCTAGCCCCTAAAGCTCCTGGCTCCAGAAAAGTGCCTGAAGTCTATTCCTTATCTGAGGTCAGGTCATCCCAGAAGGAAAACCTGAGTCAAGATCTCGAATGCAAGTTATTTATTAAGGCAGTGCTCCCAGGAGAAAATGCTAAGTTTCAGTTCTGAACTGCTAAAAGTTCAGAATAGGGAGGAAAAAGAGCAGTTCTGCTAATATTCAGAACTGCTAAGAGTTCAGAATAGGGAGGAAGAAGAAACAAAAAAAGGGGGGCACTATCAGGTGAAATTCCAGGCTCTGCCAGATTCCAGAAAAAGCTATGGAGCTTAAATAGCAAGTCAGTTTGTCATGTCTCTATGCTAAGGACTGGGCTTTGTATCTTTTTACCAGACAGTCCTTGAGTCACCCCAGGGAGACATAAACTCCCAGGCATTTCCAGCTAGGTCCCCACATTTCCAGCTAGCTCCAATAACCTCAGTGCAATCCTTTTAGAGATGTTAGAACAAAACATACAGATGTGGAGCACACATCATGGTTAAAGGGGATTGAGTGATCTGGCCAGGGTACCAAGTGAGGACCATTATATATCTTACTTCTGTAGGTCTCTGGGCCAGTCCTCATCTGTGTCCTACCATCTATCTCCCACCTTTGTGACTCTCCTCCTAGCTGTTTCTCAGAGCATCACCCTATTGCTTGTGTGGACTTTTAGGAAGGGAAGTGGGAAAGATTTCATGGATTAAGACATGAACCAGTGCTGCAAGTTAACATAACCAATATAAATAAAAACAGGTACAAAGGAATTTTGGCTCTAAGAACAAGCTCTTCACACATTATGTTCATTAATGAGCTTTTCTGGATGTTTTCTAAAGACCCCTGGAGACAAAGTGCTTTGGAAGGCAGTGTGGTATGGTACAAAAAAGAGCATAAGCTTCAGAATCACGAAGACAGAGTGGGCACCCATGACCTCTGCCCCAGTGCTATTCCCTGGCAATTAGGTCACATGGCAAAAGGGATTTTACAGATATAAACAAGATCACTAATGAGGTGATCTCGAGATGGGGAGATTTTTCTGGTGGGCCAAACCTACTGGGGTAATTCCTCCCTGAGCCTCCAGGTAAGATTCCAGTATGACTAACCCGTTGATTTCGGCCTGGTAAGACCCTACGCAAAAAATCACAGTTGAGCCCGCCCTGAATGTCTGACCTAAAGAACTGTGAGAGAATAGATGGGTGTTATTTTAAACAGCTAAATCTGTGATAATTTGCAATGCAGTACAATACTATTATGTTCAAGTTCTGACATTACTGCCAAAGTGCTGTAGTTGTACATTAGTATCCCCCAGGCTACTGTAACAAAGAACTACATGTGTGGTGACTTAAAAGCAACAGAAATTTAATTTCTCACAGGTTCAGAGTCCTGAAGTGTGAAATCAAAATCACAGAGCCAAAATCAAGAGGTCAGTAAGACTGTGCTCCCTCTGGGGGCTCTAGGAGAATCTATCCTTTACCTCTTACATCTTTTGGTGGCTGTTGGTATTTCCTGGCTTCTGCCTCTGTCTTCACAATGCCTACTTTTCCTTCTTCTCTCCATTCCCCATCTCCTGCACACGTGTGTGTGTGTGTGTGTGTGTGTGTGTGTGTGTGTGTGTAAACTCTCCTTCCACTTTCTTTTCATAATGTATACTTATAAAAGTATATGTATAATGTACTTAGGGACTTTCTGGATAATCCAGAGTAATGTCCCCATTTCAAGATTCATAACTTAAACATATCACACCTGCAAAAATTTTTTTCTATTGTAACATAAGGTCACATTCACAGATTCCAGAGATTACATCATGGTATCTTTTGAGGAGCCATTTTTCAGTCTGCCACACATTATGAGCAGTCATTCCACATCTCTGTGGATTTTGGTTTCCTCAATGAAAAAATGGAATGAACTAGACTATCTCAAGGGGTTAGTATAACAAGTAGTAAAATAATGTGCCTAAAACACCTACCATAATGCCTAGGATGGGGCTGACACTCAATAAGGGACAATTATTACCTTTTCTACAGAAAAGCCATGCTCAGTGGGGACACAGGTATTTGAAAATCCAAGATGAAAAAAATTAGAATCTTCTAACAAAGATATAAGCTCATCTTTCTTTAATCCATTTGATGCTAGAAATTTTCCATTTATCGGCTGTGTGTCTGTTTTAGAAAATTGTCAAATGACTGCTGTCTTACTACCATTATAATTCAATTGGATTTCACTTTAACTCTGCAAATGTTCACTCATTCTGCTATATGCAAGGAACTCTGCTGTTCACCAGGACATGCATATCTAAGCAGGACACAATCTGTGATGTAGTCAGCCTTACAATCCAGCAGGAAAATAAGAGTTTTCCATAAATACTTGCTTCACAGAACACATACTATGTGCAAATAATTTAAATATTAACTTAATTATTCCCCTTTTATGAGGTTTGCATCCAAACTTGAAAACAAATACCACGAACAAGAAAAAAAGTACATTCGATTGAACTGTGAGATTCACCATCAGTGAAATGACAACACAACATAGTACTCCTAAATTGTTGTGTGTGAATTTTCTATAACTTTACAAGTACACATTGTTCTAAGAAATATTTGAAAATAATTACAATCACAGGTTTCATTAACCAGCTGTCTAAGTCAAGCCTGCCTAAGTCACGCCCCTGTATCTCACAGTAGGGTTGCTTTGGGCTAACTGGAACTCACAGAGAAACAACTGCCTCCTGGACCCTCACTGAGTCCTTGGGAATGTTTTGTGAAAATTCAGGCAACCACGATAACATGAATGACTCTGAAATAATTTTTTTTGCTTTAAATATTTTTGTCATAAAACTATACTTGTGGTATTGCTGTCTATGTTGGCAGTAGTGTTTTAAGTCAACAGAATTTCCTATAAAACAAAACGAAAAGACAGTGACTCACTAATCTGTTTAAAGCAGACAAAACATTAGATAAAGCAACAGAGATTGTTCCAAGGTTTTATGTTTTCCCTTCTCTCTCTGTTTCGTTCTTTTTTTCTTTTCCTCCTTTCTTCCTTTCTCTCCTTTGGTTTTTGTCCGCTTAGATGTACTTCTGCAATTAAATTCGCCTCAATAGTTTTGTGATACATTAAGGTTAACTGTCACCCTCAAAATATTCCAATGCGGTCTTCCCCCTCCCATCATCATCTGGTGTTCCATAGACATCAACAGAATATAGCATATAGGGACTGGGAAGAAAGTGCAATAAAATTAAAATTTATGCAGAGATTTTGTTGTTGTGGAAATCTTTATCTTTTACAAGGGAGGCCAACTGCCAGCAAAAGCAACTGGTAAAATAGCACACAAGCTGGTAAGGTGTTGGATATTAATATTTGAACTATGATTCTTTAAATCTGGGGGGATGGGAAAACCTTATCTCCCCCATGCTAGGGTAACACCTCATGAAACAGAACCGAATAACAGTATATTCAATGTTCAAAAAGATTCTTCATACATTTGTGGGATGATGCAACTTCCAAGTGGAGTAGTTTTGAAACAGTTTTTTTAAGCAAATTATTAGACTGTTACAGTAGACTTTCAGTGCTACATATATTCCTGCTTGATTTGTGACTTCTATAGAACCAGCAATCCAGAGGATATAGAAAGACACATTTTAGAAAGAATAGCTTCTTTCTAACTTTATGTGGACAGAGTAAATTATGCTTTCCTTCTTGAAAAATAAAAAGCAGAAGCATTTTCTTATTGTTTATTTTTTGTTGCTATTCCCCGTCTAGACGTAAATTAAGGATGTCAGATGAGCATCTAAGCTCTGACAAAGAAGTAGCAATTTGGTGGCCTTAAGCATGTCTATGTATAGTGTCATTATAAAAGTTCCCTGCACATTTTGCTCACTACTACAACTAGTTTACGGTTTAATGATGATAAAAGAAGAGCTTGTCCTGGGTGAGGAACAAAGAAAGAACCATAAAACAAGTGATCATCATTAAAGGGCCACCTCAGATTTCAGGCTCCTTTCCTTTGCCCTACCTTTTGTCCCTAGCCCCACCTATAAGGATGCCAGGTAAGACCAGGATTGAAAGAGTGTGATTAGAGATGTCAAAATTCATTTTGCAAAATATTTTTCTTCATCAGTAGGTGTTTTTATTTTCCCAAAGGGGTAAAAAGTCATTCACTTTGTTTCTCATTTGAATAGACTCACTTGATGTAATAGATCAGGAGTGCCTGTTTGCTAGTCAAGAGCATAATAAAATAGGATTCCATTTTAAATAAGCCATAATTTTGCCACCCTCCGAGAGGGGAGCTACAAAAAAAGTGTGGGTATCATACATCCGAAAAATGCAAAGGGTCAGCTTTCACTGACTCTAATCAGAAATTAAAATTTGCTCCTATAGGCTAGAGCTTATGAATTCACTGACCTGTATCTAGATTGGGCAAACTTCTAAAACTTTCAGGATGGGAGGAAATCATCCACACACATTTCAGAAAATATTATGTTTCCATTCTAATCTAAGAAGTAAACAGAGCTCTGGGTTTTGACAGATTCACCACTGCAATATGTTGGGAAAGAAGAAAAAAGGATGATGGGACTGATCCCCATCTCACTGCCTAATTTTGGCAAAAGGAGAACAGACTCGGTGCCATCAGTATGTGGCACATGGCTTCTCTTTGTCTTTTCTAAAACAATAGTGTCTAAAAGCATGTTCTGTAGTCATAAAATTTCCCAGGTCAGTTTACAAAGAAAAAGGGATCTTCCAGCCATAGCTTTGGATGTGGGTACTTGCTGCAGCAATGAATCTGAGAAGGTGACAGGTTACATAATGGGTTTGCAGTTATGATTGCACCTGGCCCTGGAAGGTTGCCATGCCATGAAAACAGAGTATCAGCTCACTTGCACTGGTGAACAACAGGCTAGTGCTGCCTTTTTGCACACTTGATAAGCTGCTCTCGTTATCAGGGACACTGATTCAGCTGTTCCAGCTGTATATGCTTTTGTTTGTTCTTACTTGCTCACCATATAATGATTTCCTCAGATATGCAAGAATACTTGGACTTTGCTTTTATTTAGAAACTGTTTTTTTCCCATACATGAGTGGTTGTTGAGTATCCAATTACAGCTGAATTTGAAATGGTTGGGATCCAATTCTAATTGATTCTAGAGAAAATCAATAGAGTTTCTAATCAAGCAAATAGAGCTGTATGAAGTTCAATGCTGAATGACTAGTTAAACCTATACCATTTTTACTCATGTCTAAATCAATAAGTAGTATTTCATTTCCTTTTTAACTAGATCTTTTTGTGTCTTGAATTGAGGCATTTATAGTAGTTTGCTGACATTCGAATGATGTGTATTATTTTGTAAACCTGTACATTCCAGGCCAGACAGAAGCACTTAAAATGCAAAAATTATGAACAGAAATACACAGGAAGATTTTTAAATCTAAGGAACATTTTTTAGGGGAGGTGAACAGAACCAGGAGCTATTTGACATTAGGTGTTCGCACTGCCAGTTTATGGTAAACAAAGGAAGTTTAGTATTTTTTTTTCCTTAAATTCATAATATCATGATTACAGAGCATCACTGCAAAGAGGGTTAGGCTTCAGAAGATAACCAGACAAACCAGTTCTTAAGAGGGTGGCTGATTGGCTGCTTTGCTAAAGATAAATTTTTCCTCTTCCAAATATTCTGAAAAAAAAAGTAGACTAATAGCGAGAAGTGTAGTGATTTGCACATTATCCAAGCCATTGAGTTATTCCTGCCTGTCCTCATTCTGGTTCTTGATTTGCAGGCCAGCTATGCTCTGCAGCTGGAGCAAATTATATCAGAGAAGTGCTGATGTGACCACAAGTTGACAAAAGGACATGATTTCTAGTAGCAAAAAAGCAACTAGATTTTATGAAATTGTATCTAATAATGTTGTTTAACTCATGGATCCTGCATCTGACGCCTGCTTTTTATCCAGTCCTTTCAGCGGCCCTTTGTTAACAGTCACTCAGAAGAGGAAATAAAATGTAGCCATTGAAATAAAAATTGCTCTACTCTTTTTAATAGCTCAGCTGCAGGCTCTATTGTTTTATTTAATGGATTGTGTAACTGAAGTCTCTCCTCCTGATGATTCCCATTTGGCTTCTGAGTCCCCAAACTCTGTCAGAATCTTGGGGGTTCCAGAAAGGAGGGGAGTCTGGTGTTTTGCTTTTTCAGAATACAAGTGGGACAGCAAGAGTATTAAGATTCTTTAAAATGTAATTCCCACTATGGACTTTTAAGTACTCTGTGCAAGAAACAGGGCTTTCGCATCAAAATTAAGCAAGATTAGACTGTCCCTAGATTCACAAATTCTCGTTCACGACAGAGAACTTTGCTTGGCTTAAGTACACAGAGGCAAGTAGGGTTGGAGGCAGTGGCAAAGGGATAAAAAGGAAATAGAAGGGCTGGAATAAATAATTGTCTTCATTCTTGTCAAAATCATGTTGTCCTCTAATTAATAGATGTGTCCTCTGTCCTAGATTCCCTGCAGTGGGTCCCTCTATCCTCCTGCCTGACCAGCCATGGCCAATGTGCAAAGTATACCTACAAGTCATTTGACTTATTGTCATTCTAAAGAGTGTCACACGAATATCATATTTTAAATTGTAAAATGTTTTTTGATTCTTCAGAGCAGTTACAATGTATCTGTATTCTGCTGGAAGGATTACAGATGACTTTAAAAATATGTATTTGCTTCTACTTTTTACACTTGATCTTAGCCAAAAGGCCGAGAAGCGATTGCTTCTACTTTTTAAAGATAAATTGCATTATGGGTATGTTCAAAAGGTCAAAGTTAAAGAAAAGTGCCTCCTATATAAGAAAGATGGAATAAAATACCAAGAGAAAGGATCGGCTCCTCTGTTCCATACTACTTATAAACATCTTAAACACAAATGAATTGCAGACTATTTACCTGACTAAAATAAACTGTTATGCTATGGTTCTTGGAGAATCTGCAAAAAGCTTTTATCATTTATTTTTGTCCTGCCTTGATATATTCCTTCAAAGCAGGTTCATTGTTTTAGGAAGTAGAGGAGAAAGATTTGTTAAATCATGAAGTGCTAAGAAGCCTTTCAGCGGGGGAAGATACACAATGTACAAAGCAGTTAAAACAAATCATACAGTATAACCTGTTAAGTATGTAATTGAGATACATGTAATCATTAACCTTGGAACAGACTGGGAATCCGTTAATGAATCAAATCAATACCCTCTCCACTGATCCATAATAATTTGAAAGAAATGAAAAATTTAACAGTTACTGTATGTGAGGTTATCGTGGGCTGCAATTAGCTAGCCTCCAGGAGATTATGTTACCTAGTTACCAGAAGGTAGGTATAATTTCCGTAGATGTTCTGGAAAGATTGTCATAAAGACAGGTGTCAGACGTGGAAATGGGTCAGGAAAAGATACCTGGTATGGCCAAAACCTGGGTCGTCTTTCTGTTATTTTATTCCGTACATTCTTCTTATAACAGTTCCTACTTTCAGTTAATATGGATGTATTGCTTTGAAAAGACATTACAATTGAGTTTTGTCAGAAAAAAAAAAGTGATTATCTCTTTTTATATCTTACTACCCATCTAGATTTCACATGAGATGGCAAAGAGGTCAAGGCAAAACTTCTACACTTGGTAACAGAATAACACATGAGCTTTCTGCTGCAGGCAAGATACTTGTGTATGAAAATATTTCCTGTTTGTACAACTCCCTCATCTTCACATTCCCAGCATGGTCATTATTGCCAGTGTAATTTTATAGAAGGATAGTGGAAAGAAATGGATGTCTTTTCTCTTCTGAATCCCCACATTTTACGCTCCCATTTTACAAGTAGTATGCGGCACCCTACAAAATAGTGGAGAGAACAAAATGATCCCAGGGCCCATGGCTTTTACATACATTGCTTTTATGTGAATCTTAGAAGCAACAATCTCAGTATGTGAACTTCCATAGGCAAATCTCAATTTGGGGGAGATATAAAAAGAGATATTGCCATTCTCTAGGGAATCAGTAAATAAAACGGAGAACAGAATTTTAAAAAATGCATGTAAAATATATGCGTATGGAAATGTTAAGAGCCTTATTTTATAATGCCAAGGAGGGCACAAGATAAAAACTGTTGTCATTTGTTTCCAGGGAAAGCAGTCGGTGAGACCCAGGCACAGTAGGATAGTTAGTTAGCTACCACATGTACAGCTGAGAGCAGATGGTGCCGTTGATATAGAGCGCAGGAATGCGCCTGTGTATGCGGGTGCGTTTCTGTGCGTGTGCGTGTGGAAACCAGCAAGGAGTTTGACACTGATGTACTCCATCAAGTCCAGTTATAAAGAACAAGTAGATAGAACAACATTCTGTGCATCTGGCAGCCTAACTAGCTCTGTCAATCTGTGGATACTGCTGACATTGTACTATAAGCTTCGATTCCATCTGTGTTGTTTATTTTGAGCTGGATTTACTGCACACTATGTGAATTGATGATGGCTAGAAGGTCCAAAAGATTCTGAGTCTGTTTAAAGTTCCAAGGTGTCAAATTACACAGGCTTGTGTCACGAACATTATGAAAGGGTAAGTGGAGAGGCAAACTGATTTCAGTATTTGTTAGACGTCCAAGAAAAATTGCCGAAAATATAGATGAAGAAGGTTTATGAAAACATCTAAAGAGTACATATGAACTCCTGCAATCAAATGTTTCTTTTTCAAGTTGTATTGTGTCATTTTAAAAAATTCAAAATATGTACAAACAAATAGACAAGTCAAATCAGCTCTCCACTCTGAGGTTGTGACATGCATATTATTCAAAACTTCCTGATCAGAACCATATAAATTTGCCAGAATAAAGGAACGGACTTGATGGGTTAGGGTTGCACCTGCCTTCTTTCTGAATCGTTAGAACTGAGGACCAAGTATATTTCTATACTTTTACTATTAAGTTATTCTGTGACATTCTTTTCTTGCTTCAGTTTCTTTCCGTATAATAAGATATTTATAAATCTTTCTACTGTACAGTTATGAAATAGGCTTTGCTGTCTTCACTAAGCAATCATTAAAGAATTGAGAATACAATTTTTAATGAAAATTATATACATTTATATGAGGATAAATAGCACTGCTTGATGTATGTCATCTATATCAAGGCTTTTGTTTATTTTCATTTTCAGCATAATGTGCAGCTGAATACTATGTCTGTATAATGCCAGAACATTCCTATGAACTTGAAGAAAAGAGATTTAATGATTCAGGTGTTATATAAGCATCTGCATATCTTATGTCATTCAATTCTTATAGCTGTTCTCGTCTGCTTGTGTGGTGAGTAGCCCGGATTAGAATTTTCCTGAACCACAAATGATACAGACTAGACTATATGCAATTTGGCTTGTAGTCATTGAATGAAAAAGCATTCTGCTTATGGTATACAAATTTCAATTCATGCTTTCAATCCCCATTCAGTTAGTGGTTGGTTAAGGTGTAATTGTGTCATTGAATACAGATATATGTAACTCTGTCTGTCCTCAAAGGGAAAAATCATCCTGCCTCATCTGTCTCAGAGCTAGGACATCAAACAGAATCTGTGAAAGTGGTTCATTTTTTTGGTAATGTTTAACAGCCATTGTTTATAAGTATTTGTAGTCATAATATATACTAGGTAATGTGAAATACACAGCTTATATACTATATGATCCCTATCCTCAAGAAACTAATTAGTTGATGAATTAAGACATTCTTATAAAAATGTCAAATAGCAAAACATATATTAAATATCAGTTAAAAAACACAAGGTAGCACAAAGTAGACTTAAGGTGAAAAACTTCACTACAGTCTTCTATCTGCTAGATAGCAGACTGGAGGCTTCCTCTCCGTTAGGTATCTCACCTAACTCCTCAACCCTGTGAGACGTCCTCATACTTTCCAGAGAAGACAAAGTGGATGTAAATTATCTGGGTCGCATAGCCACTAAGTGACTGAACAAGGCTTTACTTCAGCTCACCTCCATAAACATATATTGAGCATCTGTTTTGTACCAGGCATAGTATTTGGCACTGGGATAAATAAAATTAAAAACTAGTTTGAGGAAGTGTGCAGGCTTATAAGGAATAAGATATAAAAAGTTTAATGTGAGCATAATGTAGTAAGTGCTGAAATAGATGTGTGCATATGGAACGAGGAGAACAGAGAGGGCACCTAACTTAGAAAGCTGATGAAGTGAGAGAGAGAAGGAAAAGGTGACAGGCTTCCCAGACAGGCACAGGCATGAGCAAAGGTACACTGCTCTGAACAACAGGGAGAGTGGGAAATGTAACTTTTGCGGCACACCCTGGTAACTTGTATAGGCCACTGAGGGAAACACATTGAACATTACACATTCATAATAGCAAGTAATCCCAGGAGCTGAGGTAATGTGGAAAGGTTTGAATGATGTTGGCCTTGACTTGTGAAGTGTAGGTAGATTCTGAATAGAGAGATAAGGAAATAACTGAATATTGTAGGAGAAGGCAAAAGAGACCAACAAATACTTGCAGATAAAGATACATAAAACCACTACGGCAGATGAAGGGATATACAGGCAAGTATGGTCGAATATTCATTTTCCATTTTTGGCTATCAGTTGCCATGTAGAAACTTGAAATCTGTTAGCCCACCTCTAAAATTTTAAATTTTTCTCTTTGGCAACAATTTCTTAGCCTTCCAGGTTTCATTCAGTCATCCCCATTATCCAAACTGATCAAGACCTTTAATCCCTTAATGCTGAAAATTGTGTATCTCCATTAGCCCTGATCTAATTCCCAACTAATTTGGACTTCCTGGTCTACTACTTCCTCTTTTTTCACCTCAAAGTCCTTCCCAAATTTTCCTTCTGTATCACCATCTTCGTGGAAAAACCTCAAGATTAGATCAATTCTTCCTTGTTCCCTAGCTCTCTTTCCCATTATTCAAAAGACAGTTACTGTCTCAATTCTCCTTCAGGCTATCTTTCTACCTTCACCTTACTATCTCTTCACAAAGAAAATAAAACCCATAATCAAGCAAATGAACATCAGCACCCACTGATTCTAACTCTTTCACCCCCAGGTGTAGAAGTGTTACTCCTCATACATGAGGCCAATCCTTCTCCGTCCCCGCCCCCCTCCTGCTGCCCCACACACCTATCTTGGGTTTTTAAGGGTCACAGTACCTCAAAAATAATGTATTTCTTTCCTTTTTCAGATTCTTATATTTTTAACTGGATCTTTCTCAAATAATATTGTTTCAATATTCTTAAGTCTCTCCAATTTTAAAAATAAACCAATATCCTCATCCTCAAGTCACTATTTAAATACTGTCTTATCTCTCCCTTTTATAAGCAAACTTTTGAAAAAGGTGGCCTAGAGTCACTGTTTTACCCTTCCCTCACTTTCTAAGCATTCCTTAACCCACTGCAATCTGGAAACCACTCCCAAGAATTTCCTGAAACTGTTCTTGTTAAGGTCATCAATGATGTCTTATTTCTAAATCTATTCTTACTTTATTTTACTTGTAAAACTTTATATTTCTAATTCTTCCTCTTTGAACACAAGTTTTTTGGTTCAATAATACAACGCTCTTATCATTTTCTTTGTAGACTCCTTTTTCACTTCCATTTTCCCAAATATTAGTGTCTTCAGGGCTATCTCTTAAGCCCTTGGCTCTTATTGTCATATACCTTCTACCTGAGGAATATAATTTAAAGCTTTAGTTGCTATCCATATGCTTGTAGCTTCATTTACCACCTCCACGTGTAAGAATCTAATCCAAGGAATAAATCCGCAGCTATTATCTTTCTGATGAGCTTTAGTCAATCCTATATATTTAACTACATAGCTACCCTGCTTGAATGTCCCACAACTGAGAGATCACATGTCCAAAACTGAAATGTATAATCTCCTTTCCTCCTCCTTCCACACAAACTTCCAAATATTTCTTAAATCCATGAACTTTTTTTTTTCTAAAAACATTCCTCTCATTCAGACTAAGGTAAATTTAGTGACCTAGTCGTTTAAGACACTTATTATTGAGTATGAAAGTTATATTCAGATAGATAAAGGAAACGATTAAAATTAAATGGAGCCAACAATATAGCTCTTTAAATTGTAACAGTTGAATAAACCACAGCTAAAACACTAAATTTCAAAAATATAAGAAATTAAAAAATATAAGGAATATTTTAAGCAAGTTAAAGACAGAATGCCCTTCCTTTTTATGTTCATATTCTTAGCTCTAAGCATTGTGAACCACAAAAGAGTGGCTGGTCAATTAATAATTCTTTAATAAATTAGTGGGTTTGTTTTTCAATCCTGCAGAAAAGTAAGAAGCAGTACAGGACTGTCACCAAATCATTCACACACTGTTATAACTCTCCTATAATTTATTTTATATACTGAATGGCTGCTGAACTAAGGATGTCAAGACTTTTCCTGTTTATGTCTGATGAAATTACAGATTTTCTTAAAACATGATAGTAATAAAGGAGTATCAGGCACTAAAATGACTAGCCAAATTAATTTTGTATGAAAACAAAGCTCTACTCTACAGCCTTAAGTTTGCAAAACTGACCACTATCATAGGGAATTTTTTTTTTTTAACAGCTCAACCCTGCCTATCACCATAAATGGAAAACTAGCATTTAATACAGTTGCTAATGAAGAAAGTGGATTCTCCTTTAGCCAAAACAAACTTTATCTTCTTTTTCCTCAATAAAGTCATTCCCTTCCTGAGCAGTGAGTATGGACTAAAATGTTGATAGAAATTGATAAGTCCAGTTGAACTTTAAGTAATTCTCTGGACCTAGAGTAAACAGAAATTAAATTTTACCGTGGTGTCATCCTTTTATAGTGAAATATGCAGATATAAAGGATAGTACAGAAAACCTAAGTGCATAATTTAATGAATTATAATAAATCAAACATCTCTGTAGCCACCACCAGGTTACAAAATAGAAGTTTCCCAACAGCCTACCCAACTGCAACACCTTCCCTCCTACTCTGTCTGGATGTTTATGGTGGTATTTTCCTTGCTTTTCTTTGTAGTTTTACCACCTGAAAAGATATCGGTAAATAATATAACTGTCTTGCTTGTTGTGAACTGTATATAAATGGAATCCTAAGTATATATTTATTTGGTGTGACCTCTGACTTCTTTCATCCAGTGTTAGTGTTTAAGATTTCTTTTTTAGGTATATTTATCTTTCATTCATTTGAATTGCTGTTAATAATCATTGTATGAATATGCGTTAATTTATTTTTCTATTCTACTGCCGATGCACATTTTGATTGCTTACAGTTTTTGGGTATTATGAATAAAGATGCTATGGCACTTGTACATACATATATTAATATATCTAATCATGCCTTTTTATGGTATATAATTAGAAGTGAATTGCTGGGTATGAAAAAAATATATATCCTTAACCTCACTAAAATGAAAAACAATGAATGTAAAAAAAAAAAATTACCAGTTGGTTGTACCAGTTCAACTGGTTTTATTTAAGAAAAGAGTTTCTTAAATTCTAAAGGCAAATTCCATCTAGTGTTCCGTATTTCACATGGAAAGAAATGCATAGTTTAACAAAAATTTCAAAATAAAAGGCAAATCAAGTATTAATGCCTAAAAGAGATTTACAAATATCTGTACTTTTTTTCTGATGAAAAAACATGTTTTTCTCATAAAAGTGCCAAGAATGTATTAACCACATTTATCTGAATTGTTAGCCAAGCAATAGTGTAAAAAAAAATAGAATACAGGATATAGTATATAATGCTTAGATTTTTGTTTTATGGAACTCACATTTCTTTTATAATATTAGAAATGCTGGAAATTTTGCCCAACGTGCAATTAAACAATCATTGTATAGGCTCATATATGGTATGGGTTCTTACTATTGTAGCTCCTGCTTTAACATTTATAAAATCTCAAGTAGAGGAGGCAGCTTCACACTAAAAACAGCAAATAAAAATAATACTCTTTGACCTGGGAACTATCGTTTAAAAAAAAAAAAAGGAAAAAAGAAAAAAGTCGCCATGCTTTGATTTATCATAAAATCCCTTTTCCTGAATTACATCAGGGTTTCTGGAACCAGTATATGAGAGATTTTTTAGAAAGTATGTGTCATGGTCCTAAAGATGCCACTGAGAAGAAGGTAGATTTGGTCTCCGCTGTCATATAATTTAGAGTCTGAAGGGAAATGCAGAAAAGGAAAGAAACTGAGATTATTACGACAGAGTAAAAAGGCACAATTGAAAAGGGGACTGGATCAAGGAAGACCTGAAGGCTGGAAAAGACATGATGGAGAAGAAAGGACAAGCTGTCTTCTAGGCAGAGGAACAATGACCCAGAAATGAGAAAGGAACTATAGGAGGATCATAAGTTCACATAAACATCATTGACATTGGACAGACAAAGGATGAAATCTCAATTCCTTCAATTAGTAGCTGTGTGACTTTGGTTAAATCACTTACCATTTCTATTTCTCCCTGTAAAATGGGGATAATAGTACTTAAATAAGATCTTTGCAGGGATAAGCTAAGATAAAAAATCCTCCACAAAGGTAGATAGCAGTATTTGTAGCAGAATTAGATATTTTGGAGTTAGGTGAGGCAGGAATAAAGAGGAATGAGCAGTTTGAGTCATTAAGACCATTTGGGACATATTAAATAATCTCATCCTTAATGCTAAGAACAAGATGGAGTGACAGATCTGTGTTTCAGAAAGGATACTCAGGCTGTAGGAGAAGTGGTTGGAAGGGGAAAAAAAGGGCAGAAAAACAAGTGAGGACCTAATTAAGGTTAGTGGCAGTGTAGATGATAGGAACTGGATGCATTTAAAAGATGCTGAAAATGAAGGACATCCATTTCTGGCAGTATGACAGATGAGGACTAAAACTCTTCCTCGACTTACCGTAATTATTATGTGTGTTTCTGTAGGTATATGTATAGTATATCTATCTATACATCTATAAGCTTTCTTTAGTAAGTAAGTTAGTTTTCAAGTAGGAAAGGAAATGCAAATGCTCTGGGACCAGAAATGAGCATGAACATGAACCCAGTGAAGTCAGTAAGCAGTGAAGGTTAACTGCTACCCTGGGGGCGTCTACTGATCTTGGGTAGCCTAGGGCTTAGATTTTAATGAATTGACTGGCATATGTGGGGGACAAAAGACAACAGCCTTCCTCTATCTATATCCATCCCTTACTAATCCCCACATGGATCCTGGACTCATAAAGAGCTACTTCAAGAAAAAGGATAATCTACAAAATAATACTGTGTAATATTAAAATCACACACGTAGTTTTAAGGCAAAAATCCCACTGCTAGAAATGAAAAAGGCAATAATATAATAACAAATGCTTCAATTCATCAGGAAGATGCAGTAATTTTAAACTTCCCAAAACCTAATAATACAGCTTCAAAACAGACGAAGTGAAAATTTGACATCAAAATGAGATATTTCAACACAGTTTACAACAACTATTAAATCAAGATGAAATAATCAGTAACGATATAAAAGATTTGAATGACATTAATAAAACTAAGTTTTGTTTAACAAATAACACATACATGTAAAGTACATGTAAAGAACTGTATACCTACCTTCTGAGGTAAACTTACTCGTTTTAAGCACACATTGAACAGTTTCACAAAGTCTTGAAAAATTCAGAGTCAATACATGGTGACCCAAATTGCTTAATACTAAATGAATGTCTAAATTGCTAAAATTTAGTACATTTAGAAATCAACAAAACCAAAAATACATTAAAATTTTTTAAGTCGTACATTGCATAAACAACTCATGGGTCAAAGCAAAATTTCATAACAGAAATTAGAAAATATTTTGACCTGATCAATAATAAGGAAAATTTCATATCTTGTGAGATGCAACCAAAAAAATTCTCAAAATGAAATCTATACCCTTTAATATTGATCTCAGAATTCAAAGAGACTATATTCAATTTCAGAAGTTAGAAAAAAAAAACTGAACAGTACATGAAGTAGGAGTAAGGATATAATAAGGTTAGGACCAGAGATTAATGAAATATAAAATGAAGTAGCTATTAACAAAGCTAAAAGTTGAACTGTAAGTAAAAAAAATGACAAGATAGAGGAAGATTATTACTGCTTCCACTTACCTTATACTTGATGTCCTGAAGCTCTCTGTAAAACAAGAAAAATAAGTAAATCTTAGGTATTAGAAAATAAGAAACAAAATAATCATGAACAAATGACATGATTATCTATATGAAAAACTCGAAAGACCAATTATTAGAATGAAAGTGTAGCAACTTATTATATATAATAAGTATACCATGTTCAAGAATATGTTGATTCAATATTGTGAATATGTCAGTTCTCTGCAAAATATTTATACTTTCAACACAAATTCAACAGGATTTTTCATAGCGTATGGCAATTAAAAAAATGTATACAAGAAAGAGAAAAACATATTCAGGATATTCTTGAAGCAAAACAAGGTGGACTTGCTCCATTGGTTGTCCAGACTTATGATGAATTCACAGATTTTACAGTGTGATTTTGGCACAAGGACAGAAAATATACCTACAAAAGACAGCCAAGAAGTAGACCCAATGTATAAAAACATGATCCAAAATGAGGAAACGGATACATTGTTCAATGAATGATAATTGAATAGTCAGTTTCTAATTGTAAAAAAAAATAAGAAGAAGAAAAAAGGAAAAAAAGAAAAAAAGAAAAAAAATGTCTCTTACATCACACCCTACACAAAAATCAATCCTAGATGGGTTAAAATCTTAAATACTGAAGAAATATTCTCATTTTTTTTAAAATATTTTATTTATTTATTTGTGAGAGAGAGAGAACACACAAGCAGAGGGGTGGCAGGCACAGGGAGAAGCAGGCTCTCTGCTTATCAAAGAGCCCGATGTGGGATCTCAGGACCTGGGATCCTGACCTGAGCTAAAGGCAGATGCATAACTGACTGAGCCGCCCAACCATCCCAGAAGTATTTTAAATATTTACAAGGAATTTAAAAGAAATTGAAGGATATCTCTACGACCTCGGTGATGTAAATGGATTTCTTAAATGAGACACAAAATCACTTAATACAAAAAAATTAGAATTACCTAATATACATTAAAAATAAGAACTATTGATCAAATGAGCTCTTCTGTTGATTACAAATAAATAAGAAAAAGCCTCCAATTGGGAGAATAAAATCTGCATACTCATAACTGGAAAATAATGTCTATAATATTCACTAAGAAATGACAAACAACCTAATAGGAAAATGGACAAAAATATATACCCATATATTTCACAGAAAACAAATGGCCAACAATAAATAAAAGTATATCCACCTACATTACGTTTCAGAAATATTCACATCACACCCACTGTACTGACAAAAATAAATGTCTTGAAAAATCAAATGTTGGTCAGGATATGGAGCAACAAGAACTCTTAGACACTGTAAGAGGGAGTTTAAATTTTTAATCTATACACTGGAAATTAACTTAGCATTAACTTATAAAATTGGAAATATGCATGTACTACAATCCATAAATTAAGGCTCTTTTTCACATCATGTGAATTGAGGATATGTACTATTTCATAGTAGCATTGTAATAATAAAAGAAAAATTAAAACACAAATGACCACAATTAAGTAAATGCATGATCTGTTATGTATTTATAAAATGATATACTGTTATACTACACAAATTTCAAGTTAACTACCTCTACATTCAATAAGATGGATAAATCTCAAGACATAGCTTTGAATGAAAAAAGCAAATTGTTGAAGAAAGCTTACATTAGAATGCCATTTTTATAGAGTTCAAAACCAGGCAGTGCTAAATGTGTTGTTGGGGGAATACATATAAAGAAGAACAAGATAATGATTAACACAAAATTCAGAATAGTAATTAACTCTGGGGGAGGAAGAACTGGGATGCTCTACGGAGAAACACAAAGTGAGATTCAACAGAAAGTAATAGTGACTTTTGCTACAAATATACAACATTCATCATTAAAATTTTAAATGAAGCTGAAGTTGAATTGCCAGTATTTGTTAATTTGTAAATGGTAAGGGAGAGGACAGAGCAAAGGAGTCCTATGCTGGTGAACTAAGCCACTGAATGGATGGTGTTGCTTTTAATGACAGGAAGAGGATCAGGTGAGTGGTGAACAAGTGAGGGGGAAGAATGGTGATGAATTAATTTCTGAACTGTTTAGATGCAGTTACTTGTAATACATCTCAGTAAAATGCTGGAGGGCAATTATGATGTAGGACTGAATATGGAAAGAGAAGTTTGGCCTTTACATAGATAGTTCTGGGAATCATTGGCATAACAGATCGGCTCTGAGGCCCCTGAAATGAACGAAATTACCTGGGGTTGAGGGTGGAGGTTGAGTAGTATAGGAGAATAGAAGGGAGCTGGTAAATACCTTTATATATGTCACAATTCGGAAATCCCAGGGAGCTCTCAGGAAGTAAAAGACTAATAAAGATAAGCCCTTGAACTGAAATTTACATACAATAAATTATGCAAGTCCTTCTTTGAGTCCCAGAATACACAGGCAAATGATGCAGACAAATGTACAGCAGGGAGTCTTTAGAATTGCTGGTTTTAGACTCGTTGCAAGAAAACCCCAAGTAAAGCTCTTCCTCCTTGATGTGGACTGCTTGCAAATGATCATCTCTCAATAAGTTTTTTTTTGTTTTTTTTTTAAATGCTAGAGCCTAGGGAATTCTGAAATGCTCCACTCTCACTCTCCTGTCTGCCTTAAAGAAGCAAACA
Source organism: Potos flavus (assembly GCA_028534135.1). Lineage (NCBI taxonomy): Eukaryota > Metazoa > Chordata > Mammalia > Carnivora > Procyonidae > Potos > Potos flavus. The sequence continues at coordinate 56,553,103 of CM052895.1, forward strand.
GTGCCAGTATGAGCCACCTATGGAAAGGCCCAGGTGGTAAGGAAGTGCAGGCAGCCTGCAGGAGCTACAGGCTTTGGGCATATAGCCACAACAAAGTGAATTCCGTCCAAACCTGAATGCGCTTGGAAGTAGATTCCTTCCCAGATGACCTTCCAGATGAGAACCCAGCCCGGCTGACATGTGGATTGAAGCCATATGAGAGCCAGAGAAGAAAAGCAAACTAAGCCACATCCAGAATCCTGTCCCACAGAACCTGTGATATGATAAATATGTTCTATGTTCTTTAAGGTGCTATGTTTGTAGTAATTTGTTATGCATCAACAGAAAGCAAATATTGTGTGTGTGTTGTATATATTCATCAAGACCTATGTTCATAATGGGGAAGAAAGCGAAAAAGATGGCAGGCATATTTCTGTAGGAAGATTTTTTCCCTGAAAGTTTAATGGTTAGGAGGAACTGGCCTTCTCCTCCAAAAATGTGTATATTAAAGTAGGAAGTCCTCATTCCGGTAAGGTGAATGAATCAGAAAACATCAGTTTCTGAATAGGCAAAAGAAGAGTGCTAGAACTTTGCTTGCAGATTGTACCACTTATTCTTTGAGCTTCCCATTTCATCATTTTGAGTTTCTGCCCTTAACTTACGTGTCTCTCTTCTAAGATAAGCATTCATAGCTTGCAAGAGACAATAGCAGTACTCTCCTGTTTGAAACCCAACTTACGATGAATAACATTTCTCCCTTGTTTAAAATGCTACAAACCCTAAATTGGGCTGGTTAAGTAAACAGAATTAGTTCAATTTTTCTGTGTCCCTGATATCACTGACTGATTGCTTTTACAAACTGGGTCAAATTGACAACCAAATAATAAAACCCTGGAACGCTAGGGGAACAGACAAAGAGAAGTGATGATATTAGGAACTCTTCAGTATTAAATTGCATTTAATATTAAGAAACTAGTCATATCAGGTACAAAAGAGTATAAACCTGGACCTCACAAACTCTTAGTAAAAAGAAATTCTCAATGAAATATTGGGCATCTGGGCATCTTAAATGCCTTTCTTTTTCATGTGTCTTTCATTGATGCTACAAAGAACTCATTGAAGGTCAGCCATTCTTTTTGAGGTCTCCATAGTAACTGTGATCTTTAACCACATCTTTGATTTGAACATCAAAATGTCAAAATTGATATCAAACTCATGAACACCAGATCAGGGCATTGGTATCATATTTGATGCAACATCAAAAGTACTCATTTGTTTGTTCTTGTGTGTTCATATTGTTTCTAGCTCTCTTTTTCTATTTTATGTCTTCCCTAATAAGGGACATAACTGGAAATCTTAAAATACTGACAATGGAGAACTTATCTGTAGGCGGAAATATACCAGAACAGCTGGAGAAGTTACTGATATACTCAAGAGGAAGCCTCCAAAGCTAATTTTTACAAGGCAGGAGCAGCTCACTGGTTGAAACATTAGATGAGAATTATAAAAATTAGGAGTGTGTGATCTTATTCTAGGGAGACATTTTATTTTTTTAAAGGATTAGTTTTATGTATGTATGTATGTATGTATGTATTTGAGAGAGAGAGAGAGAGCCTGAGTGGGGGTGGGGGGAGGCGCATGGGACAGAGGGAGAGAGAGAAGCAGAATCCTCGATATACAGGGAGTCTGACTTAGGGCTCAATCCCAAGATTCCAGGATCATGACCTGAGCCGAAGGCAGATGCTTAACCAACTGAGCTACCCAGGTGCACCTAGAAAGACATTTTAATCGGAGAGGGTAAGCTAGATGAATATCACAAGGAAAAAAGAATGGCAGTATTCATTACAAAAACTGAAGAACAACCAGAGAAATAAATGCAGAAAGATTATATTAGCAAATGAAGTTGGGAACTGCCCTAAGAGTAAAACAGGTGGGGGAAACATCAGACCTTGAGGGGAGCAGAATTCCTTTGAACTACTTATAGATGGTGACCTCAATGGCTGGTAAATTCGGGAGACAGCCTTAGCTTTAACACAGCTGCTCTCTGGCATTATTAATGGCATGAGAATGGATCTAAGAATTGGTAAAATAGTAACAGCTAAACCAACAGTTAAAACATAGAAGTCTGCAAGTCATGAAGCCTATCCATCAATTAGGTAAGAAAGGTTCCTTCTTGCTAGAAATGAAGACAAGGCAAGAATCCTCAATTCATATTAATCTCAACAACTCTGTCTTTAACTCAAGTTCATTTTGATTTAAACCCAGCATAGTTTGAGTCTCTAGTTTACGGTGCAAATCAGTTTTGGGATTTAGCTCAGTTCTCCTTATACCTTCCTCCCTAGCTGCACAAGGGGACTGGACTACTCTGGGAAGTTGAGAAAAAAAGGTTAAGATGAGGTTCTCAGTCATCCATCCAAGCACCAAAAAAAACTCTTTCCAGTGGTCTGTTATTTATAATTATACCATTTGCCCTAAGGAAAAAAAGAGAGAAGAGTATGCTGCCTTTTCAGTGATTGAGCTCAAACCACTAAGTAGCTGTCTATTGTAAAAAAAAAAAAAACAAAACGAAGAAGGAGCTACTTCAGGACTCAGAAAAATTATTATTCTGAGACCAGCGCATGTCACACCTTAGTGTACATAATGATCACCTGGGGAGCTTGTTAGAACAAAGATTTGGCCCCTGTGCTCAGAGTCTCTTGGCAGAGATCTTCAGTGATGGTTTTTCCCTTATCCAGCCCACACCAAACCCTTACAGTGAGGCTTGGCTAGAGAAAATTAGGTCTGTAAGAAGTTCTGTATCTCACTTTTTTCAAACACATCTCAGTAGATGCTAAAAAGGTAGTATTGTCATGAATCAGTACATCGGTCTTATTAATATTTCTGTTTAAAAACTTCCATACGATTGCTTTAACATCTTATTAAAAGACGCTAAATATTATAAAACTTTTGTAAGACTGCACAGGTTCGTGTTTTTAGTAGGAGAATCTAAAATTTCCCCACATTTCTGAGGGAAAAGAGGTGCTGATACTTACTGGACATCTACCATGCCCAGGAATAGTACTAGTCCTTTACTTAGATGATTTTACTTACTTACTCCCCACAATAGCCCATATGAAATAGAACTATTCTCATCCTCATTTTATAAATGATATGAGATACAGAGAAATTGAGTCCCTTCATAAAACTGCATGGCTCAAAAGCAAATAAACTTCTATTTGAATCTCATTTCTATGTTGTCACATAATTTGTCTCATTTTCTGAAATGCTTTAAATTGCAAATTACCCCAGGGTCATTATGGTTACACTTGCAACATCTTTTCTACCCTAAAAGGTAGGAAATTCCCCAATTTATATTAAATAATCATTTTATCTTGTCCCAAACTCAGAGCCTGGTGAAGACAGTATTGCCTTTCTTGTTCTTTTTCCTTTATTGTTCACTGACAATCTAAACAAATTAAAATACACATGAAAATGTCTCTAGCTCCCCATAAAAGTGGGTCGACAGTTCATTTATTCCATGCTTAATAACTGTTACCACCACACTCCTTAATCTATTTAAAATATCCTCTAGGAATAAGGAATGAGAGAACTTTTAAGACACCATTTCATATGTTAAAGCCAAATTTATACTACTTAGCAAAAAAAATGCTTTCAAATGCATCATAAAACCTTGGCCTCTTTGGACATAACACAATTATGAAAGAAACCTGTATGTTTCCCTTTTTCTTGAAAAGATCAGTAATTTTCAGCCCCATTACAAATTAATAAGGCCTTTTAAAAAGAATGAGGCTATTTTTTATATTGTCAGCTACCCCTAGTTTCTTAATCTATTCATGTATTCAACAAAACTTCACTGTAATCTTACTGTGTGTTCAGCATAAAGAATACACTGGTAAACAAAATTGATCAGTTGTTATCTCTATTTTCATGAAATCTGTAGATCTTTCATGAAATCTGTGATCATCACTCAATTCCTCTAAATTTGTATATATATTGTAGTGATAAAAAAGCTAAAGCAATCTTATGAAAGTTTTTAATTTAAATAGAAATCTTAAGGCCAATTCACTGTTCCATAACAATATTGCCATTTTAGCTTCATAAATTTATGTTAATTGTGCGATTCAATCACAAAACTAAGATTTTCATGGCATTTTTCCCCCCTCTGGGGTAGAATTTCAAGTTTAATAGTAATATTAAATCTAGTAACATTAACAGGAGGAATGAGCTGTTGGATGTTTTATATAGTACAATTTCTACCTTTAACTTACTAATTAGAATATCTTTAGAAACTGAGGTAAATACGATTATATTGCTTATTTTTAGGTGTCTTTAAATGTATAGGCTTTTTTTTTTTTTTTTACAAGAAAGAGTTTTTAATCATCTACTTCAAAGTTAACCATCTTCCAGTCCAAACTCTTTTGTCTCTTGCTTTCAAATACTACCCTCTTAACACATCTTTCATTCCTACAAAAATATTATCATTCTGGTGACCATTAATCAGAGGGTCAACTTTCTTTGATAAAGATCTTACAGAAATACATTTGACAAAGGCACCAAGAAATACAACGAGGAAAGGATAGTCTCTTCAACAAATAGTGTCGGAAAAACTGGACAGCTACATGCAAAAGAATGAAACTGGATCACTATCTTACACCATATACAAAAATCAACTGAAAATGGACTAAAGATGTGAACGTAAGGCCAGAAACCATAAAACTCTCAGAAGAAAACATATTTGGTAAGCTACTTGACATTGGTCTTGTCAATGACTTTTTTAGACTTAACAAAAACAAAGGCAACAAAAGGAAAAATAAACAACTGGGACTATATCAAACTAAAAAACTTTTGTACGGGCAAAGGACCATCAACAAAATGAAAAGGTGACCCACTGAATGGGAGAAAATATTTGCAAATATATCTGATCAGGGATTAATATTTAAAATATATAAAGAATTCATACAACTCAATAGAAAAAAACCCCAAGCAATCCAATTAAAAAATGGGCAGATGATCTGAATAGACATTTCCAAAGGATATACCAATGACCAACAGGTACATGAAAAGGTGCTTATCATCACTTATCATCAAGGAGGTTAAATCAAAACCACAATGAGATATCACCTCACACCCGTTAGAATGACTATTATTAAAATGACCAGAAATAAAAAAAACTGGCATGGATGTGAAGAAAAGGGAACCCTTATGCACTGTTGGTGAGAATGTAAATTGGTGTAGTCTGTGGAAAATAGTATGGAGGATCCTCAAAAATTTAAAATAGGACTACCATTTGATACAGCAGTTCTACTTTTAGGTATTTACCTGAAGAAAGTGAAACCACTAACTTTTTGAAAAAGATATCTGTGCCCCCATGTTCATTGCAGCATTATTTACAATAGCCAAAACATGGAAACGACCTAAGTGTCCATCAACAGATGAATGGATAGTTATATAAATAGATTTATTTATATATGTATATGTGAATATGTTATGTATATATACTTCTACATACATAAATATTTACATATATAAAATTCAGCCATTCAAAGGAAGGAATAGCTGCCATTTGCAACAATGTGAATGGACCTCAAAGACAATATGCCATAGGAAATTTAGATGGACAAATACAGTATGATCTCACTTATATGTGGAATCAAAAACGAAAACAACACAAAACAAACTCATATACAGAGAACAGAATGATCATTGCCATAAGGCAGGGGGCTAAGGAGTGGGCACAGTGGGTGAAGGTGGTCAACTTCCAGTTATAAGATAAATAAGTCCAGGGACGTAATATATAGCATGGTGACAATAGTTAATAACGTATTGTATCTCTGAATGATGCTAGAAGAGTAAAAGTTCTTTAAAAAGTTCTTAAAAGTTCTCATCACAGAAAAAAAAATTGTAACTCTGTAGTGATGGATGTTAACTAAACTTACTGTGGCATTCATTTCATAATATATATTATATATAAATATATAATTAACATATATTACACATCATATATATCAAGTTACTGCTCTATAATATATATTATGTACCAAATTATTAAGTTGTATACCAAAACTAATACTGTGTTATATGTCAATTATTTTTGAATAAAAAATACACTTAAAGTTGTCTGTAGTGATTTTTTAAAACAGAATAAAGCAGGGGCAGATAGGTTAAAAGCAACATTTTGTAAGTGCCTTAAATATTACAGATATATGAAAAATGAAATTTGATTAACTGTCCATTAAAATACTTATTAGGTTCACAAGGTTTAATAAGAGTGACAAATAAACACATAAAAATACCTGAAGCAAAAAACAAAAAACAAAAAAACCAAGATGAGAATCACCAATTTAAACGAGCTAGAACAATGAAAAGAAACTGCGGTTGAATATATAGATATATATAGTATAGAATTGGCCTGATTCTCCATGACATTACATTGATTTCTATCATCTGCTTAATACAAGGGACTTTGTATACAGTGAGTGAGATACGTCCTTGTTGCTTATTACCTGTGAAATAGGATGCATTTTACACTGTCCATGTTTTCAAAGAGGAAAGCAAATTTCTGTTCCACTTCGCCAGAAAGGAAAAGTATAAGAGGGATACTTGCAATATTTCTCCTTCCCTTCTTTTTCTCTGTTCACTGAAACTGAAGGGATTTACCTGAGGGATGAGTTTATGAGAAAACCTGAATATAACTGAATGTACTTTGTGTACTTTTTCAGAGCCACACTCTGATACATGCATTCTTTTCTGCTCTATGCACTATGGTTAAGCTCTTAAGAGCAGCCTATATCTCTCTGGGGGTATCACTTCTTACCCATTCAAATCTGATTAATTAATTAAGTCATTCTGTCACAGATCAAAAGTCATTTTCTCTGATAAATTTTATCAATAATAAAATTAATATTTTGTGCTCTATTTGTCAGTTCTTAAGTAGTTACAAATTCAGAAGGAAGGGACAAATATAAGTGTCATTTATTGAGCCTCTACCCTAAAATTCTTGTATTACATATTCAGTTTGTTGGCATTAGGAATGTCTATTTCTTTAGAGAAGAATTCTGAATAGTTTTTAGGCAACTTCAAGCATAAAATTCATTAAATGTTCAAGCTTATGATGAAAAGGATGATGTGAGTTTAGTGTAAATGTCAAGAATATATAGATATAAATACAGAGAACGAGAAATGATAGTTCTTTTCAATATAATTTTCAATACTGTTATCCAGTTTATGAAGAATTGACACAGGGGTGCCTGGGTGCCTCAGATGGTTAAGCATCTGCCTTCAGCTGAGATCGTGATTGCAGGGTCCTGGGATGGAGCCCCTAGCTGGGCTCCTGGTTCAGCAGGGAGTCTCCTCTTTCTGCCTCTCCCCCCTACTAATGCTCTCTCTCTCTCAAGTGAATAAATAAAATCTTAAAAAAAAGAATTGTTACATTAAGCTTATGCAAATTAATCGAATTTTTCAAACCTCTATTATTACAGGAGAAATGCTACCAAGTTTTAAGTTGATTATTTAACCATAATTCATTTATTTCAGCTTTTGTTTATAGTTCTTTTGGTTTAAGAGTTTCACTATGATCACTGTACTCAAAATTTTTTTTTTTCCTTCCACAGGTGACAAAATTGTGTGTGGCTGTGTGCGGGTAATGTATGTGTGTACACACACACACACATGAACTAGAACTAAAAATTGAATTTTTAAGAGTTACTTTCTGTCGAGAAGGTCTTTCCCCGGAAAAGCATGCTTTTTAACCTTTATATTATTGAATAGAAATCCTGTATCTATTGAATAGAGTGGTTTTAACTTTACATCCCACTAGAAGGAGAACTATAAGCAAAGTAATCAGACGCATGTAACAAACATTTCCTTCCTCATCATCCAAAAACTAGCGTTCCTCTTAGCCCTTAAAAACCAAATTTTAGTATTTCCTCATATGTATTTATTCACAAGAATGCTATGGATACCTAAATACACAGCATAAATACACAATAGATACACAGCATTTTTTGTTGCATCCTCTTGCTTGCATGTTCACATGCACACACAGCACAAACAGGGATACATAGCTTCTTTTTCTCTGGTAAGTAAGCATTTAAATGCCCAAACAACTGCGAGGAAACTAATCCATTAAATGCCAATTGCTTGCATACAATAATTTCTTTTTCAAATGATGTTTTATGTTAAGATAGCCCTTGGTTTACTGTTCCTTGTTCATCTATACCTTAAAATTTCAAATATGTTAAAATTAAAATATCTTGTCAGGCTTTTTCTCTATTTTCTCCCTGGGTGACCCACAACTTTACGAACTATGAGATCCTAGATAGATAGACAGAACAAATGAATGAACAAACGAACGAGCAAATGAAAGAATGAATATATATATGATTGAATTCAATACATAATATTGAACATATATATTATCTATCATCTATCTTCTAACTATTGAACTATTTATCTTGCGCCTGTTAGGTATTTCCAACATGTCTAAAATTGAATATACAAAGTCAACATGCCTAAAAGTGAATTTGAATCTTTCCTCTCACACATGGTCACCTTACGTTCCCTATCTCAGAAAAGGCATCTTCGCCTAAACCAGAGATCTTGCTTTCATCCTGGTTACCTTCCTCTCCCTACTTCAATCATTTGTTTCATATCTGATTAGCAATCAAACTTTAATCTCCCTAAACATATTCTGTCTGTTCATAGACCATCAGTTCTCACTAGATTTTAACAAAAGTTTCTTGATTTATTTCTAATCTCTTCAGAAAGAAGATGGAGGGTACCAACCTTCTCTCCATCTTAGTGTCAAAATTATCTAACATCCAAATATCATGTTGATCCTCAAAGAGTTATAGGGATCATCCATTTCTGACATCACTATGATATGGAAAGATTAGATAATTTGGTAACTTAAGGGCATGAACACTCTTACCTTCCTATCTAGTGCTCTTTAAATTATACCATCATGTGATGTTCTAAAACAAAAAGGAGTAGACTTATCAGTAAGAAAGGCATTCCTGTAATGCATGTTTTGGTTTATTAAGGATGAAAACTAGTTGCTGCTTTTTCTGTTTGGTGGAAGGAAATAGTTGAGGCCCTCCTGAGTCAGCAATTGTGCAATATTGTCCTATTTCAGGCCCTGATTTCTACAAGTTGATATAACGCTATAGTTTGCAAATCTTCACTTCACCAATAAACTGCCAAGTAATTTAATTTCACATTGCTCATTCATTCAACATAATTCCTGGAGCAAGGTGGCCTAGGATCTCTTGCACCTAACATCCTCTGTCTTCATATCAGAGCTCAGCATGTAGGAGTCAAATGTGCGGAGGGGTTGTCCTCCAACAACAGCTCTTCCAACATGAAGCTGTTATCAGCAACAGAACCAGGCAGAGGAAGCAAGTTTACAGGAGCGCACCAACATTCTAGTCCCCAGTCAGGCCTCTGTGGTTTTAAAAGCTACGAATTCTGCAAACAGCAAAGATTACATATCCTGTTTTTCTATGGTCTTCTAGTTTATTCCTCAACTCCAGTATTTGTCAGTTCCTTACTCCCAATGATCACCAAAGGTCAAAGTCAAACATTCTCTGCTTTACCCAGTGATATGTGGATTCCTATCAAAGTCTCACCTGATTCCTTAGATACAATTCAACCTTGACTGCTTCTTTACTCTCATCTTTTCCCAATCTTATTAATTCATTTTTCTACACCATCACTTTTCCATTATTCTCCCTTTCATAGAAATTTGACTTTACCTTCGATTTGATAATTTTCTTAATGAACCCTCACTAAACAATTCCTAGGGAGTTGCACACCTGTCTTTTTCTCACCGACAATTCTATACTACTGTCCTAAATCATTTCTGAGCCTCTTATGTCCATCATTTGCCTTATATATTTCTAAGGTTTCAGTGCTCTCCAATATCCTCAAGCCCCAAAGCCATGCTCTACCTTCCCTTTGTTCTACAATCAGAATCACTTCTTTACTGAGATCAGAATTAGCTTCTGATTAGAGCTGTTGAAGGAAAGTCGAAGACTACTCTCCACGTCAGAATTTTTTAACTCATCCAGATCTTCTTCTCTGTTGCCTCAGACAAGAAGTACTCATACCCTTTCCAATATCACACCTTTACTTGCACACTATCACTAATTTCAGAACCTTGCTCAATTGATCTTCATCTTCAGTCACATTTCCATTGACTTTTTTTGATTCACCAACATAAAAGTAAATAAGTAAATGTATTGAAAAGCATGAATATGTATGTATGTATATTTCTGACTAACTGATTATCTTTCCTGTCCCTTGCTGACCATTTCTTTGTGGGTTAGAGCTATTTTATGAACACCACAAAAGTGTGTCCTATTCCCCGCTAGTTGATGGCCTTGCATTGGAAATTCCAGCTCAAGTACTGCAAATGTAGCATGTGGCTATCAGTCAGCACAGAGGGAGTAGTTTATTGGTTCCAACCTTAACTACTTGGTCATTTTTCTGAGCTAGACACTGGCGTCTAACACTAAACTATAGGCAGTGAGGGCTGACTTGGTAGGGATGTTGTCTCCACTCTTGAGGGTGGGATTATGGATTTCTCTGAGGCCTAAGCAATGGTCGGGATAAGCCATGTTCAGTTTCTGGGCTAAAGTTTTATCACAGCCTTTTTCAATTTTCAAATGAATTGGGGTCAGGGTTGGTGAATTTTTTTTAACTGATCTCTGATTTAAGTAAATGTGGTTATATTAATTACATTAATTGATATTTTTCTCTAAAATGTGTCAAAGACATCGTAATTACCAATAGTTTTCCTTAACTAGGAACATACAAATAGACTGTATAAAAAAGGATGTAAAAACAATCAAGAAAACCAAGAATTTGAGGAACGTTTCCTATCTACGCGGAGTCCATTTTACAATTCCAATCTTATCAAGAATAGGCCATTGTGTTTTACTTGCATTTAATTTAAGCACTCATAAAATGCTGAAATTATCCATGATACTGTTTTATATTCTAACACTGGAAATAAAAAGATTATTTTTCTTTCTTTTGCAAGGAGCAAAGGGTTTCAGAATCAAGTTTGTCTTCAAGCATCGGCAAAGCCTTGCTGACAAGATATTTTGGAACAACTTGCTATTAGGAAGGAAGTCTGAGTAGGAGGATGAGAAATAGCTCATGCCCATATGACACATACAAGTTGTGAATGTGTTCTAAGTCCATGATGTAGAACATAAAAGGATGTAACAATTTATCTCAGTGACATAAAGGACCTTATTTCATTCTTTTGTTTTTAAAAGCTCTATGCTGAATTAGATTTTCTTTCTCTCTCTTCTGTTCTCATTCACCTGATAGTTATAAATATTACAATTTATAACATTATGAGAAAATGCAGAAACTGTCAAAATATCTTGGACAAACTACATGGATTTTTCATGTTGAAGCCATTTGACCCTGTTTTTCTAGGTACATGGCGAAAACATTGCTGTGTGAGAAATACCAGTAAACTCTGTCCTTTTTTTTAATCTAATAATTTATGCTTTTATAGTTACTTTATCTAAATCTGTTACAAGGGCTTTATATGTAAACTCTACATCTCGTAGAAATTGGTAGCAAAAAAACTTCACAAAAACAAAAACCCTAAAAACACTACTGCCCAATTATTAGCCTAGGACAGGGGATAATCATATGATTTCTTTCCAACATTATAGTACACAGAAATTAGAAGCCCATCCAATTATTTGTTCAACAATTCTTAAGCTTCTATACATTTTGAAATTCTGACAGGTGTTTGAGGGATCCACAGATGAATGGGCCAAAAGCCTCCATAATCCCATTTTTTATCACAGCTATATCCCCTATCTTTACACTTATCTCTGTCCTCCAGCAAATGGACTGTCCCCTTTAAGCCCTCATAATATTCTGAATTTCCTTACGGAACAAAGTTTTGTCATTCTTTTATCACAGTCATATATTTCCTTATACAAATCATCTGACTAGCTTGTAGGATGTTGAATTCCTTGAGGGCAGGAACAATACCATATATATCTTTCATCTTCTAAAATACAGGGCTTAGTACCTTAACCTTTGTAATAAAATCTCTTATGCCCATCTCACAGGGAAGTTTAGAGAGAATGCCAGATGAATGGTATAAATAGTTAAGAGTTATGGGGGAAAAAGAGGAAGAGAAGGCAACTTCCACCTTCGGGCCACACAGAAATGCTTATGGAGAAGCAGCATTTGAATTACAGACCAAGTGACATCCTTTGATTAGTAACATTAAGATGTATACTTTCCTAAGTTTTAAAATTTACATTACTAAATTAGCCAATGGGGAAAAGGGACATTGATAATCTTTGTTTTATTTTTTATATGAATTATAAGATTAGTGCATATTTGTTTCAATTATGTATACATGATTACATGTTTATTCTGTCCCAAAACTTAATAGAATAAAAAAACAGCTATTTTATTTTGTTCATTATTTGGTGGATCATGAATTAAGGGAGGGCATAGCAAAGAGACTTATCTTTTCCACACGATGTCTGTGTCTCAACCGGGGTGGCTCAAACATCTGGAGATGACTAGAATGGCTTGCCTGGGGCCTCTGTTCTCCCTGTCTGTAGGATTCCTTGGTTCTTCTCCACAATGTTCTTGGAGGTGCTGCCTGGAACACCTGGCATGGCTGAGAGGCTCACCCAGCCACTTCTCTCCCACTCTGCCCCTCCATGTAGCTAACTTGACCATACTCATAGCAAGATGGTCTTAGGAAATGTATAGTAGCACGAAATCTTCAAAGGGCATTCCCACTCAAAAGGGGGAAAGAGGGAAAGTAGTAGTTTCCAGTCCATAACAGTTCTGAAATCCAGCCAGGACGCCAAAGGCCAGTTCCTTAATTAGAGCCCAGTCCTGCTTTCATTGAGCTGTTTTCTATGGTTTTAAACTCCATTCTCCAGTTTATTGGCTTCACACTCAAGCATCCTTCCTTTTCCATAGGAAATGGCCTATGTTTACGGCTGTTTAACTTTTTCACCCTGCTTTCTGCCTGTAGAAAGTTTGGGACTCTATGAAATTTTTCTTTTGGACCGACCCTCTTTCATTTAATATAGGTGTGTCTCCACAGTTAAAATTGTCCTAAAAACACTGTGGTTTTCTCAGGAATATTACTGATGTTTATTAGACAAAAGCACATCCCAAATATCTTTGAAATAGGTGGCTCTCTGTCTTGGGCTGAGAGTCAGGGTGCTGTGGTATAGCACCCTTAAAATCCATAAAAACCTTTTGGGGAAAAAAGGGCCTAACAGGCGAGGTTACAGCTTTGTTGCCCTTGTTATCTTTGTCTAGTGGAGAGGATCTGTGAGAAATATCATTAGATCAATCTCCAGTCTCAATAAAGGGTTCGAGCTGCATTCCTGACTCCATCTTTAAACTGAGATGGTATTCTATTAGTCAGTTGCTGGGTTGATCATTATCCTGAGGCCATTTCTTACTTTTTGATCCTTATTCTAGATGGTCAACTTTTCCTTACCTAACTCCATAGTCCCTCTAAATTCTGCTAAAAAGTAAACACATCCTCCATAAGTTTCTCTCTTTGCTCATATTTTGCCATATGTAGTTAGAAAACGCCAGTTAGCATTTTCAACCTTCTCCTTAGCCAGATCAACGAGTTCCTTAGGTAACATTTCTGTTTTCCATGTTACCATAGGTAAGGCTAGTATTTCTGCCAATACATAACTTGAGCTCCTTTTCCTCCAGCTTCCAATAATAATTTTTATGTTATCCTTTAAGTCTTCATTGATCCCATAAATGTCCTTGCAGCCTCTTTCCACTACCAGTCTCAAAGTGAATGTCTCTGTCTTCATTTTTTTTTAATGAAAATCAACCCGGTTCTGATTCCAGTAACTGTATCAGTTAGTATTCAATCAGAGATGCAGAAGCAGTATATATCATGTACTGAGAAAAAGAAATATATTATAGAAATTAGGACTTCCACAATTGTGAGAGAAGCTAGAAGTGTAAAAGTTAAAAAAAAAAAAAAGGAGTCATAATTTCAGAGAAAATTAACTAACTATCCCTGTTGGAGTGAGTTGAATTAGTGAATGAGTTGGTTCTTACATGGAAATCTAGAAGCTGTGCATATCCAGCTGCAGAATTGGGGTCACAAAAGGAGGCAGGTGTAGAAATCAGTGCAAGGTTATTGCTTCTTTCTGTTTACTCTGTGAGTTCACTATATAAAAGTCTGTTTGTGAGCCTAAGGCTGATTTTCTACAGAAGATTTGTCAGTCTGAAGGAGAACTAGACACAGAGATGAGAAGAGAAAGGAAAAATGGGAAACCACCTGCAGCTCTCTGTCTCTCATTGCCTGTGGCTAATAATGACCATCGGGGTATAGGGATGGTGCTTTGCTTTCCGCCTTCCAGAACACACACATTACTACGTTATACCCAGGGAAGAGCTTCCAGAAAACATAGTTCCCCACTCAATCAAGTTGATAACAGAAGAGTACATAACTATAGTCACTGAAGAAACTGTGAAAATTTCAAAAACATATAAAGAAGCAGAACAGAAATTATCCATATGTTTGGGACTGAGACGTAAATATTATTAACCCTTAACAGATCTTAACTCTGAAACACTTTGTTTTATAATAAAGGATTTAACATCGGCAACATAGTGATTATGAAGTACAACATAGTGATTAAGGGCCAGGTTTTGGTTTGCTTAGCTAGGTTTGAATACCAGATTTCTCACTAATAAGTATATGACCTTGAACAAAATAAAGAACACCTCTTTACTCTGTTTATTTTATCCAAAAGGAAGATAAAAAAAAAATAGAACTTATCTGTGGTATAACCTTCCAACAGTGTCCATGTCCTAATCCCCAGAACGTGTGACTAAATGAGGTTTCGTGGAAAAGGGGGATTAAGACTGAAAATGGAATTAAGTTTGCTAGTCAGCTAGTGGACTGTGAGATGGGGGTAGTTTATCCTGAACTATCCAGCTAGACCCAATGTAACCACAAGCGTTTTCACAAGTAGAAGGGGCAGGAGACAGGAGTTGTGGCCATGTGAAAAGGACACTGCCTGACCTTTCCAGCTTTGAATATGTAGAGAGTGCCACAAACCAAGGCTAGAAGGAATCCAGAAAAGGGAAGAAAACAAATTATCTCTAAAGCCTCCAGAAGAACACAGCCCTGCTAATACCTTGTGTTTAGCCCAGTGAGACCGATTTTGGACTTCTGACCTCCAGAACTGTAAGAAAAGAAACTTGTGTTGTTTTAAACCACTACAAGTTATGGTAATTTGTTACAGCAAGAATAGCAAATATATACACTACATCATGGGGCTGCTATGAGGATTAAATGAGATGATACATGTAATCATGATTAAAATAGGTCCTATCACATGCTAAATACATGTGATTATTTGCTATCGAAAATTATAATTTTCATATGGATGTGTGTGTGTGTGTATATATATATATACACACACATATATATATATGGAGAGAGAGAGAGAGAGAGATATCAATATCTACATCTACTCTGTATCTATCTATATAAAATATCTCCCCTGCTGTTGGACAGTTAAGTTGTATTCAATTTCTTGTTATTAGAAAAATGCCTCAATGGAAACTCAATGGAGACCCTGTCTTGATGCCTATTATAGACTCAGTGGCTAATACACTATGAGACACGTAGTAGGAGCTCTATAAATATTCATTAAATAAATGAAGAAATGATCAATATATTTGTACCTATATATATTTTCACATTTGTCTTTTGTCTTTAGGCTAGATTCCCAGAAATGGTATTACTGGATCAAAATGAGCTGAACATTTTCATGCTCTTTATACCTACTGCCAAATGGATTTTCAGAAAGGTTATACCAATTTACACTCCCACAGTATTATATGAATGTGACTTTGTCATCCTACCCATGCTAACATTGAGTATTCTACATTTTAAAATCTCTGTTAACTTTTTGCCTATTTTTATGATTCCTCTAATTGCATTTTTGATTTATAATGTTGAAAAAACTCATTAAAGATTTTACTAATTATTTGTCTTCTTAATAATTTCTTTCGTGAATTCTCTGATTATTTTCATATTACAAATTATTTTAAAGATAAGGAACATAAGAAAGGTACAGAAAATAAGCTCTCCTGAACCCTCCAGCAAAGTTTAACAAATGTTAACAAATTTACGGCATTAGCTTCATTTACTGATTTATTTATTTTTGAAAAAGATCGTGATAGCTAAGTTTGAAACATCTTCTATTCACCCTTTCCCCTTTCTCTCTCCCTAAGGAATATTTCTGCATATTTTTGTTTGTTTTTGTACTTTTATGTGTTCACACGCAACACACATGCACAATTAGTATGAATTATCTATTTGTTTTTCCAGCATGCTAGTATTTTTCATATTAATCAATCAGTACTTTGTGTCATAGGATTTAACTCTTTGTTATATTTGCTGCACACATTCTCCCAGTCATTTTAATTTTATTTTTTATAAATTGATTTTTAACTGATTACATTTACTTGATAGTATAGAATTATACAGAATTAGTATTAAAGTTACATGGTTTTCTTTCATATATTTAGTTTAATGGCAAAGCCTGAAGGTAGTAATTATTAACACTGATTCATGATTTCTGATCTTAGAATAAATAGCCATAAATAGAGGCTGATAGCAGCTATTAAAATCTGTGTTATCTGATTATCTTACTATGGAATTTGCAAAATTTAAGATCTCTTTAGGTCTTATATCTTGATTAATTCTCTCTTTTTATAGTATTAGCTTACAGTGGAAGCTGAAATGATAGTGGTGTCAGTAATTAAAACTTATCAAAAGAAAAACAAATTCCAGAGATGTGCCAATATTCATCAGATTTTAAGTAGTATCCGGAGAACACTCTTTTTCTGAGCTATTAAAAGGAAAGGAGTAACACATATGACTTTCAGTGGTAGACTTTCCCAATCTTAATAGATAGGAAAGAAATCTTTCCAGAATGTTTAAGGCTGTGATATTTTCATGAAACAGAAAAATGAATGTAATCAAATACATATAAGGTATAATAAAGTGGCTTCCTAGTATATACAGGCAAGAGATGATTAAAAGGATTTAAGAATAAAAAACTTTATTTTAAAATATCAGACAAAATTTTGTCAGTACTTCCTCTAAACCTGTAACATCTAATCAATGGGTAAAAATCTAGGAATCACCTTCCCTTGAATTTTCCTTAGATGTAAACTACCAGAAAAGAGAAGCAAAATGATCCAAAATGTTGTAGACATTTGTGGAGAAAGACATGATTTCCCCTGGCCCCCAGAAGACATATAAAAATATGACCATTTGTTGGACGAAAAGAGTAAGTTATCTTTCATTGGAAAGTGTGTTCAAGGTGAAGGAGCTATGTTTATATATGTTCAGAAGTCAGCAGACAGAATACAAGGGATATATTTCTACATTTGAAGATAGCAATTACCTAATATCAAAGTATTTTAAATTTTTGAACATAGGCACACAAAACAATACAAAGCTGCTGCATCTAATGTTATATCTTTGACCAGAGATACAATAAAAGCAAAATAAAAATTAAAGGATGAACAGCTAGAAATTGGGTTTAGCTGATATTATCAGACAGAAATATTTCATTTAAAAATGTGAAATTTAAATACGTTTCAATAAAGTAAACAACCAGGCACAGATAAGTCTATAATTATAAGTAAATGATAAATAGAAGAAATTAAAATGTGCCTTTGGTGAACTCTCTGTTAAGAAAGTGCAACCACTTAACCTATTCACCCTGATTTTAAATCAGTGCCCTTCAGCTTTCTCTCAGCCAGCTCTGCTAGAAACTGGCAAAGAGCACAAATGGAGACTAAACTTAGATTCTATTGCTTTCTTCTAAAAACGACTCATCAATTTAAAATACTTGGGCAAATGAAAATGACAAATGGCTTTCTATACTGCATATACCTAAGAGCTATGAAAATGATAATAATTTGCTTTTTACTCCTCTAGTCATGTAATAAGAAAGGCTACAAATTTCATAAGAGATAGGGCACTATTGTGGGAAATAGTTTGAGGAATGAAAACATTAGAAGGTAGGCTATTTATAACTTTATATAATCTGATGTAAATATGCGCTGGCAATGGGATAGCCAAACTTGAATTTGAAAACTGCCCACTGTTATTCAGAAAGCTTTCCACTGTTTCATTACTTTTTTTTTTTTTTTTCTTTCAGGATTAAAGTGTATGGCAGGCTATCTTTAGTAACCTGACCTAATGGTCTCTTTCATCCACTCCTTCCCAAAAGCCCACCCTAATAGAAGGAACCTTTCCCAAGTGCCCTGGGAAGAAATCTCCTTGGGAAATTCTTCAGAAGGCTATTTAGAGAACACATGGTGACTGAAATAGTTTCTGAGGAGATGCATTGGCTTTTCTTGAGGGAGGGACTGTCTGGGCCTCCCTTGCCAAATTCTTCTGTGGATAGTTCTTTGCTCTCTCTAGTCTTTAGCCTGGTGGAACTTTATTTATTCTATTAGATTTACATAATTTATTTTTTACAGAAAGAGATTTCACATTCAACGCTCATTTATAGAAAGAAATTTGGTAAAAGAAGCAAAAGGGAAAACCTGAAGAGAAGGGATGGGGAGATGTGATTGGAATTCAAAAAGTTTAGAAAGTGGAGAAAATACAGAGTTTAGGGTGCCTCCAACTGGACGCTCAGATGGATGCCAGAGAAGGTCTCTACGACACCTTTTGACAGCTGCGGAACTGTACAAAGATGAACATGTATTTTATTAAATATTTATCTTGGGTGAGATCTGGCCTGTCTGGCAGAGATTATAAAATAAGGGAGTTGGAATTTTTAACTACACTTCTAACCTACATCTTATTTTTTAAAGAGTTTTTGTCTCTGACTCCTTAGCAAATACATTACCCTAAGAACAATACAGTTCTAAAAATACTGACTTCATTTCTAAAGTTGAGATAGTTTCATTTTGTTCTCTTTTTTCCAGGCCACATCCCGAACTGTGGCCAGTTTGTGCCAGGACAGCCATAATCTTTTAAAAATAAGCTTACATTTTTAAAAGAAACCTTTAAAGTGGATTTATCCTAAAGCTTTCCAGACAATCCAGCTATCCAGGTCTTGCAATTAATAATGAAAACAACATATGGAAAATAAATAAAGCGTGTAGACCAACATGGAAACTTTCACTACCCATCCTATACTAGTCTTGATTTCAGA
Organism: Potos flavus; assembly: GCA_028534135.1. Lineage (NCBI taxonomy): Eukaryota > Metazoa > Chordata > Mammalia > Carnivora > Procyonidae > Potos > Potos flavus. The sequence continues at coordinate 56,572,323 of CM052895.1, forward strand.
ACTGATGATGGGAAATATCTTGCTGATGAAGACTGGTAATATCCAATTCAGGTATTTCCATCAGAAAGACAAAGATCCTCCAAGTCAATTATTATCTACATGAAGAAAAGAAGGAGAGGCTCAAACGACAAGCTCAGCTCCTGACTAATTGCCACAATAAGACAATGTGTGGCTTTGCTGCTAGAGAGCTAAATTGGCACACTGTACGTTCTTGTTGGAATTAAAAGATGGCTGGGGGGAATACAAGAATACCCTTATAAAAAAAGTTAGGAGGTAATCTCGTTATAAGTTTTCCAAACTTCCCTACTGAATGTTTGTTCCAAACTTTATTTAAATAGCATGTTACAGCGATACCTCATTTACATGGTATGTCAAAGTGTTATAATTTCCACATTTCTAGATTCCCAGGTCCAAGACAGTATTGCATAATGAAGGGAAAGGTTACAAGATTTCTAGGAATGAATTTCAGTGTAAATAATAATCTGTTATTTTATCAACCTTCCACGGACAATGAGGTATCTATGATGTGTCGGCTTTTATATACTCATTGTTTTTACCCTCTGTGAATTTAGGCACTTTTAGTAAACATGGAAAGGAGATTCATTATACTGTGGAGTATTTCTTTTTTAATTCTATTACTTTTTTTTTTTTTTTTTTTTGCATTTGCGTTTTATCACAAAATTCGTCTAAGCATAGAAATGGTTGTTTCTCATTGGGGAGTTTATCTGCCAAAATGTTATTGCTATAGGAAATGTATGTCACATTGGATTATCACTTGGCACTATCAAGCCAGAACAGTGTGAGCTTTAAACTTGGTTTAAAGAAATCTAATTAGTATCAACTGAAAAAGAAGATCCCTAAAGATATTTCTTTCTTACTTTCCCTAATATAAAAGGTGATTTGTGATAAAATTGTTAATCTGTAATCATTTTTGCTACTCAAAATCAAATGTGACACTTTCAGAACATATTATTCTTAGTAATAGGCAAATTTCCTTAAAACAAATTTAAAAATATAGAGGGTGATAATGAATGAATAGAAAATATTATTCCTAGTGAATAGCAACCATGAGGACAATGGTGAATGAAAATATTATAAGGCTCTAAGATGTTTGTAACTGTGTTCAGTACAGTTCACACAAATTTAGTGATGTTTTCTTATTCAACCAATAATTTAGTGAGGAACTACTATGTGTCAGATACTGTATTAACAAAGGAAATGGAAAGATTCACACACATATATGTATTTATATACAGACATACATACATATCTGCACATTAATACACACATTTATGCAACGATATGTGTATGCTTGTGCACACACATATTTGCATGTACACACAAGTAAAAGAATGAGGAAAAAAACATATAAAGAGCATACTCTTCAGAATGTGACATACTTGAATGTTCTGTGAACAGTGTTGAGCCTCAATTTTTTCATCTATGTATGGGAATGACAATACTGCCCACAGAGGATTTTCTTAAAGTATTAAAAGAAATAAGAGATGCAAAGAATTTAGCTCAGTGTCTGCCATATGAAAGCAAAAAAGAGCTATAGTTATTATTATTTTGTTTTCTTCTGAGAGACTTCTTGGAAGAGGCAGTGTATAAGCAAACATTAAGAAATGGGAATATGAAGGAGTTCCATTTAAAATATGAGTATATTGTTAAGTAGAGAAGAAGAAAGTCATTCAAGAACAGGTATGAACTTCTATCCCAATGAGTAATATATGACAATTTACTATTCCATGTGAAATAAAATTCTAAGACTGAAAAGAGGGTTTTTTTTTTAAACTACTGTTTAAAATGAAATAAAGATGTCAGCTTAGATCTCCATAAAATACACTAGAGAAATTAAAACTTACTTAGTGAGGAAGATATATTATTTACTGAGGAAAGTTTAGGGAAGATGAGGAAGAAATAGGAATTTATGGTATCATCCATAATTTTAAATTAAAAAATATGTTTCTGTGATTAAAAATATAAAAATATTTTGGTTTTAAGTGGATCCTAAAATAAACCAATTACACAGACTCCCCTGCCCTCACCCCTCCCTCTTTTTTTAAACTAATATTTCACATTTCTGCTTATTTTAGTAAACACGGAAAGGAGATTCATTATACTTCTTTTAAGTGGTTTTTCCATAACACAGTTCTTATCCTTTGGGGTGACTGCTTTCAGAAAAGAGAGAGGTGAATTTATATTTAAATTGGGAGTCTTTGTGGTATTGAATTTCACCTATATATTATCTTAAAGACATGAGTTTAGGCAGGGTCACTCTGAAAAATTTCTGTGAAAGCGTTTCACAGAGTGAGCTTTGAAGCATTATAAATGCTCTGGCATGACATCTGGGGGTGGTATTTTGAGAACAGCAGACTTCTGTAAAACACGCACACACATACACATTTGTAACTCTCTATTCTATCATAGACAAAATTAAGTAGGATCTATTTTATACACATATAATCATTGAAAATAGGAATTGATAGAAAAAATAGATGATGGAAATGGATTAGAGATAGAGGTGGAAATGAAAATCCATTTTGTACAAGCTGCTCATTCATGAGCTCTGGCTACTTAGGGTCAGTCTCCTGAGTGTTTAACTTAATATCACTTCCTCTCTCTTACAGATCATTTGCCTTCTACTTATTGAGTCAAAGTGAGCTAATGACTTTATTGAGTTTTATTATAAGCACTTTTATGGGAGTAGACTTGTACTGCCTTTCATCCTTGAGTAATGTTCCTACCCCCTGCCGTAACTGTCCTTGTTGAATTCTTGACCTTTTTAATAGTACCATCTCAAATGCCACACCTGTTAGGAAGTCTTTCCTGATGCTTCACACATTTAGATCCCTGTAAATTCCCACAGCATTTTGTTTATACTTCTTGAATGATGAATTTATCAAATCTTTTTTTTTTGGTTGGGGGGAGGTATTCCTTCTCTTCCTAAAAACACTTTGTGAGAAAAACTGGCATAGAATAGGATCTTGATAAACACTTGTTGAGTTGCACTGAATTGAACAAAATTTGTAGACAACTTGTAAGCTGCTTGGTTTAACAGTACCTTTCTAAAAGCCCATTTATCTGTTCTTTTAATAGTAGTTATGCACTATCTTCCTAATTCTAGTAATATGTATTCAGATATAAATAAGCTCATCAATTCATGTATTAGAATTACTAATTTTTCATTAGTTTTTCTGCGTATAGGCCTGTCATTCATCAGCAATGTTATGGTAAAACTTATACTAGCAAGCATCTACTACCATTCATTGCACTCTATGCAACTGTTGTATTTTAAATGGTTTAATGACAGGAAGGCACAAATCTTTCAGGTACTTTTTATCAGCCTATTTATCCGCATTCTAATTTTTTTGAGGTAGAAGCACTAAATAATATATAAATCACTGTGCAGGCAATGTAAATGTTACCATCATGACTGTGACCCAACAAGTGTGTAATACTTTAAAACATAATAGTAGCATAGTGAAGAGTTAAAACAATTTCATTGATTTTTATTTCTAGCTCTTAATGCAGCACTGGTCTTCTTCCTTTCATGAGTCAATTTCCTTTACTACTCTTCCTCATTCAGGAAAATTTTTTCTATCATAGTTCTGCTCCCATCACTAATAATTAAAATATATGTGAATATCCTAATGCTTAGCTACGGTGATATTTCCGGAGACAATGGCAATGGAACTACCATTTGTGGGAAACTGCCTTATACTTTTGCTTTCCAAAAGTCATTTTTGGTACTCTCCTTTGATTAAGAGTCCATGCTTCACTCAAACAGAAGTCTATCCTGAAATTCTGGTCCATTACATAATTTTCAGAAGCTGGAAGAAAGGCATTTGCATCATTTCTGTTCCCAGATCTGTTCAATATATACTTCCAGTCTGTCATGCCTGAAATTAATTTTTTACAATCTGGATCTTTACTATATGCTAAAAATTCAGTACAAAAAAGGACCTCCTTCTGCAGAGAATATGTAAGCCAGAACATCATGTTCCATCTTTATAATGAAACACATAGTTCCTATCAAAAGGCAAATTTTTTGTTTCAAAATGTTTGAAGAGAATAATGCTTCAAAAGATTTCAAATAGTTACTTTTATGAAAGTGAAAAGATTCCGATGTCAGATATATTTTAGCCTGGATTATACAATTTTTGTATAAACTGAACAACTTTTTATTTACTTAAAGCTATTTCCCTCTCTCTATTTCATGCTTATGATGATGGAAAACATAAGCAAATAATCTAAATTCTCTCAAAACGCTGACATTTAAGTGAATGTCTATTAAAATGCGAACTAATCATTAATATCTATCGAGTTTTAAGCAAATGATAATATACCACTTCGTCTCTCTAGTCAAGAAGTTATCACCCTCACACCCTAATATTTTGTTTTCCTCAAAGTATGAAATTACTTGTCGTGACTCTTTCAAACTAGTGTAGCCTCCCAAAAATAAATTTCACGTATCATAAAAAAACTATGATGACATTCAAACCCAAACACTCTGTATGATCTTTGACAAATTAGTTACCTCTGAAAGTGTGTTCATTCTTCTGTTACTAATAGGGATATGTACATGGGAGGATATCATGAAATAATATACATAAAGGTGACCTATAACTCAGGACCTGGATTAGGTTCTTCTTTTCCTCTTCCTCCCTCTCCTTCCTCTTTCCCTCCCACCCACCCCTTCTCCACCATCTGCTCCTCTTCCTCTCATTTCCCTTTCTCCTATTCCTTATTCTTCCTTAATTTCAAAAATAGAAATTTGAGTCTTCAGAACTACATAGCATTTGACCTGGGTCCAGGATTCAAAATGAGACCTATACCACACCATAATCTTTCTTCATCCTAGCTTTTTAATTTTCTCTAGAGGTTTCTCTAGAGGTTAATTTTGTATAGTGAATGTGCCACAGCGTATGAGAATAAAACTTGCTGTTTATTTTTTTTTTACAAATACTATATTTCTAAATATTTTTGCTTAATTCTTTTGGGTGCTATATTGTTTGGTGCATGGGTATTTATTTATGTTTGGCCTTTATAATTTTTTTCGAACTAAAATAATAAACTTTAGTGTTTTTTGCATTAATTTCTAAGTTGTTTGATAATACTAACACTCATATGACAGATTTATACAAATCTTATTCATAAATATTTGTCATTATTCTAGCTATGTGGGTTCTTTTTGCTCTGGGTCCATTTCTTACACATAGTTAGCATTTTTTTTCTATTTAATCTGATTTTTTAAAATTTTGTTTGTACTTTATTTCCACTCATCTTTGTATAAGGTTTGCTCTTTGTCATCTTCTGTATAATTTTATTAGTTAGGTTTAACTGATACTTCCTTTTCTACCACAGCTTTTGATGTTTATATTACGTTGACTATCATAAGGCATTATGCAAATATCCTTATGCACACTACATATACTGGTCTAAACTTTTATGGAGCATAAAAAATGTTGTGCTTTTGTACAACTTCTTTCCTTGCTCTTTTAATTTTTCACTGATTTTATCTGTATATTTGACAATGATTCTTTTCTTTCCATATTCTTATTACTGTTGCTATCCCTACCATTTGTTAAAAATAAGTCTTCTTTGGATTGCTTAGCCAGTCAAGATCCACTTCTCCGTTACAGCTAGACATCGCAAACCGATCACAAAGGGGCACTACTTAAGTCATTTGGCTACATGTGGCTGAAAACAATTCACAGTGGCTTAAATAATCCAAAAGTTTATTTTTGTCCATCACCATATTCTGAAGGGGAGGAGTCCAGGGCTCTTGTGCTGGCTTTTCCATGACATTAATGATGTGGTCTCCTTTAGGCTTTCTACTTAGCTGAGTTTAGAATGATCTTTTGCCCTTGGGCTTATCATTCCAAGCTCGTGAAATGGCTAGACACTACCAGCATTTATTTGAGTTTTGGGAAAGAAGAATATTAAAGCCAAAGACAAAAGGTATGTGCCTTCTAAGTCTCTCTCTTTAAAATCATTATGTTTAAACACAAGAGAGCCTAAAGAATGTTGTATTTTATCTGGACATGTTGTTGTTCCATGCAAAATCAGGATTCTATTATAAAAATAAAGATGTAAAAAACAGATCCTGCATAGGCAAGTAGCAAGGGGACTAACCTCCATGCCTGTATCACAGGCTTCTACTGTCCCCCTTCCCAACCCCCAGTCACTGCTGGTTTGTTGTGTGGTGGACTGGACCCCTAACTTTGGGTAAAACAGATTTTCCTATGTGTCAAACTGGGAATTATGATTCAAAGAGAATATTTAATCTGTGCTGGATGGTGGAGCTTAGAACCAAGGCTCGGGCATTCATTGTCTACCATATGCATACTGAATTAGGGACAGTCCAGAAAGAGAAAAGAGAAAAAAAAATTCCTCTCTAGAAAATTGCAGAGCTTAAATAGCATGTAACTTCAGTAGACAAAGAGCAGTTCCTCCCCCTATTCCTTCAACACATTACCCTTTTCTTTCCAAGTAGTTTGACAATGTTTCTGTTTCCCAATTCAGATATGCAGAAGAAGGTATTTTTATTTAATTCTTGTTTTGTTTTAGTACTTCTCTTGAGCAAAAATTTAAACTTTGTGGGAGCAGGTATCCCTATGTCTGTTCAATACTGTATTTCCTCAGCTTAGCAAGGCATGTTGTCAATAAATATTTGTTTAATGAATAAAGCCTTATTATAAACTAAGCATCCCCTAATTCTTTTTATTATTTCTTTGATTTTTTTATTGGTTTCACCAGTAATTACTGGTTATTTTCTATATCAGTATTCATTTTTTTTTTTAAAGATTTTATTTATTTATTTGAGAGAGAGAGAGAGATCACAAGCAGGCAGAGAGGCAGACAGAGAGAGAGGGAAGCGGGCTCCCCGCTGAGCAGAGAGCCCGATGCGGGGCTCGATCCCAGGACCCTGACATCATGACCTGAGCCGAAAGCAGAGGCTTTAATCCGCTGAGCCACCCAGGCGCCCTCAGTATTCTCTTTTAAAAGTACCTTTGTTGAAAGATATCTGGACAATGCTCTTAATGGTCCTGTAGGAACAGTTAATTTTGGTGTGGTCAATTATCTGAAAGTATACTTTAAATGAGAAAATCTTTCTTTTGCCTTCACATAGGTTAGTATTTGAGGACATGAACAATTAGCATCTGCATATTCCCTGACATATTCATCAACAAACTGAGAAATAATACAAGGAGAAAGATAGAGATGGCAACCAAAATAACATCTCACTAGCAACTCTCCAAAAATTGGGTTATACCTGTATTCTAGTATGCTTCCTAATGCTGAACCTCCGAATTAGGCATACTCACAAACCCAGAGGTTCTGGAATAAGATGAAGAGCACGCACTAAATTACACTGCCCTTATGAGATAAAGTTCAAAGAAATTAAAGTGAAGAAATCCAGTTGGGAGAACTCTCCCAACAAAAGGTTAATTTTGGCATTATGCATTCAGCATATGGTAGGGCTTTTAATCCACTTATTCGTAATTCCTCCGCTCAGAGTTCCATTTGAGCCATCATTACATTCTTCCATATGTTTGTATGGCAGAATATGACTTGGTAGCATCCCCATTGTGAGCTCTTTCACAAAGTTCTTTCTTTCCTACACAGTATATGGAGAGCATCTGAATTCCTGTTTCCCTCTGGTCCCAATTTTCTGTACTGCAGAACTGAACTGAGTGACTTTCTAGCCACAAAGACCCCAGCCTCTTTCTAAGCCGGCATTTTCAGATCTCTGGCACTGAGACTATTTCCACTGCCTCTTATGGAATTGCCTAGGCATAATAAATACACTTGTGAAGGAAGTTTTCCTTCTCATATGTGATTAACCAATTTGGAACAAGATGGAAGGTAATTCTTGAGCCTTATGCAAAAGGCTACATTAATTTTAGATTACTCTCTTCACTTTTTCCTTCCTAATACTGAATGTAAAGTGGATTTGAGTTAACTGATCTATAACTGTCTGTCTAGGCATGGAGATCACAATTTAAATTAGAATTTCCCTAGTCCACGAAACACATTTTTTGTCAATTTAAAAGCAGTGATATTGTTTTTAACCCACTGCTATAAAGACTCAAGGAGCTTGCCCTCTGTCACCCTCCCTCCCTCTCCCAGAATTAAATCTTTGCCTCAGCTGCTCCTGCTTTTGTATAATCTGGGAAAGGGAAAGGCCAGGAGCGTTAGGTGGATAGAACCCCAACCTACAGAGGAGAAAGAAGCTTCTCGTCCCCCCAAAGTCCCCCACTCCTTAACTCCAGCCACAAATTAATGAAAATTTAGTTTTGCATGACATTTATGTATTACTGTCTTGCTTTAAGCATTCTGAGGTTAGCCTTCCCTTATATGCTGGCATTGACTTGATACCAACTTTAGATTCAGTTTAGATTTAGATTTGGTTAAGCCTCTCAAGTCTTTTCTAATTTACTATTTTCTTTTTTCTCTCCAATGGATCTGTCGAAGACATTGCACTACTTCTTGCACAGAATTTCCCACAATCAGATATTTCTTACTGCATTTTTATATGTTCCTCTGTACCCTGCACATTGGGATTAGATCATTAGGCCCAATGAGATTCAAGTTTGAGTTTTTGGCAAAAATTCTCTATAACTGGTGTTGTATACTTCCTTCATAATGTATAAAATTTCCAGGTATCTCAAATTTGTGATATTAATTGGCATTGGTAATCATCACCCAGATATAATTTCGTTAGACATTTAAAAAATGGTAATATTCTTCCACTGTCTTTTATGTCATTTTATCTCGTTCTTTATGCCTTCCACATTTCACATGTTTCTTAATTCTATTTCCCGTTATATGAACTGATGGCTAGACCATTTAATTTTCACTACTTAATTATTTTCAACAATGACTTGAATTGTTCTTCCATAAGACTTGACCAATTCAGGTTTTGTTTTCCAGCTACTCTGCCATCTGTCTCTTATTCCTTGCAAAAGAAAAGCAGCTATTTTCAAATTTTACTTTTGTGTTTTCTATATCAGGGATGGCACAGATGTTTTTCCCCCTCACCTTTTTTTCTTTTACTTGGTTCTTTTAAACTTGATTAAGTCAGTTATTATTATTGTTCCTCATCTTCCCTGATGATTATTTGGCTAAACCTTAGAGACCATGTCTAAGAGCAACCAGTTTTGCAGTACGGTGCCAAGTCCTCAGTTTATGGCTCTATTTCATACTGGGTGAAGTCCTACTGGTACTGTTGCTAGAAGAAAAATCCCCAGATCCAGCTATAAACTCAAGGAATGACTTAGTAGGGGGACAAAGGAAATTTACTTCTTTGATGCTAAAATATTTGTTCTTGTGTATGGGCTTTATAGTCATTGAAGAATTACTGGCATGATATATCACATGGACTTGGGACTGAAGAGCACACTGTCTTGGAGAGAAGTTTTATTCCCCTTCCCATACTCTGTCTGCACAGTAAAGGTTGCTCTTCTTAGTAGCAGAGTATATCTTCTGTATTTAAAAATTATGAGTGTGTCAACTGGAGATGAGCATTTCATTCCTGCCCCTTTTCTTAGACCCTCAGAACTGGATTTAGGGCTTAGGCCAATTTTTTTTTTCAGGTTTATTGGAGTATAATTGAAATGCAAAGAGCTGCACATTTTTAATGTAAACAACTGATGAGTTCACACATATGCATACACCTGTGACACTATAACCACAATCAAGCTAATAAACATAACCGTCACTTCCAAAAGTTTCCTTGTGTCTGTTTCATTTTCTAGGTAAGAACACTTACAATGAGATGTACCCTCTTAACAAACTTTGAAGTGCACAATACTCTATTGTTGACTGTACACATACAAGCCAACTCTTGCATCTACTTTTTTCTTCATTCAGGCATGACACAAATGGACATACTAGGGGCTGAAATGTTGAGGCCATCCTCAATATTATATTCCCTAAGCTGCACCCAGGAGATTGATCCTACTAAGCCAGGTTCCAGAAATCCAAGCTGTAACTGTAATTGTTGCAGTTTATACCTCCCTTGTTTGCAGCAGCTGACCCTTGGCAGCACGCCTTTCCAGAAAGACTGCCTACAGATCTGAATGACAGAAGACACTGTTCTTGGGTTCTATCCCATTAGGTGAGAGAATCTAGAAATTCTTTTAAGTTTTGGAAATTTGATTTGTCATTCTTTTAAATAACAGTTAAGGATTATTTTTCTTTTTTAGACAATTTCATGGATTCGTTAGAGAGATATAAGAAAAGGGAGATTCTGGGACGCCTGGGTGGCTGAGTGGGTTAAAGCCTCTGCCTTCGGCTCAGGTCATGATCTCAGGGTCCTGGGATCGAGCCCCGCATCAGGCTCTCTGCTCAGCAGGGAGCCTGCTTCCCCCTCTCTCTCTGCCTGCCTCTCTGCCTACTTGGGATCTCTCTCTCTCTCTCTGTCAAATAAATAAATAAAATCTTAAAAAAAAAAAAAGAAAAGAAAAGGGAGATTCTGTTATATTTGTATCTGGCAAGAAGAATGCTCTATTTATAAAAAGCTATTTATTTCTGAACTGTAATTATTTTACCTTTACATAAGAATGCAGATTATCTAATATTAGAATATTTTTGTATTCCCCACCTTAGTTTTGCAAAATTGTCCCCCTTGCAGTCACTTGTACTAGAAAATGACTTTGTCCTGCACCAATGTAGGCTGCTGCCACGAGAAGCCCCCAAGTACACCAGGGGTTTCGTAAAGTCAAGATAGCTCTTTCTGTGATAAATGCTACCCCTTTTTTTCAGGGCATGCATCAGAATGATCAAAAAAGGGTTAAATGGAAACAGTGCCTAGAATACAATTCTTGGAATACCTTACTCATCTGGCATAAAATATAGTTCTCTTATTTCCTACCTGGTTAAATTTGAGATTTTCATTTTGGTTTTTGAAAAAAGGAAAGAAAATTTCAATTAATAAAGTGATCAAAAGGCCACCTTCAGGATAAAACTATTTAACAGTGGAACTAGTATATTTACAATGTAATGCTTAAGTGGAAGGTTTCTCTCCTCTCTCCCTTCCATCATTCCTTCCTTCCCCTCTCCTTCCCTTTTCTCCCTTCCTTCCTTCCTTAAGGAAGTTTTAACCCACATCTTGTGTCCAGTCCTCACTTAGGGAGGGGCAAAATGGGTTAGAATACAGAAATGTGTGAAAACTGTATTCAGAGTTGTTCTGTGTAATTAATGAGTCATCATCTCCCTTAAGTAAAGAGTCAGGATGTTAGATTTTGCTGACTGTGATTATTAGTTTGGAATTTCTCCATTCTGACTCACTATTTTCTCATCCTTAAGGTCTTAATCTTTACTATATTCATAGAGCAAATGTTGAACCCAAAGGATTTGACCCTGGCCTAAGAGACCTCAAACCGTTTCTCTAGACCTGTGGGCCTCAAAAGAGAAATAAAAACATTCTTTTCTAAATGCTACTAACCTCTGTTGCCTGAGTTACTTGACTAACTTGTGAATGTTTAACTATTCAGAAATAAAATGTTGGTAATAACAATTTTATTTAGTCAAACTGCCACACTGAAATTTATAGGAATGAGCTTATTTTTTGCAGTTCTAAGAATAAATAAGCCAAATTAAGTAAATTCCTTTATGAGTAAAGGAGACATAATCTGTCATTTCCATTTTACAACAATAGTATCTCATAGAGAACCGCATCCAATCATATAATGTGTGTTATTTAGTAACCTTAGTCACTTTTCAGCCACCTTTTCTTTTCCTTTTTTGTATTTTCTCTTCCGTTATTTAGTCTTTCCTCTCTCTGCTCACTTCACACACATTATTATGTGGTTAATTAATAACATCATCTCACATATAAAGTATCTCTTGGATCACTTTTCATTTGTAACATTGTCAAATGTGCAATATATTTAATTAAAGCAACAATACTACCGCCACCACATTGAATTTATTCTGGTTGGTGAGATCACATTAAAATATCTCAAATGTATGTTTGTCTATCTTCACTACTATTGTACTTCATGACTTCGGAAAATTCGGCTTGCCTGCACTACAGATTTTGGAAAAGCTTCCTATTTTCCTGCCACAATTTTCTTGCTATACCACTTTTGGTACCATTTTGTGACTGGAATTATTCATCTAAAAACCAGAAATAATTATGTCATTCCTTCCCATAAAACCTTTACTGAGCTTCCTTTTGCAATAGATCACCTTAGTTTGATGTATACTGCCTTTGGAATCCACCTGAAACTTGGATTTGGTAGATGTTCTTCTCTATAGTCTAAATGACCCTCCTGTACTCTTAATAAGAGAAAAACACAGGTCCAGGTAGAATTCTGGTTTTACATATGGCAGGAACAGAGGTTTGACACATTTCAACGTCAGTGTGGTGTTACTCCTTCAGAATAAATAAAGACAGACTCAAATAAAAAGTCCCAAAACAAAGCATTTCAGCCTAGAAACCTCACATCGCAAAACATCTGAGAGAGAATGGTCCAATGGAGGTATAAAGGCTGAAATGGTTTAAAAGTCAAAGTAACCCCAGCTAGTGGAGTGTAACAGGTAAATCCATGTGTGAGAGTTAGGAGGTATCACCATCTTAAACTTCTGAGCATCCACCTTCATTAATTTATATTTGTTCAGAGGGACAGTAAGTTGATGGAGGGTCCTGGATGATTAGAAAATGAATACTGAATGTAAAATTATCTCTTGTGTTATATTAGTCAATTTATGGTGCTTTAACAAGTAACTCTGGAATCTTAGTCACTTGCAACAACAGACATTAATTTTTTGCCTGAAGGTTTGCAAATTAGCTCAGCTTTTCTCCACGTGTCTTCTATGAACCTAGGCTGAAGGCAGCCTCTACCTGGGATAATGCTGTTGTTGGAAGAGGACAGAAGCAAGAACCCAACCAAACCATGCAAGCACATTTAAAGCTTCAGTTGAGAGGGTATATGTTACATTCATTGGCAAAAAAGCAAGTCACATGGCTAATCCTGACAATGAGGTAGGAAAGTGTCTACGTACAGAAAGGCATGGTAACTTGGGAGTAGGGGGGAATTATACTTGTCGAGGGGAAAGAGTGGATAATTGAGAACAATAACAACATATATCATAGACCTCAAATATACTATACCTTATGATTCACCCCTCCTCATACAGAATTCATCATTTCAGGAAAATACTATGTATGCTCAGCCTTGTCTTAGAATACTTTGACTATGGGCTCAGATTATATATGGCATCAGGTAATCAGCTATAATAGAATTAATGACAACTTTTAAGCACTATGGAGTCATTTTCATTATTATTTCTGTGCATATCTTTACTTAGATTACTGGATCACCATCTAAACTTTCCAGACATTTATATACCATACATAAGGCATTTTCTTGTAGTGCATCCTGGCAACTGCTCTGCTGCATGCTTCTTCATTTCCTGATATTAATGTGCCTTCAAATATGATTTTTCAATCCTTTTTCTCTGTGTGCATGGCTGCCGGTGGGTACACTGGGTAGACATAACACATACTACCAATATACTAGATTTACATAATATTCTAGGAAGATTCCCTATAATTCCAGGTTAAGTGAATGTCATACTTTATACATACTTGTATGCAATGATCCATAAAACCATTCTTTACATATATTAATTTATCATAATATTATGAATACAGATTTGAGACAATGCTATTATATCACAAGTAAAGCCTCAAAATAAGTACATTTCTTTGAGATTCGGGGTAGATAACCAATTCAGAATAGCAAGAAACTCTAAAAATTCTGAAGAATTTAATCAGTTTTCATGAGTTTTTATTGAATATTTGATTTTTACTTTCAAGTTTAGCCATTCTTATATAAGAAATGAAATTGAAATTGGACCCTCCGAGCTTCTGATAGTATAGCTATGCATTAGACAAGCCTCAGTGTGGGTTAGAATAAGGCTCTCCAGTGAGCTCACTGGAGAAAAACAAAAAAAAAAGGGGGATAATGGCTAAATATGGGGCTTGCACTGAATCATGAAAAATTAAACCTTATCTTTACTCTAATTTGCAATTTTGTTCCCATGACATTTTCCCGTTTTTTAGCCCTTTATCTGTGCTGTGCTGTCATACAATAGGGATGACATGTACATGAAATATGAGAAAAACTGCTATGATTACATTTCCTTCCTATATCAGGATGGTGAGATTTGAATTGTTTACTTTTCCATTTATCAAGAAGAATCTCAGGATGGAGGATTTTTTAATCAATTTATGTAATTATCTAGTTTGTGGATTATTCCCCTGGTGCTTAATTTGCTAATTTCCTACAGGCTGAATGAAATCTATCTGTTGTGTTGTTAATTGGACAGCAATACAAAAAGAAGTAAATATTTTGTCTATCCATTTTGCTACAGGATAATTGTGCTAATAAAATTTCATAAAAAATCATTGGTTGGAATTCTTGAATGAGATAATGGTCAAGTAGAAAGAGAACATTTTATTTTGCTTGATTTCTCCTCGCTAACTTTACGCTGTGTCCCACAGAAAATTTTGCTACATGTATTTGTTGTTTTATTTTAGGATACATGATAATTTTTTCAAGATGTATAATAATTTTAAAATTTGTAAGCCATGAAATCTTGTACTTGTTTTTAATATTTATTTGTGGTATTTTGGAAAGAGTGAGAAGTCTGGATTTGTGATTGAGCATTAAAAAACTAAGTCAGTAATATTAAATATTAGTAATCAGAAAGATAACCAGTTAAACATAGGGCCTACTGATTATGTGACAGATACATAAAAAAGCTACTAAAAGACACATCACTTATGGCATCTTCTTACTGCCCCCCACTTCATCTTCTGGATAGGAAGTTGACTTAACTGGTCAGTTAAGAGGTCCCTGGGTGACAGGTAGAGAGGATAATAGGAAGACTAGGGGGAAAGTTCAGTCTTCTGCTACCTACAAAGGAGAAGGTAGTATCTGGAAGACAGAAAAAATGATATACAAAAAGAAGTCAGAGAAGCATGACAAAAAAGAGAAGAGAAAAACGAGTATAAAAATCCAGCATGGGATGGGACATGTCAAAGGGATGTAAGTACCAAATTAATGATCTCTCAATGGTCAAACTTGGAACAATTTGAGCAACAAAACAAACAGCATAATTTTATTGGCTTTGTAGGTTGCCATAACAAATTACCACGAACTGAGCGGCTTAAAACAACAGAAATTTATTTTCTGCCAGATCTAGAGTCTAGAAATCTGATAACCAGGTGTTAGCAGAGCAGTGCCCTCTCAGAAGGATCTTGGGGAGGATTTATCCTCATCCCTTTCTTGCTTCTAGTGGTTGCAAGCAATACTTGGCATTATGGTTTGTAAGGTCACATCATTCTAATCTCTGCCTCTGCCATGGTGTTCACTCCTGTCAGAATGCCAAATTTCCCTCTTCTTATAAGGACATGACTGATACTGGATTTATGATCCACCCTAATTCAGTGTGACTTCACATCAACTTGATTAAATATGCAAAGACCCTGTTGCCAAATAAAGTTACATTCACAGAATTGGGTGGACAAGAACTTTTAGAGGTACTATTCAACCTAGTACAATGATATAAAATTGGAATGCAAGGTATAAAACAGATATATATGAATACACACTGGCATAAACAAATAATGAAATAAAATAAATATGGGGGAGGAGAGGCAATCATTATTTGCAAAAGAATTTCAAATATACATGTAGACACTCCTAAGAGCATATTTCCCCAACCTCCTTCACCACCATCACAACACACACACACACACACACACACACACACACACACACGCACGCCTTTAATATGTGATGGATTTAGTAAATCATCCAAAGAATAGAGTATGGAAACAGAAAGCATAATAGTTTACAGAGGAGAAATCTAGCAAACATGGCCTTACTCAAATGATCATGTTAACATCACCCCAATATATCATATAAGAAGTACACCTTAATATGATATGATAAGGAAGGAAATTCACCCATGTGTTATTTTCTAAAACCCATAACCCTAGACTAAACATGAGAAAAATATCAGAGAAGACCACACATCAAAGGACATTCTACAAAATGCCTGACCAGTAATCCTCTAAACTGTTAAAAATATTAAAAACAAAGAAAGATGGAAAAATGCCACAGAACAGAGAAAACTAAAGGAGGCAGGATGATTGATTGCAAGGTGGTATTCTGAAATCAATCATGGGACAAGGAAAAGGAACATTAATATAAAAACTGTGAAATCTAAATTAATTCTTGAGTTTCGTTAAATGTAATGTACCAGTGTTGACTTCTTATATCCAGTTTTCATGGATATACCATGGCAATATAAGATGCTAACATTAGGGAAAACTTCATGAGGAATAGAGGGGAACTCTACATTCCCATTTCAATATTGCTGAAATCTATAATTATTCCAACATGGAAAGGTTTATTAGAAAAAGCACCCAGAATTTTGTAAAACGAAGAAAAATAGGAACAATTGTTTGATGTCTGAGACGCTGGGGAAAGCACTGGACAAGGAGTTAGTTTAAAGATTTCCAGTGTTTGTGCAATGTGTTGTGCCTTCATTGCCTTCTTAAAAGATGATGGACAATAATTTATTTTAGGAGTCATTTTCCTCAGATCTGAGTCCTTTCTGGTGTGATTCTGTACTGAGACTGACCTTGAGGTGGGAAGCAAAAAGCCTTCTGATTACATGTAAGATCTGAGAACAACCTACAACTTTCATTGCGTAGTTATAAGAGTTAAAGAAATGGAAGCTGTCTTGTAGAACAGTTTAAAACAAACTTGCATTTATCAAAAATTTTTAACCCCACAGAATTTACCTCTGCCCCTTCTTTGATTAACAATATTATGACATTCTATCTTCCATTTTAAATTCTAATCTCTTCAAATGAAGGATTCTTCCTGGCTTCTCCGTGTCTTTCTCCAGAACATTATGTAATGCTTTACTTAATAGAAATACACAAATACTGGCTGTTGAACTTGTGGCTATGACCCTCAAAATTCTTAAAAGTGTTGCCCTGATGAGGTATCTATTTTAATGTTAAACAAAATTTCTATTTTTCAGTTATCTGATATCTTTGAGTAATCTTTCATTTCTCTGTTCTTAGGCATCCTAAATAGTTGGGCTGTGTGATCTCTCTGAGATCAAATGATAGAGAAATGCATTCAGCATTAATAGGCAACTTTTCATGAAAAAGTATGAAGGAGAGCTAGATATTTTTTTTAATAAAATGTGCCTTAGCTCTTGAATTAAATTCCATTTGAAAAAATTAAAATTAAAACCTTCCTTTCAATCTATTTCACCTCATCTTGTTAAAATTTACCTACTACTGAATTTTAAACCTCTGTATGTAAACACACTTGCATGTGTGTTAGAGACACTCATTTTACCTAAAGTACTTACTTAACTGTCGAAATGATTTTCTAGAATACGCTATAATCATAATTTAGGGAACAAGTTTGGCTTTTAGGAATGTAAGAATTGTGAGAACTGTTGTTATTAGTACTAATAAAGAAAAATTTGAGTGTCATATATTCATGGCTGAAGTTTCAAAGTGTACTTTAATTATAGCTCTAATGCAAAGGCATTATCAGGTGTATGCTTAACTTAAAATGGATATTTTTATAGAGTGGCTAGAAAACATTAAAATAGTTGTACTTATATGCCACTCTTCCCTCCCTTTCTTTCTACCTTCCTTCCCACTTTCCTTCCTTCCTTTCTTTTTTAGAGAGAGAGAGGATGCATGCAAGCAGAGGCAGGGGGAGAGAATCTAAGCAGGCTCCACACCCAGCACGGAGCCCAGCGTGGGGTTCCATCTCATCACCCTGAGACCATGAGGTGAGCCAAAATTGAGATAGAAACTTAACCAACTCAGCCACCCAGGCTCCCCTACGCACTACTTTTATACTGTTTTGAGACAAAAATATATTTCTCTTCAAGATAAAAGATATAGATTATGATATGTATAATTTGCAAGATATTTTGGATAGATCATCAATATAAATAATAATTACCTTTAGGATATTTTAGTCTTGAGTATTTAAATTATCACCACAGTTTTGTCACCCACCATTTAGAATTTTAACCAACAATGCTAAGACCCATGATAGAAACATCTAACCAAATTTATACTTGCCTGTGATACTGATTGGTGATGGAACAAAAGATAATCACGGGAGAGAGGCGTAAAAGAATAAGGAGGTTTCCCATGCACATAGACCTCTGTGAAAGATAAGAAAACCGCTGATAGATCCTGGACAGAGGATCTGGTTTGGGAGACTGACAGAAGCAGGTGGAGATGAAAGTATGACCATCAGGGAAATAAAGGGGTACTGAAGATTAAAACAAAAACAAAAACAAAAACAGAAGTAGAAAGCAAACCGAACTAAGGACAATTCCAAAGAAATTACTGTTTTGAGCAATCAGTTTAAAATAACATCAGTACAATTTTATTTAACCTTTAGTTAAAAGTCATTTCCTACCACAGAACCATTTTTTGCTGATCCCATGGGTTATCTCCTCAGACAGATTTAATGGAATTTTGTGTGAAATGTATGTACAACCCATAGACTTATTCCTAATGCTAGATTTCAGTGAGGATTAATGTTTGGTGTCCATCGATAATATTTGTAGCCATTTTGAGAAGACCCCATGTATGTGATTCTTTCTGTTTCTCCTTTTTTTACCATTATGTATCTCTTAAAATAACCAGTTCCTTTGGGTATATTATGATAGTTTTCAAATCTTCACTGAATCATTTGTCAGTAATCTTCTAGTTGTTAGGAGAGTTCAAAAAGGTATATAATTTAGTTAATCTCCATTAATTACTATAATTTCAATTGACTTTAAGAAAATGTGATAATTGAAAATTATACTGTGATGGAAAGAATCATCAAGAAGATTGGCTGAGGATTGGCATAATAAATAAGGTTTTGTTTAAATAACTGAAAATGGCCTAAATATCATTTATTAGATTTTAGCAACAAAATGGTATATTCACTAATCATCAGTTTGACTCATCTCCCTATCATTGATTATTGATATTTTATAATTAACAAGTTAAAATTCCTTAAAATAATATCTAAACTGGAAAACAGAATCTTTATAAAGATAATTTTATTAATTTTGATATGGTCAGATAGTTGTTTTATAAATTGATTCCTGGAGGATCTTCTCAAATAAGAATGAATAAAAATGTAAATTAATAGATATATTTTTGAAATTCTTTTTTCCAGTTTCATTGATGTATAACTAATATACAGCACTGTATAAAATTTAATGTACACAGCATAATGATTTGACTTACATATATTATGAAATGATTACCACAGTAAGTTTAGTTAACATTCATCATCTCATATAGGTATTAAAAAAAAAGAAAAAAAATATTTTTTCCTTCTGATGATAACTCTTAGGATTTACTCTAACAATTTTCAAATATGCCATATAGCAATGTTAACTACAGTCATCACATTCTACATTACATTCCTAGTACTTATTTACCTTAAAACTAAAAGTTTGTACCTTTTGATTTGACCACCTTCATCCAGTTCCCCCTCCCCACCCTCTCAGGTTCTGGTAACCACAACTGTAATCTTTTTTCTATGAAGCTTTTTTTTTTTTTTTTTTTAATTCCACATACTGTATGAGACCATACAGTATTTGTCTCTAACTTATTTCATTTAGCATAATTTCCTTAAGGTCCATCTATGTTTCTGCAAATGGCTGAATAATATTTCACTGTATATGTATACCACAATCTTTTTATCCATTTATCCATAGATGGACACATAGGTTGTGAAATTCTTAACAGTGTTTAAACAGTGAGTTCTCCTAGATCTAATTATTAATTTATTCAAACTATTTTTCAAAAAAAAATTAAAAGAAACAATCTTCTCATAATGGTCGCCTAAACTCAAATCTGTCTGTATTTTCTTTCTCTCAAATTCTCTTTGAAGAGAAATGATAAATTTAAGTGAATGACACCATGACACTCTAGGAAACAAGAAATGTGTATCATCAGTGAACCAAATTTTATAAAAATTCTGGGAATTTTTACTGGAGAAATGAAAGATAAAATTTAACAAAAGTCACGAGAGATCCCCAAGGTATTATCAATAAACACAGAGGGCAGTGATAGGCCAGGGGCCAATCCTAGGTCATTATTTAGCAACCTGTTTTCCAAACAGCTGGGGTAGTTGAACTCTCTACCTGTACAGGTGTAAACAGAGCTATGGGTTGGCAGCAAAGGCTTCTGCTTAGCAGTGAAAGCCCAAGAGTTGTTCTCAAAATCAAGTGGTCATGTGGGTAATGTTGCTAAGAAAGTTCTCTTGCGAAGATGCTGCTGAGAGGGAAGTCGAGCAGACCTCCACACACCTCTAGACTGCCACGCAGACACAGAAAACAATAGGTTTAAAGTGAGAGTTAGAAAGCACTCCCTTTTGAGAGTAGAATATACTAGGCCTGGAGGAGATTCCTGTTCTGTAACTCACTTTTTTCCCAGGGGCACTTGAAAGAAACTGCCTGTCAAAACATTCCCCTGACTTTCCCTACTTACGCAGAACCTTCAGACAGCCTGATTCTCGCTAAGGTGAGAGGCCTCACGGGGAAACAGTCCCAAACAAGAGAAAACAGAATACGTGCCAGCTACCTTTACTATTCAATATAGTCCATCATTTAAAGTGTGACTACACATCCAAAAATCTTGAGAAAGTTGAGGGAAAACCCACCAAATAAAAGACGAATATGAACAAACAAAGCAAACCTATCCATTTGTCCTCAGGACTGCGGGAAGTGGTATAAGACTTTTCAGTAGGGGGTAGATTTGATATTATTTGAATTTTTGGATGATTATACTACTGCAATATGGAAAACTAATTTCAGGGGAGGTCAACTATGAGAAACCATTTAGGAAACTGTTTCAGTGATTCAGGGGAGAAATAACGGTGACTAGAGAGGATGTGGTAGAGAAACTCATGAATATAACAGAAGTTTAAGAGACAGACCTGGTGCTGTTTAGAAGTAAGGGTAAGAGAGAGTCAGGAGTCAAGGTGATACCCAAACTCACCCTTCCACCTTCATTATTTTCATCTTAGAGGTGAGTGGATATTCTTCTCCAGGTCCCTGGGCCAAGTTACTTAGCAAGGGACATAAAGGAGCCCACCTGGTCCAATTTGCTTTCTGCTGAAGCTGTGAACAATGCATGGATTCAAAGGCAGCCTAAGTCTGCTAAATTCCCAAGTACCTGGTTTTGGCACTCAAGTCACCTTAATGTTCAATAAATCAGTGTATGTTAAGCGTCTGGATATTTTATAGAGTTACCAAAGCCCTTCATAGATAGAGGATAAAAATACTTTTAAAGTACAATATTAACATAAATCCAGGAAAAAACCTGATTTTGTGATAGAATAATATTGAGGATATTTGAGATTAATTATATATGCATATATTTATATATTAATATACATAATATATAATAAACATGTATTATAAAGATATATTTAAAATCTGTTCCTAATTGGTTTTATGTTTTATATTTGGTATATAGTATGACGTTCCATAGTTTAGAAAGAGTAAGATCCACTGTGAAATACTTTAGAATATTAGTATTGATAGTTGAAATTAATTCAGATTTTCATCAAATAGAGCTATCAATTAGACGTATAATATGCCAAATGCCATAATCCTAAATCTGGGCAATGGCAATCTATGAAAACGAGTCATATAATGTTTGGTTTTGCCCTAGACCATCTTTTTGGGTAAAGTAGAAATGTCTGGCTGAATATACTTCATTTTGACTTGTATTTTCTAATGCTTCATGCACTGTGGGTATAAATGGACCTCAGTGACAATAATACAGAAAGCTTTACTCTTTCTTGTCTCCATTTCAATCTGTTAAACACAGGACCCAATCCTCTGAAATATTTCCTCAATTACATCTTGAAGTTACCAAAGGCTGTTCCTTCGATTCCAAAATAAAACCACGCACTCTAATAAATGCTTTGTATGATACAAAATTAAAACCCTATTTTTAATTTTAGTTCAGTTTTAGTTTAATTTTAGTTTAGTTTAATTTTAGTTTATCACATATGTTCAAATATCTTCGAATCTGTACTTAGAATAAAACTCGGTACCCCACAAATAAAAGAAAAAGGCACAGACATAAAAGGGAGATAAATCTATGTTGTTTCAAGTGTTAAAGGATCCTTAGAAGTATATTGAGTTTCCTGGCATCCTAAAAGGCAGAAAATAAGCATTTGTAGGTAGGTATCCCAACAATTACTTTATAAAATCTGAAATGGCAATGAATTTCACTTTCAAGAAAGTAGTGGCATTTTAATTTCTCTAAATATACTGAACTTCATTTCCATAATAAATTAGTTCTAATATAGAGGAAGAGAAAATATTTTAAGGTTGCATTTTGTTCCATCTTATAGTATTGAATTAAAATAGGTTAAATTTGCATAATGTTCCTAACTTTGTCTCAGCATGCTTGTATCTAATAGTTCACTGGGTCTCCACCGTCTTTTGAGGCACGGCTAGAATCACCATCTCATTTGACTCATGAGAGAACTGAGACCCAAAGAGATGAAGTGATTTTCCTAAGAACACAGAGCTAGTGAATGCTAGGATCATGGCTGGAAAGCGAGGTTCATGATTTATAAACTAGTATTTCACTTAGAAATTAGCAAAAATGAATACGTGAATTGCAAATAAAGAGCACAAAAGGCCACATGGTGTGATTTGAGAGACTTCAATATTTTCTCAACTGCCTTCCACAGAGCCTGAACACCTCACAGTTCTGGTTAAGTCACTATCCCCAGAAAGTCCCTAGCTGAATGCAAATACCCAGAGTTTCTGATTTACCTCAAATCAATGTACATAATACCTTCTTTTCTGCCACACTTTTCCCACACACTAGTCCCTCGCAGCTGCTGAAATGGGAACCACAATGTAGATGAACGGGACTTTTTACAGATTCTATGGTATAAGAAGTTGAAAATGAAAAAGGTCCCTGAATCAAAAACATTGTAGACAAAAACATCCAGAGGCAAAAGTCTAGACTGATACGATTTCCCCATGCCCTGGCTGCAAAATAAATCCTTACATACTATCTGAACATTTTTAGCTGCAGTTTTTCTGTTGTATTACGGTTCTACAAATACATGACTTATTTCGGTAACAACTATTCTAACCACTCAACCTTTGGGAGTTTAAGGGATTAACAGTCATTCGCACTTTCATGAAAGAGTGGGAATTAGTACTCTCAAGACTGTTTTCTACCAACACAGCTGAGATCACCTATTCTTGGAGAGTGACATTTGTGATCAGGAGAAGGGGCAGCCAGGAGGGGAGCAGGGATACTCAATGTTAAATGTAAGTTCCAGATTTTATTTTATTTGTTTTCTGTGAATTTAGAAGCACAGCAGCCATTTATAACACTATTTCTGTAGAAAATTCTCTGAGCAAAATCCCTTGATAGAATGGATGTTTGCTTATTACATAGGAT
The DNA here is from genome assembly GCA_028534135.1 of Potos flavus. Classification (NCBI taxonomy): domain Eukaryota; kingdom Metazoa; phylum Chordata; class Mammalia; order Carnivora; family Procyonidae; genus Potos; species Potos flavus. The sequence goes on from CM052895.1 coordinate 56,595,847, forward strand.
GTGTGGTATACTGGTATCATTTCATTACAGTCCATGGCATTCAGAATTGTAGTCCAGAAAACTGTAATGATCGATGAGCATTAACAAAATATATAGATAGGGCACTTTCTAAAAATCCTACATTCTTAGGGGCACTCAACTGTGGGCTCCTTAGGGCTTTGGAATGGTAACACAATCTAGAAAAATGTACTAGAATATACACTAGAATAATAAAAAGAGATGCAGAAGGCAATAGAACAAAAAATGACTCCTTCCCACCACTTACATAGGGCCAGCTTTGACAAAGAATAATTTTCATGACAAAACAGATGTAAGAGATCTCAGGCACTATTCCTAGCCTCCATTTTCAATTTTAATTTTATAAAGAAATTCAGGACACATGCTCAAATGAAAGTGCCTTCTTTATTTCAAGGCAATATGTGAATAAAGTGAGAAACTTCAGAAACATCCTCACCCTATAAAAGAGCAGAACACAACTTTGCCTGTTTCTTTTTGAGATTCCGTGTGCGTATGTGTGTGTATGTTGAGGCTAGAACAAACTTCAATTTGTTCAACCATCACATGAAAAGAGAACATTAAAAAGACTCCCCTACATCTTGTAAATGAAATCTTATATCCCACATTTAGCCAATTCTCGATTATCTGTAGTGAATTTAAATCTCAATCTGTCTGACTTTGTCCTGTCACCCCGCATCCGCGTACTGTTCTTATCTCGGTAGTTATACATTTAATTCTAACCTAACTACCACCCAAACATTTTAAAAATAAGATTAATTTTCTTTCAGAAAGTACTTATTTTAGAGGTAACTACATGTTATACCTCTGTTGTCAGAGTCACTTATGTGTACATACACACAGGAGTCTACTACATTTAAGCAAGCTCAGTGGAAAACTTTTTTAACTTTTGAGGGTCATGGCTGCAATATATCTAATTATCCTGTGAAAAGTAGACAAAAGAATAAGACTATTATTGTAAGAGCCTTATTTTTAAGCTCAAGTGAAATTTCAACTGGATATACATCATTTGGCTACTTTCAAAGGTGACTGTCCACCATAATTTGTTTTAAGATACATGGTATGTGTAAAATTTAGAAGTCCTGAGGATGGTATTTCTCACAATATTCAATGTGCTGTAAGTGCATCTTTATATTAGAATTTTTCTTAGCTTCCCAACTGCTTGGGTTGAGAGCCTAGATGTCCAAAATTACAACTGACACTAGACACAGTGTCAGATTCTCTCTCAGTGTCAGGTAAAACTCTGCTTTACTGTTTCATTTAAAATTGGTGTATTATATTTCTGCTAATAAATGCCTTTCTAAGGATTTGGTATCACTCTTTTGCATGGCATATTCACATCCTTCAATGAAAGTTGCTATTATCAGAGCAATGTGCTCTTACTATTTATTTATTACAACAGCCCTCATGACTGCTTACCAGGCAAGCACTAGAAATATCTAACTCATTACCACTACATAAAATAGCATGGGGTATTTACAGAATGAAAGACATCAGAGCATGACAAATTCTAAAGTTGCTCATGTCCCTGTTTCTAAAGAAAAGGAATGAATGCCTTCCGACAAGCACTGGTAGCTTGCACTATCGAAGGGCACACATTAGACTTTTAGTGAAAGTACTGCTCAGACAAAATCTTGGTGGAAATACCTACTTTCCATCCTCCCCAACCCTCGACCCTTTTTTGCAGTATGGTCCAAATACCCGGGAACGCTCTCATGCCAGCTGATGAAAGAAAACGGACCCAGATGGAGTTTGAAACTGAAAATGCCTATTGACTTATTCAGCTGGAAGTTGATCCCAGTTGCTATTTCAATCTATTGCTTTAAGTGTCAGCAGACATGCTGCATTCCTTATAGTAGGTTCAGAGGGCAGACATTTGGGTCAAAATATTCTTGCCCAGTCTGTACCTAATGTAGGCTTTACAATGTTTACAAACAGCTGCTGCAATCACCCAATGATCCAAAGAAAAATGTGACATATTCAAGAGTCTGACAGTTAAAACCGAGCATTTGTTCAGATACCACCTTGTGGTTGGAGGTAATAAGACCCATGATGATAATGGTATTTGTCACATTCAGAGCAGCTGTATTCACGAAAGTGGAAGTGACCACCCTCTTCCACACCCAGCAACTACTTTGAACCCAGGTCTGTATTTTGGCTGCCTTGGCAACAGTGCAGCAGTAACAACTGCAGCCATAATGGCGATGTCAATCCTGAGACATTTTTGGATAAAACAGGAGTCTTGACTTTCAATATAGAAAGGCAGAAAGCAAGCCTGTAAAAGAAACTGCGAAGACAGTACCCACAGCACAGATAGATGGAGTATACTGGGACTTTGTATACTGAGACTCTAGGATCTTTATTGTAATAATTAAGTTTTTAAAAGGCCAACAATTTTCTAGTGCTGTTCTTCTATGGGAAAAAACATGTCAGGAAAAAGGATCTTGGCAAGTAGGGGACTATTTTTTTTTGTCTGAAATGAAACTATAAGGGATAAACTATTCATTAATTTTGACCATGTTAAACAGCGTGGGTTTCCACGTAATCGTTATGATGAGAAGAATTACAAACAACAATGAAAACAGACGAAATTGACCACTTGGCCTTCCCACTGGTTAGTCTAATTGTGATTGGCCACTGGTATCTCTTCTTTTGGTCACATAGTAAAACAGCATTTCCCTGTCCTCATGACATGAAACCCATTTATATCCTTATGACTCGCTTTGGTTAATGAAATGTGAGAAGTGACAGGTGTCACCCTAAGATGGAATCTTTAAAAGAAAAGTTCAATTTGCCGTTCCCTTCTCCTGCTGGGGCAATCAGTAACTTTCCAGATGATAGAAATATCATCTGCCTGGAGTGAGAAGGTGTAGAATAGAGTTCCCAGGTGTCCTGGGATGAGCAAGAAGCTCATGTATGTTGTGCTAATCTACTGCAGTTTTAGAGTTGCTATCTCAGTATAAGCTAGTCCATTCTGGTTATGCTTACAGTACGACTTGCAGAAATTTAAAGAATACCATTCTTTGTTTAAATACATTGGACATACAATGCCGTGTGAATGTAAGTTTCAATTATAAATAAACACACAAATACACGTTAAAAATTTTAAAAAGAACATCATTCTTTATCTTTTCACAGAATCAGAGGTTATAATGAAGATAATTCTCCAACTGTTTCAACTAGAATAAGACTGTTTCTGCTCTGGCTAGAAATAAGGTGCAGGATCATGAATTTATAGTCAAAGTATTCTCTTCAGACAGAAACTCAAATGCACACTAGGACCAATCCAGATGAACTGTTTCTCTGCCTGAACTAACCAGAAATAATTTCTTTAATGTGTTGTCTTGTAAATCGAACCAAAATTTTATGAAATGGTAATTTTCAGCCAGACTCCATTCATTTTCCTTTTTGTTAGCCTTTTCCTTTCGTATAGTAAACTTCACACCCTATCTTTTTCCCCTAGAGCCTCTTTCTCTCTCCTTTACTTATATGGTATTCTCCTGTCTGACAACAAGAGAAAGTGATTATTACTACTTTATATAACAGATTCTGGCAAAGTATTTGTGCTTCTGTTTTCACAGTAGTTTATACTGTTTCTGCTATAAGTGGAAAGCAAAGTTAGATGTTGGCATTATGGAATCTTTGCTAAGATTATCAGTTTCATTAGGGATTTATAGACTCCAAAAAATATTTGGGCCCTTTGTAATATGGGTAAAATAGAACACATGTAGTTCTTAAGCAGTCCTACTGTATTTCTCTGTTTACTTGTGAGATTATTCCAGAACAACAGCTTGAGTGGTATTTCTGTGAGCACAATTAAATGCATAAAATCAAGGACTGTGTGTATACATACATGCTCATGTATTTAAAGTAAAAAAAAAAAAGACAATGTAATCAGTTAAAAATGGACATTTATAAATTTTTAAATTATGACAAGTGACAGCATTATATTTGCTCTTACTCTTTCTCCAGAATTACTACATTCAAACTCCATTTATGGACTTACTTGGCAGAAGGCTATGTGGACTTCCAAAAAAATCAAAATAATGACAAAGTCTATTATTTATATTACTGATCAGAAATAAATTCTTTTTCTTAGGCCACAGAATTTTTTTTTTTAAGTTTTGAAGCATTAATAATTAATTAAAAGTTAATGAAGCATTATGGTATGGTATTTTTTCAGAAAGATTATTTTCCTTTGCAAAATATCAATTTTTCTGTAAAACAATGGTTTTGCACAAGGTTTACTAGTTTTTAGTTCCATCTACGGTATATGCGCCAATAGAGAGTCAGCAGGTTTATAAAATTTATTTGACTGTGACAATAACACCACTCTAAGTATTATTTGAATGGATCACACTCCATATTCATATTCTCTGAATTATGGGTTGGGATTACATATACATGCACTAAGGAGAATTTGTTAACAAATAAATAATTTTGATAATTTTTTAGTATACTCATAACTCATGATAATTATGGCTTTCAGTAGGGGATTTTTAAAAGAAAACTCCCCTACCAGAGTTACCCACATACATCTTTTAAATATGAAAATCCACTCTGCATTGATCACAGTCTTTATTAAGAAGACTGTTGACTTCAATGTGATAAACATCCCAAAGAATGTCTCATTGTTCCAGAAAATTTCTGAGCAATCACTTTTCTGGTGCTCAAGCTGATCACACACCATTAGACAGTACAGGGTAGGCAGGGGTGGGGGACTTTACATTTTCTAAGTACCCACTATGGGCCCAAACCTCTTTTGGGCACTTTACATATATTATCATGTTTAGTATTCATAATCAGTCCATGATGAAGCAATTATTATCTCCTGATTACAGAGGAGGAGGCTGAGGCTCAGGGAGGTACGTAATTTGACAGGGGCCACATACCTGGTAAGAAATGGAGTAAGAATTTATAATTTAGGTCTTTTGATTTTAATGTCTGTATTATTCCATTATGTTACGTTGCTTCCCAGAGAGTGCAATTGCTGCTTCTCTAATTTAGGGCTTATTTTCAAATGCAGTGTCTAGAAGTACTTGGCCAATTATTTTCCTATGAAATTAATTTAAAATAGAAAGATATATGGTTCAAATTTTTCATCGTTGATATTCATCAAGAATTTGACACACCACCACCAACAAAAAGAATTTGACAGAACAACCTGGAAAGGATTACTGAAGAAAACTTCATTAACAGGACAAAAAAATTTACAAGACATGCCTTACAGTTGTAGCTTACGTCCTATTTAGGAAGGGTTGGACTGACCCTGTTTCTACTCTGTGGTCTCTCTTTCCAATCTCTTTCCTGCCTTTCTTTTCTTTCTTTTTCTCTTTCTATTTTCCTTTTCTTTTTTCCCTTTCTTTGGAGGGGGGATGGTTTAGTATATTAGAGATGAAGCAGTTCCTTGATTTCTACCCATTTATCCCAGATTTGGAAATCTCTTGAGTCAGAACTGTAATTTACTCTCTCACTGCCAGTTGAAACGAAAATGTAAATAGATGGGCATTTTATCTAGTATCCATACAGAGTTCTGCTGCTTTGATCCTGCTTCCTTCCCAGATCAGATTCTGGACATTTCACTAATTCTAGCTTTACGTTAGTCAGAGGGTGCTGTGCTTTTTATTTTCAAAACACATAAAATCTTTTGGTATCTTTCCACTCATGTTTATAACTCTTTGATTTTGGCATTCATATTTTCTAAATTTTAAAATAAGACCTTTCTGCAATACTTTTTGTTCCTAAGATTTGTGGCAAAATTCTAATTAACAGATTGAACAAAAGAACCCACTGAACATCCCCTAGATTTTTTTTTTTTGAAGGGGGAAAACATTCTACAAAAAAACACTGACTGCTGTAAGACACACACTGATGAACACCTAGTGCTTAATGAAATTCATCACCTAAATTCAGTTCCTTCTTGCCCCACTTCATTGCCTCTATCCCCTCCACACACAAACAAAAGTCCTCATAAGACCAGTTTTAATAGCATTTATACCACAGTATACATTTTTCAAAGAGGGTTTCTAAAACTGGAAAACTTGGTTTGAGTTTCAAATAGATGAGATAATAGTTTCTCTGATGTCTGAATTCCATTTTGTGGCATCAAACTAGACGACTCGCTCTGTTTGTGCCATCCTAATTTAAGGACCTTTTAAAAAATATTCCGTTCTTTCTAGAAATTACAAAAATATAATTTGCTTAAATTCTTTTATGGTAGACTTTTTAAAGAAACATATTTTTTTCAGCAAATTAACTAGCAATAACTGGAATTAAGCCAGAAACACACTAAGGAATAATTTACCATGGACTATAGATGACAGAAATGTTGAGCAAAGTTTTTTCTTTTAACATAAAATATGTAACAGGTAGTGTTCAGCCATTTTGTAATGTAAACTCTAGAAGATATCATTTTGGGCTATACTTAGTGTAAGTATAAGCACATATATTATAAGTGCAAGAATAAAAAAAAAAACCACTTGCTTATATGTTATTAAGTTTCGGCGGGGGGGTAGGAGAGCCTAACAATTTTTACATAAGCAAGGTTTAGGCCATAAAGAGGATAGAAATATCTTATTTTCTATTCAGTTAACAGGTTTTAGCAGTTTTCTGAATACTTATGAGTAGCTCAGAAATTCATATAAGTTCATGTAATTCACACAGCATCTGTTGTGAAAAAATAAAGTGATAATTTACATCCAATTAAAATATTTTTCATTAGATAAAATGCTTTAATAAACTAACAAACATTTAAGAAAATAGTATTCATTGGAAATAAAACAACTTAATTTTCTATAGAGCATGAAAAAATCCAAGATTGGTCAACTAAAAAAAGAATTAAGAGTTCAGGTCTTTTATGTAAAAATTTTATCTACTGAATACTTTTTTAAAAAACTGTGTGTCCTTAATGCCCTACAATTTGTGTAACTTATTTGAAAGTATATCTGCTTACTGGGTGCATTCTTATTAAACTACTAAAAAATATATATCTACCAACCCCTTCATAGCTACTATACAAGTAGAAATTTCAGGAGTGCTTCTTAAACATAATCACCTTTCATCTTTTAAATGTTTGCCAATTATACTACCTGACAATTTATGCAGCCATGGCTTAAAAGGAAGTTAAAGGTTTTTTTTTTTTTTATTAATTTATCTTTTCTGATATAAAGATTCTTTACCTTTAAAAATAAGCTTATATCCAATTTGGCAGGCAATTATGCAAATGTATTCTGTTAGGGCAGATTCCAATGGTAAAACAGAAAATAAACTTAAGAAAAATGGGGGAGTGAAGCAAAGAGAAAGTTGGTGAGTCTTGCTTTTTTTTTTTTTACTTTAAATATTTTTAGGCCTCTTTACCACTGCTGTTGGGTCATTTCTCTTAGCTATACTAAAGAGCCTTTGTCAGTCTGGAGGAGGCAGCCATGTGTCCACGAATGCTTATTTAGTACGCTGAGGACAGATGGCCTAGAATTGCTGAAGAAGACCTTACGATATATTTAAAAGAGGAAAGGGAAAGAAACAATAAGGGAGGAAATAAATTAGAGAAGAGGCAAATGTGTAGCCAGGAAAAGTACCCGCGCGCGCACGCACACACACACACACACACACACACACAGGCACACGCCCATGCACACAAATGAAGGCAAACTATAAAGTGGTAAGTAGGACCTGATTTTTTATAGATTTGCTTTTTCTGTAGAAACTTTAATTTTCATTATTGTTGATTTGTTGTCTTTTTAGGAGAAACCTGACAATCATAGTCACTGCTGGTTTGGGCTTAGTCTGTTTTAGTTGATATATAACTGCACTTTTGCTTCTTATAGCATCCAAACTTGAAATATAAATCTTGATTCAGAAAAGCTCAAGGGATTTACTTAAATCAAACTGAATTAAATTGAAATCCCCAACACCCTAAGAGTCAATGCTTTAACACAATTTGTTTGAGTCTATCGTAATTAATTTATCCTGCTCAGCATTTTATTTCATTTTTTTTTTGTTATTTTAAGAAAATGTACACATGATTGCCCAATCCAAACCTCATGAAGGGTTGTTTCATGTGTACTGGGAATGGTAGAGGTAGTGAGGAAGGAGAAAGATGGGCATGGAGGCATCAGGGGATAACACTGTTCTTGCTTTTTTGTTTTTTTGTTTTTTTTTTTCAAATAAACTGTGTGAGATGTTGTGAGATAATTAAAAACTGACATTAGTGGATTTTTACTGTGTATTTTTTTCTTTCCAACTTATCAAATTAACATTTTCCCATTTTCTTCAGATTTATTCTATTTCAACCATGTTCTGACGATGCCAGGTAACAGAGGGCTGTTGCTTCAATTGCCAGGTTTTCTAATGCTCATAAAACAAATACTAGATTCCAAATTTCTTATTGCCTTCTGAGTTGTCATGGTTATCAAATGACACCTTCTCTAAATTCTCTCTCACTTTAACTCTTTTTCGTGCTTTGTATAAACAGGCTGCTTGAAAATCAAGAAAAAAAAAAAAACCCCATCAAGTTTGGGTGCTATAAGAAGCAAGAAACACAGAAGGAAAAAAATATTTTGTTAACCACAAATTAAAAGTGGAAAGATTTTATCCAGAAGCATTAAATGTCATTAAACATAAGAAGTCTAAAAAATACCTGCTCTATACAATGGTTCTCTGAACAAGCTCTCAGTAACTTGCAGCCTGCTAAGTGAGTGACTCTTGCATTGTGGTTAGAGTTTTTTTGCAACAACCACCCCTCCCCACCACCAACCACCAGCACCAATGAAATGGGCATCAAGGATGCTGGATCGTTCTAAAGTAAATATAAGGAATATTTTTTTGGATATAAGCACCTTTAAAAATAGAAAGACAAGAAGATTCATAAACAGAGCCTTTGAAAATGTACAATACTTTTGTCTTACAAAAACATCTGTTGCTCAGATGAGTATTTGGAACACTGAGTGCTTCAGATTACCCCTCAGAAGGTGTGTTGGGAGGTGGCTCTCTGTGGACTTGGCCACAGGGGAGGTCAACCCGACTCTCGGTCTGTTGGCTCAGCAATTTACCAGTGGTCAGCCCGTCTTGCCATAATCATACGCTGGCGCCCCAAGCCTGTTTCTAAACTGTACTCTGTACCTTCTAATGAAAGCATCCCAAAATATCTCCAACCGCCCAAATTCTGGGGCAGCCATGACCTCAGATGGGACTGCTGGACACACTGCATTTGCTCAGACAGAATCCCTAATAAAAATCTCCCTGTCTTGATGACTGAAATTCTCATTCTCTCTCTACTTGTCACTTCATAACTTACGGTTACTTGCATGAATTCCAGAATCTTTAACATGTAGCTGATTAGGAAGCTCTAACCCAATGCATGTACACCCCAATCTCATGTAACTTGGAGCTTTTTCAATTAAGAAAAGAAAAAATAGGGGGAAAGGTCATTATAAAATAACTTTCTGTGCTTAAAGCAATAAATGCAACAGCAAAAAAAAAAAAGTAACATGTGCAAATCAAAAGAGATAATTCATTTGCAAGTTATTTGAAAACTGTAGTTTATCTCCTATACAAATAGAACATGATTTCTTGGTGAGGCTACACTAAAGTGGCTGTGGATGAATGTGTACAATCTCAGACTTTACTACAACCCTTTAGGTAAGCTTTTAGCTTTGAGGATAATAAAACAAAATGAGGAGAGGCCAGTTTTCTTGAAAAGTTCAAATGGAAAAAAGCAAGCAAATAAACAAGAACTCCTATTTAAATTCAACAGGTGTCCTTTGGGCACCTTCATCCTGCCAAGCCTTTGTGTTACCAAGTAAGGTAACTCAGTGTCTTGTTCAATGTGGCTTGAACAGGAAAAAAAAATAATAACAACAACCTGTTAAGGAAATAAGCAAAAGATAAAACTTAGATAAAAAAACAGAGATCTCTATTCTTATTTTGCCATGTTTTATATGCATTTTGAAAGCTTTGAAGCCTCTTCAAAATAATGCTCATAGACATCCAGCGCAATTCACACAACTTGACTCTTAAAAGTGCCTTTTGTACTTGGATAATATCAGAGCATATGTTTGAACTAACCTACCAGTATTAATGCTTTTATTTTCTTATTTCGGGGAAAAATTACTTGTAAAAAATGGGTAATACAAAACATACCGACATGGTTTTGTTAAAAATACAAAGCATTATCGTTTATATGATAGTGAATTTCTCCCACAAGTATGCTTTGTAAACGTGATTGAATGAGAAGGAAAAAAAATCTTTTATTATCTCAGCTCTCAAAAGCTTTACTGTTTAAGCTACACTTGCTCCTAAGTATAGCAGAATTACAACACGTCAGGATGTTGTAGAGAAAGCAACTAACAAGGCACTAATAAGGATCCTTGCATGCATTTAAGTACAGGTTGGCAAAAATAATTCCTCTATTATTTATTTAAAAATATAATGCTGAAGGCCCAAATTCTGATGTAGTGTTTCTATTACTAGCCCATTTCCTTCTAAGATTCACATATTTCAAATCTATGCACTTCACTTTGCTGTGAGTCAATAGTGTCTTCTAAATGTATCCAAACATATTTATATATAGTAGTCAAATATACATGAATAAATGCAATTATATATATTTATCTCATTGTATATGGCTTTATATATATGATAATAATTATAATACACTTCTTACAACTAGAAAAAAAAAAAGCACACATTCACTATAACCTAGGAACTCCATGGGTCTTTGGCTACTTTTATTTTTCTTTCTCCACTGTGGTGGGACAAATCTGCTGGAATCATAAGCAGTGTTGAAAACAAGAGCAAGTCAATCGTACCTTGCTAATTTTTCATACACTTTTTTTCTTTAACTGCAGAGCTTTCTTTTTTCTCTTTTTCTTTTCAGAATCACTTAAAAAAAATTTTTTTTGCAATCTATTTTTTCCCCTAGAAAGTAACCCCTTGTGTCCTACCTTAAGCTCCTCACTGAATGATCTCTTTTTCTTCTAATTATATTTCTTCACCTTGGGAGGGACTCACACTGCTTCAGGATAAGCAACCCAGAAGAGCCTAAGGTCAGGTGTGCCCTAGAATCTAACTCTAGAAATTACAATCACGGAATAAGAGCAAGAGAGGGAAAGAAAAGGCAGAATAGGGAATTTGTAATGATATTGAGGCTTATTCTGAGGAATAATTAACCGAACAGCATCCTATGTTACATCACTTGCTTGAAATCTCAGAGGACAGACTTAAAGAATTTAGGAAGCTAATCCGAATCGGTATCCTACAGCCATGAGGTTAACAAATTAGTTGTATCAGTGATCAAGCCTCCAAGTTTTATTTCCCAAGTACTTCCTGCTCCGGGGTCCAAAAAAACAGAATTTTATTCACAAACCAGCAGAACGGAGAGAGTAACACTGGCATCTTACACATTAAGGACACTCAAATTTAAATCATCCAAAGAAGAGGAAATAGACTTAATTTGATATGAGGCTTTCATTCCTCCTAAGAATGGGGTTCAATGAAGGAATTAACAGAGGTCAGCAAGACAGAAGATTTCTAAGATAATTCTTGAAGTAAAAGGGAGAAATGTGGGGACATCCGTGAAATGCAAACTCTTCAGGTAAAGGAATTGTAGGTAGAAAGGGAAGAACATTGGGAGAGCTTTTAAACCAGATTTTCAGCTGGGCTTTTGTTTAACACATATGCAAATGTATGCACTGCTTCATTTGAATATTTATTTACTGCATTTGTGAAGGAAATTGGGGGATTATAGCCTCTTCCCAGCTGTGTTTTAGTTAATGACTGGTCAGCCTATTAGCCTGCTCCACTAAACGGATTCTCTGCACAAGCAACACCTTTTTTACCCTGCCTAGAAATTTTTCACATAAACAACAGTGGGGGAAAACAGCAAACCAAATCCAGGGAGCTTTATATCAAAAATGAAAATATTCCCCCAGAATCATTAGAAATAAGTAAGAAAGTTATTTGACAATGATGACTTTTGCATATTTATAATAAATAAAGCAAACATTTGCTATCGAATGTTGTAGGGGAAAGGGGAGTCAGCTAATCAAAATTTCTCTTTACTGAGAATGAATTCAGGTTTCTGTTCTAAATGGTCTTTCTTTTCTTTCTCTAGTACTTGCTCACTCATTGTCCCCTATGAGCATAAACACACACATCAATGAAAATTTCATGAATTACTTGGGCGATTATTAATATTTGACAAATTCCCTGGAATGTGAATTTCGTAATTTCCCCCATCTCCTCACTGCTAAAAAACACAGGAGGAGAAAGAGTAAATAACATTTCTTTAGCAACCAAACTCAGTGCATTGTCACTGCTCAAACCAACTTATTTAGAGGCATCAGTACTGGTTAGGAGATTAAAGACTTCTATCAAGACAAGCTTATTTCTAAGGATTAATGGTGAGCAAATCTTTAGGTCAAAAAGCTCTAATATAACATGTGTAGCAGTCTATAATTTATTGATTGTTATTAAGAAAACCAGCATCTATCCTCTATTAAGTTTAAATGTCTCAACCAATAGGAAAAAATTTACCTTATATCCAAAATACCTGTCTTCTTTATATCATTTCAGATTTTATTTACTATAGATCCACCCATACGGGTGAGAACATGCACTATTTTAATACAGTCAGAATTAAACCATGGAAATGCAAGAGCCGAATGCTTACCATCAAAATTCTGAATTTTTCTGTCTGGATCTAAGAAAAGCCTGAACTTCGATTTTATTAACAAGGTGATCTTTATAGAATAGATTTATAAAATAGTTATTAGAAATATTAATATTTAAGAGGATTTTTTTTGTCAACAGCTTGTTTGTGCTTGCTTATATGCGAAGTATTACAGCAAATAAAGAGACAACAATGGAGAACCTAAGAGCCACATGGACATGAAGAACTGCTCCTGGAGCAAATTATCATTTTTCATAGTTGGAAAAACTGAGTATCACACAATAGACTGAGAATTCGAATCGTTATAGAACAAAAACTAATAATAAAGGAAGACATGCTGTTAGACCTCAAGATACATGGAAAAGTAACAGCTATGTCGACGAAAGAATATTACAAGAATAAATATTTTACCTAAGAAAACACCTTTAGCTACTTCACTGCTAAGATCCTATCGGTGCTGCCCATTATACTTAAAACCACTCAAAAGAGCAGAAAGAAGTTTCAGACACACATTTCATGCCATCCTTCTACATGAGAAGTGAATGGTGTACACTTCTCAATGACATCGTTTTCCCCCTTCCCACATGAGTTTCGAAACCATCTCATAAGCTTGTCAGGCATATTTCTTGTTCATTCCTTCTGTGGGGCAGAGGCAGACAGATTGCTGGATCAGATAGTGCAATACGCTGTATACTGCATTTGAAATGTGCCTTTTTTTAAAGCAGCAGATTTATTGATTTTCTTAAGTAGAAAATATGCACCCGGACATTAGACAAACACAGACTAAACACAGACTGAGGAAAAGCTGATAATTTGATTAAACTGACTGAGCTTTTGTTGTCTGTGTTTGGGGAATTTCCAATAATGCACAAGTGCCAAGCGCCCCTCTTCTACTGAATTTAACAAATGTAATCCCTAAGCACAATGAATGTTACAATTATACTGTATTTGGAGAATTGTTTTTCTTTAGAAAAATATTTTGATGAGCCCATATATTGCTTAGGTTGAAAGGAAGGGTGGGGTGAAAATCTTGCCTTGCTCAAGATACAGGACTTTACTCAGAAAGGGGTAAGTATTAGCTAGGTAAAAAGCGTTCATTCTATGGAAATATTTTCTTTCTATCTACATACCTATCAAGATTACAGAGATATAATTGATTAGATGTAATTTGCTCAATTTGAGGGTCAAATTGAGTTCAATATTTAAGGTTTATAATGCTTCACAGTGTCATTTCACATGTCTTAGGGAACAGTTTAGTTGTCTCAAGATGTCAAAAAGCTCTGGTTATTTAATTTACTCTTATGGATGCCTGCAATGAAATTAGTGGCAGAAGGGTGTGTATGTGTGTGAACAGGGATGAGGGAATCATAGCTGAAATTATGTGAGGATTACTGAGTTTTATGAATCAGTTGAATGAGACCTTGTGAACTTGAACTATAAACACCCCTGATCTGTCCCTGTATTTTTTTTTTTTTTTTTTTGTCATTTAGACTATGGTATTTGAGAACAAAATCTAATTCCCTTATATTCTGCAAGGACTGTGCCACAAAAATAACCATTTCTAGCCGCTTAACCACAAAGACTTTCACCTTTATTATTTTCTATGCCTACACTTACTAGATTTTTAATCATTCATAGTGTTCCTCACCTTCTATTAATCATTCTTTTGTGATGTTATTTTGTTCCTTCTTTTCCACTAGCTCAATCTTTGGGATTTTATGTGTCGCCATAATGATATTTAACCTCCTGCTAGTTTTTGTCCGGTCCAGTTCGTATTGGATAGCTTTCCTGAAACTCTCTACTCTAGCTAATCTGGCTAATAATACATCTGGTTACAAATTTTCACAAGTTTGTTATGAGTATATGTCAACTCTGGGCACTTTTCCTTGGCCTCTGCTTTTTCCTAAGCATAGTTTTAGACCCCAAATAGGTAATCATTACGGTGACCAGACAGAATCATAACCTAGAAGGTCACCACTTAACAACTGCTCATCAATAATGGGACAGCTGAACTATAAGCAAGATCATCTCGGTTTTGTTTTTACTTATCGAAATGAATTTCAATTACAGATTCTACTGTTCTTTTTAAATTTCCTTTGAGTCAAGGATATTTATGCACAAATTAAGGTAACACTGAAGTTTAAAATCATTTTGCCTTCCTTGTATTAATACAGGAATTTATTTAATGATTCATCTTAGCTGGCCTGAGGATGTTTAAACAGAGCCACATAGGAGATAAATTTAAAGATAATTTAAATCTATCCTTTTTCTGACTTGCCTCTCTGCCTTCTCAAGTGTATGACAAAGATAATTTTTACTAACTCTTTGTCATCCCTCACGAACTCATAAGGGAAATAACATGTAAAAAATAAGTTGCCAATTTTTAGAGAACATTTTATAATTGTGTGAAGCTTATCGCAATAACGTCCAATGGCATTTCATGCCATCATTTATAATTTTGGCATTTAGAAATTGTGTGCGCATGTGTGTATGTATATATATATTTATTTAATTATATGAAAAGATGTATATATAAATTATATAAAAATATAAAATATTTATATCCATCTATTTGTAAACTCTCTTTGGGGTTCTAAGAACTAAATCATATGCAACCAAATAATGGCCCATTTTAATTTGACATACATTCCTCCTCTTTTAATCTGCTCTTTTAATAAACATCTGGGGGAAAAAGGTATATTCACTATTTTTTTTTTTTTTTTTGCTATATTCACTATTAAATACAACATTTGTTCCTTAATATTCAGGTGGTAATTGTGTTTAGAGAAGTCAGCCTATGAAGTCCAAAGACTAGAAGTCAGGAAACCTATATTCATCTTGGGATTCTACCTTGGGCCACTTAATTACCTTTCTCGGTCTGTTTCTTCATCTGCAAAAGCACAGAGTTAGAATAAATGTCCCTTACAACTTAAGAATTGAAATTCATATATTTAAGTTCTGTGGATTTTTATTTTCTCTTTGTGAAAACTTTTTTTGGCAGTCATGAGAATCTTTGAAATCAACAATCAGGGCCTCAGTACTTTCTCGGATGTCTGGGTACTGAATCGAACTTCTAAGACTCACACTCCATGAAACCCTAATTCAAATCAAGAAATGTGCTGTGGGTGGTGTAGGTGAGCTCCGGCAGAACACAGGAAGCTTTACCAGAAGGTATCAACTGAAAGGAAACACACATGGAAATATCCTGTCACCCATACTGAAACCTTCTGCAGCCAACCGAGGCCTTTTATGGGATCTCCCAACCATGGCCACCCACAGCTACCATCGCATCAGTGAGCTTCTCTTCTCCCTTTTAAATAATTACTAAATATAGGCTTTTATGATGTGTGTTTTGCTGAGGATGTATCTCCCGTATACCTTCAAATAACTGGCTTTTCTGACAAGGTTTTAATGCATTTTTTAACCTAGGGCTTTCTGCACTACTTGAAATTTTTTGGACTTCGGGGGAATTGAGGGAAAAGAAAGACCTTGCAATCTGTATTAAGGAAACAGTTTTGAGCATAACAATGTTATTTCCCATTTTTAAATAGGAAAAAAAAACCCACTCTGCCTTATATGTAACTTATTAAATTACTTTTTAAAAAGTAGTAGAAAGGTTTATTCTATTAAAATAATCTTATCTCTTGCCAAAAATAATTATTAAATTTAGGCTCTTTAATTTGTACTGTTTTCATGGAATGAACTATACCTTTTACATATATTATGACACTCATTAACTGGACTATAATTCCATTACAGATTAACTATGACCAAATTTTGTCCATATTCCATTTTTAAGTTATTTTTCTATTCAAAACTTTATTCCTAATGCAGATATGTACATTCATGCAAAATTACAGTTTTACCCATTTTACACGCAAACATGGAGGTTTTTTAAAAAACCAAAGGATGCAGCTGCCCATGTCACGTCATCCTACCAACATATTAAAAAAACTAAAGGCTTCTTCCTCTAACCATTAACAGTATAATAATTATTTTAAACAGTCAATCATGTCAGAAATAACACCTAGTGATAAGAAGTGAGACTTTTTCTTAGTAGTAATTTATCTTATATTTATTCAAAATATATTTATCAAGACTTAATCAGCATTATTTGAACAGATATTTATGGAGCCATGCAATTTTATTTGGTGGGGACGAGAAAGATATAAATAAGATCTGATTCTGGACACAGAGATCTTTCTAATATATTAGATGAGACAAGGAGGGGGTATAAATAGCTTTAGCAGAAGACTCAATCTGATAAGGCACTTAAGTTTAAAAATGTGTGTGAGCATGCGCATGTGATTATGAACGTTTCAGCAAGTAGAAACAGGGAAGATTTCAGCTGAGGTTGATGTCTGGACTGCCCTTTGAAGGAAGAACATTTCACCAAGTGGGAAGAGTAGGGAAGCCTCTTGACCATGTGAAGGCAGCCACATCACCAAGGTGTTTGTAACTACATTCATTCAACAGTGGTCAATTCTGATTTAGCTGTAACAGTGCTAAGGGGACTTCTAAGAGATGCATTATAAAAATGAGGTACAGTCTAATTTGCAGAAGACCTTGAAAGCCAAGTTAACACCTGAGGGTTTGTTTGGTGGGCCCTTGAGGACATGGTGATAAAGATAAAAAAGAAAAGGAGTGATGATGAACTTGGCAAGAGAGGATGAGCAGAAATAGAGGCATCATTTAGGAGGGGACACAAAATGTGGGCAATGTAAAACAAGAGTCTGAACAAAATAATGAAAAGAGAAATGACATGGAAGTATCAGGTACAAGAAAAATTCCAACAGAATCATAACTGTTGATGACCAATAGATACCTGTGAATTGGGAAGTCTGTGAGGCTGCTGAAGAGATCTGAGTTTGGATTACGGGCAGGGAGATAAAACTACTAACATAAATATGGGGATGGTTACAAAAGAAGACAGATAAGGGGAAATCAACTTTATACACACACTCTCTAGGAGATATCCACATGGCAACTTGAAAAGTAAGTCAACTGCATCAGTGTGATTATGATACAGGGTAGAAGTGGAAGCCCGAGTTTTTTTTTGTTTTTTGTTTTTTGTTTTTTTTTTAACACTGAAAGAGTAATTTAAAGTGTTAAATGAAATGGAAGTGGTCAGATCATAAACAGCTAAGAAGGCCGTCAAAGAGAATCATCTTAACTATTTCAGTGTTCAGCCATCAACGTCATGCTTCCTTCCTCCCTGTCCTGTAAGCTCACATGCTCTCTTTTCAGGCCTGATCCTCTCTCAGGATTCGGCTCCTGCTGATGGCCTGAATCTTAAAGTCTGGAGATGCAAAGTTAGGATAAAGAAAAAGAGGTGGATGTCCATGCTCACAAAGGCAAGAATAAAAATTTTGGAAGTGGATGGTATCACTAAAAGCAGAGGGAATAGGGAGGAAAGGGAAGTGGCCTTAGGGGAAACATCTAGATTTAGGTTTGCAGAAGAAGCAGGAAAAATTAGAGGAGGCATGGTAAGAGGCATTGGAGGAAAATCTGGGGAGAAAGTGTCAGGAAAGCTGATTTGCCTGAAAAGCAGAAAGGAGACTGGTCAAGAAATCTGAAATGTTGCTGGCAGATTAATACACAGATTCCTGAGGAAAAGAACCCAAGAAGAGATGTTATTGTAAGAAGGTTAAATCAGTCAAGATTTTCAGAGTTACTAAAGAGAGACTTAGGGACTATACGGACTGAGGGTGAGTAGGATAATATGAGCACCAAGTGGGGAGGAGATGGGTGGACAGAATAGGCCAAAGTTGACTAAAAAAAAGATTAAAAAAAAAGCAATGGAGAGAAAAGGTCAGAATTTGTGTCAGACTGGTAATTGTGCGTAACACTTAATTGGAGTAGTGTGGAGGGACTTCCTAGGGAATAAAGGAGATTTTGATTAAACTAATGTATAGAGCTAATCAAAATCAAATCTGCAGTTACAATGTCAAAATGTCTTACAATGTGAAATCTCTGTGATCAATGCTTATTGGTTCTCTTGAAAACCTTTCCAACAAGCTGGTGAAATAAGGTCTGGAATTTTGAAACAAATCTTCTATAGACTGAACTGGCTACTACCCCCTCAAATTCATATTTTGAAGCCCTAAGTCTAATGTGATGACCTTTGAAGATGGAGCCTCTGGGAGCTAATTAGATAATTAGGTTTAAATTAGGTCTCAAGGGTCATAAAGTAGTGCTCTCATGGTGGGATCAGTGCCCTCACAAGAAGAGACACCAGAGAACCCAAATCTCTCTTCCCCACCTTGGGAAGTCAGAGGGAGAAGGTAACCATCTGCAAGTTAGGAAGAGAGCTCTCACCAGAAATTAATCATGCAGACACCTTGATCTCAGAATCTCAAATTTCAAAATAAATTTGTTGTTTAAGCTGCCCAGTCTATGGTATTTTGTTACGGCAGCCCAAGTTAATTATGACACAGTCAGCGATTTTTACACCTAATTTAGGGTATTTGCTGTATAATATTTAATTATAGTCTAATATCTAATTTAAGAATATGAAACTTTATAAAATAAAGCAGAATCCTACTCTTTATAAGGTTTGAACAGAAATTTAGTAATGAGGGGCGCCTGGGTGGCTCAGTGGGTTAAAGCCTCTACCTTCGGCTCAGGACATGGTCTCAGAGTCCTGGGATCAAGCCCCGCATCGGGCTCTCCGCTCAGCAGGGAGCCTGCTTCCCCCTCTCTCTCTGTCTGCCTCTCTGCCTACTTGTGATCTCTTTCCTCTCTGTCAAATAAATAAATAAAATCTTTAAAAACAACAACAAAAAAAGAAATTTAGTAATGAAAAAGCAGAAAAAAATGAAAGAAGATGGAGCAAAGAAACAGAATCATTTGGAAAATTTTTAAACATTTTGCAAAGGTCCTCAAATAAATGGCTAAGAATAGTAACAACGGAAGTTGATCTTTTCCTGTGTCCCTAGTGCCTTCCCAAGCCATCTTATTTAATCCTCACGAGAACCCTTTAAGGTAGGTAACACACTATCAATACCCACTTTTCATAAGGAAAAAAAGACCCAGGGAACTAAAATAAAACTTGCCCAATATTACCCACGTGCCATTAAAAAGAGCTAGGATCTTGCTTCTACAGTATCCATATGCTTTGAAGACTTAGGGCAATTAAAAAAAAATCATTTTCCTTCATTTTCTTACTTTCATATGAAGTTCCACTTACAAAAACTATTCCATGCTAGCATTCATTTTCTACCTCTCTCTCTCTTAAAATAGAGACAGTAAGCAGCAGCGGTAGAGACTAATATATACATGAAATGTCTAGGACAAGGTTTAGATTTTGGATTTTCAAGGTTATGTTCACTGCAGCATTATTCACAGTAGCCAACATATGGAACAACCTAAATGTCCTTCAACAGATGAATGGATATGTATAATATCTATCTACCACCCTCCCTCTACACAATGGAATATTACTCATTCTTAAAAAAGAAGAAAAGCCTGTCACTTGCAACAACACGGCTGGAGCTGGAGGATATTATGCAAGACACAGAAAGACAAATACTGTATGACCTCACTTATATGTGGAATCAAAAACTGTCAAACTCATGGACGCAGACACTAGGATGGTGGTTGGCAGGGGTGTGGGGGAAGGGAAATGGGGAGATGTTGGTGAAAGGATACAAAGTTTCAATCATGGAAGATGAAAAGTTCTGGAGATCTAATATACTGCATGGTGATGGGAGTTAACAATAGTGTAGATACGCTTGAAATTTGCTAATAAGACAGATCTTAACTTAAATCTCACCACGCCTACAACCACACAAGGGGTGATGGATATGTAGATTAGTGTGGAGTGATCCTTTTATGGTGTATACATTTATCAAAATATCAAGTTGTACACCTTAAACATATACAATTTGTATATGTCAGTAACTCAATAAAGCTGTTAGGAATTGTTTTCTGAAACGTCCATCATTTAGGTAAACTCTCATTTTTTTATCCTACACAAAACTTCAGTAAAGATGTAGTTTCTTGATCATTCCAAGTGACAATGAAGAACTTCTAACCCTCAAAACGTCTCTCCTCTCTTAATTACAAGTTTTTAAAAAGCTGTCTATCCAAAATTCACTGTAACTTTCAAACTCGGATTTTAAAAAAAGAAAAAGGAAATACAATAATCTTCTAAGTGTAGTCTACAGTTTAGGTGCACTGTCATTTCACAGAGCAAGGAACAAGCTCCTACTCTACCTAGCCCAGGCAGTTTTACACTTAGTTATTTTTACTAATGAGAGTTCATTTAACTCCCCCCATCTCTTGGCAAGAGCAGTGATTGAGCTAGGTGGCCTGTGTCTTATTTAGATCAGCACATCATGTGGCTACAGGATGGTGGCACGTTTCCTTGGGGCCCAGAGGAGTGGAGGCAAGTAAAATTTTACGAGGTGGCCTTTTATACTTTTTCCAAGAGTTGAGGAGCAATAGAGAGTGACTTGATCCTGCTGGAGACATTGTCCAGTGGTCTGTTAGCAGGAGAGCAGAGTGTGTTCAGGGCAGAACTGGCCAACTCTGCCAGCAGCCAGCAGGCATTCATGTGGTATATCAAGATCATCTCTATGACTGTCACTGAGGAAGAAGCATTTCACTTCTTAAAATATCTTGTACAAAACTAAGAGGAAATTGCACCAAGTATGGCATCTGGGAGCGAGGTACACAGCTGCTGAAGACAGGAAATTTAAATTAAAGCTGCTTTCCCTCCGTCCCCCCGATTAGATTCCTTTTTATATTTTTTTAAGGTCTCATGATAATAGAAGATGAATGCAGAGTGTCAGAGAGACTGTGGAATTTCTCTATTTTCTAAGCAGTCTAATTCAATGCACCTCAAATTTTCCATTGGGGCTTGGTCCAATGATGTAAGAAGAAGGAATAGGTTGTGGGTTTGAAGAAAAAAGAGGAGGCAGAACAACTTCCAATTGCTTACAATTTACTGTTGGCCGAGCAGTAAACATAACTTCTAGACTTGCCAGCCTCCTTACTCTGGCCATTTTTATCTCCTTTTCTCCATAAGCTGCTCAAAGCCATACCCCAAAGTACTCTGACACAAAACCATTGGAGGGTGTGGTCTCTGCTCGTACCGGGCAATGAATAGGGAAGCTATTTATTTCTAGGGCATCTCTGTTCAGTGACTCATGTTTGGACCGGAAAATTGGCCACAGCTTTCTAGCAGCTCTTTCCTGCCAGCTATCCTGGCATTCTACCCAGTGCTTCCACTGCCCCTCCCCCTTTCTCCTTGCCCAGTCTGCTTTTATATTCCTAAAG
Organism: Potos flavus; assembly: GCA_028534135.1. Lineage (NCBI taxonomy): Eukaryota > Metazoa > Chordata > Mammalia > Carnivora > Procyonidae > Potos > Potos flavus. The sequence goes on from CM052895.1 coordinate 56,617,811, forward strand.
CCCCCACTTAATAATAGTCATTGTTCCACGTTAACCTTGAGGATCTGGGAGGAAGGACAGTGAAGGGCGTAGCTGTGTGCTATAATGAGCATTTGGTGCTATAGCAGGTGGAAAAGGCTTTGGGGATCTGGGCAGATTAGGAGGAGAGGGGGCTCTAACAGATGTTGAAGCAAGATGATGTATTGCTGCTCACTCTGGGATTCAGACAATACCAGTGCAAAAGTGGAACAGGGAAAAGGGGGGAAAAATTGATCCCTTTTGATACAAACTGGGCTAGAAACCAGACGCACTTGAAAGTGAGCTTTTAAGGAAGACAAATTTGTTTCCAGGCACTGTGTTTTTCGTACGTTCATTTTGTTTTTGTTTTTTCCTAATGGCAGATCAATTGCCAAATTGTTCTTTTAATTTGAATGTTAACTACATCCAAGGGTTGACTTATTTCCCCTTAGCTAAACTCTTATTAATCTGACTTCTTTGCAGTAAAAGAAAAATAGAAATAGTTGCATCAAGAATTTCATTTTAGCCTGCCTTCAGAACTGAGAACCCAAAAAAAGTAAAGGTGAATGATGTTTAATTAATGATTGGTTTTACCATTTCAAGAAATATATATTTAATGTTACTCGTTTGCTTTGCATGAGGCAATTAATTTTAAAAGTTGATGCAAACAAATGTTCTTTTCACTTTACAAGAAAAAGAATGAAAATTAATCTTAATAGATCTATGCTATTCCCAGTTCTAATTTCTAATATTTATTTCAATGTGTTTTGTGAAATTCTACAACTAGACATAAAGATAAATTACCTACTGTACTATATGGTTCGCTTAATTATTCACACATATTTGCACGTACACATACACCCACACACATATGTATACACACATACATGTACATAAGCATATAACATATTCTGTATGTGGATGGACAGATGGTATCTAAGAGCTAATCAAATGTAACAACGACAAAAAAAAAAATCACAGTCCTCAAATGTTGACAGCACTGTTGAAGATAGTTATAATCAAATATATTTTGGGGAATATTATATACAGAGAATTGAATTGTTAAAAATTATTTCTAGAAGTTTTAGCCTCTCCCTTTTCCCCAGAGCTCATTACATGTATTCTAGTAAATCCATTTGGGTAAAAAGGGGACTAAAGCCTATCTATATTTTACTCTAGTCAAGGATAACAATTAGGAGCTAGAAATAATAACCTCTAGCTTGTGTCTACTTAGGCTGCATTGTTTATGACTTGATTGGTTTAGGGACCATCTATATGACTGGAAAACAATCATATAGTAAGCAATGAAAAGCTCTGAGATGATATTACGAGAATGCTGTCAAGGTTCTCCAGAGAGACCGAGCCAATAGATCATGTATTTATCTATTATTGGAATTGGCTCACTGATTTTGGAAACCAAGAATTCCCTTGACCTGGCTGATGAAAGTTAAAGAACCAGGACAGCCAGTGGAATAATTCAGTCTGAGTCAGAAGGCCTGAGAACCAGGCGATCCAAAGATAGCATCTGAAAAAGAATAGCGAGAAAGTGAATAGTCCAAAAGACCAATGAAGAAGCGGCAAACCTCCTCTCACTCAGCCTTAGAAGTCATGTGGTAATCCCTCCTGCCACATTTGACTGATTTCAAAAGTCACCAAGGCCAGCCTAGACTCAAGAGGTAGGGAAAAAGCCTCCAAAACTTGATGGGGAGTGGTAACGTCACACTGCAGAGGAGCGTGTGGGTTAGGAGACTACAGTTGTGGCCATCTTTGAAAAATGCAATGTGCAACGAGTTTTTCTTAAAAAATATTACAGTCAGTTCTTCCATTTTTTAAGCCAAATTTACTCTTCAAAATTTCTGAAAATAAAAACATGTGCATGTAAATATAATAAAAATATTATTAAAAATCTGTAAGTATCCATAGATTTCTAATACACTGCTGGTTGGTTGTGGTTATTAAAGCATATTATCTTGAAATCTGATAAATCAGTTTGAATCAATTTTTCTACTCATTAGATGTGAACACTGGGGAATTTTACATTAATTCCTGAGCCTCAATTTTTTCTCATCTGCAAAATGAAAATACGAAAATAAGTCCATTTACAAAATGAAAATAATATGAAAATTATGAAAATAATACATGCTTTATACAATTACTAGGGTTAAGTGATATATTACAGTGAAACCAAACAACTTTCAGGATCTCAAAAAATGCTTGTTGTCTCTTTGGATGTAGACATTCTCTGTGACTATAGAAATAGGAATCCAGACATTCTAAATTAATATCAACAAAATTATCATATGATACGATTTGTGACAAATGTACTAAAGTAATAAAATGCTTTATTTTTTACTTAATAATATTAAAATTGATGTGAATTTTTCCTGACATTTACTAAAGCCTCCAACACTAAGTAAAATGAACCTCTAACTCATGTGGTTCTTTGTATACAGACTACATTATTGTCACCCACAAGCTATTAAATCAACATTCACCCACTCAATTACTATTAAGGTCTTTTAAGCCCCTCCCCGGTGATACACTGGTGATAAAGACAGAGTTTTGTTTTTTTGTTTTTTTGTTTTTTTGTTTTTAAAACAGAGCTTACAATTTGTGGTAAGGAGAATGTCTTCTGTTACTTCAGCTATGTGAGAAATATTAGGAGAGATTAAAATGACAGAGCCAAATGGACACAAGAAAAATTCATTCATCCATTCATTCATTCAACAATATTCCACCGAGTGACCACTGTAATGCAGATTCTGTGGTAAACAGTTAACACAGAAAGATGATAAAGACACAATCCCTGCCTTAGAGGAACTCTCCTTCCCTAAGGGAAACTGACGCATTAAAAGACAATTCTAAAACAAAATGTGGGAGTAGTAATAAGCACATATGTGTTTGGGTGGGGAAGGCTTCCTGAAGGAGGTGATGCAGAACCTTTGCCTCAAGGACAGTTATGAATGATGAAATCCAGTGGGAGAGAGGAGTGGGGGGAAATTTTTCACCAAATTTCCCTGGAAGATTTATTCTGAACTTACACTACTTGTCTAGATAAACATGTGAGAGTATGTGGTGGATGTTTTGCCCAGTTCATCCTTGGAGGAGGAGTTTGTGGTCCAGATACTGGGCATGCTATTAGAAGACAAACTTCTGCTGGGAAGCCCTTCAAGAAATTGCCTCATCTGGACAGAGTAGCCTCATCCACGGCCACACCTTGTCTCAGAGGCCAACATTCCATGACATTTGGGTACAAAGACTTGGGCATTTTGGAGTCAAGACAGAGCAAAAATGAAGGGCCAATTTAGTTTCAAAGCTCCCAGTGGAGGTTGACATGGGGCCTGTGACACAGTTCAAGCTCTCCCTCTGCTCCCTTTCTTTCCTTTCACAGGTATTGATCATAAGGGTCCTTCTCAATAAACATCCTAAACCTCTATTTCAGAGCCCATTTTCTGAAAAACCCAACCTGTGATAGTACGATAAGCAGAAGGTATTTTAAAGAATTTGATTGTGAATTTATCTTTGCACATTTGATCCCTCCAATAGGAGCATTTCTCCCACTTTATGTTTTTAACAGACTGTTCAAATATTAGTCACATCAGTCTGCATTGTAAAAATAATTACTCAAATTTGGTTGAAAAATATTACTTAGAAAGCATAGCATAAAGCTGGGTTTTACTCATGAATCTCTCATCCATTTATCATTTGATCATATTTTTGGATAACTGCTTGCCAAAGCTAAAAATTTTAATCAGAGCCATTTTTGAGTAGGGAAAGCAGAAAGGATGCCTTTGAAAGCAATAATTCCTTTTTTCTTTTTACTTTTATACAATTTAAAAATAGTCAACTAGATTTTTAAATTTTAAACTGATAAATAAAAATGCATTTGATCCTCGCCAAGTTGACTTGTATTTTATAGATGAAATTAGATTAATTAAGATACTACAAATTCCATGAAGTTATTTATTTTACTCTTCTGTTGAATAGCAAATATTAGCTTTGGTTACACAATGATCATAAGAAATAATTATCTTGAGAGGTTTCACAATATTATTATGGTAATTTGTTATATTGCATTTACATAATATTTTTAAATATTTTGTAGTCTTAGAGCCCAATCTTGCCATGCATACTCACAAACAGGGTTTGTTTCCTGATGCATGCATGTAATGATTCTTCCCATATACTGTGGTAAAAATATAATGAAAAAAACAGCTCTTTAGCTTTGCCATCTTTGCTTCAGCTGACATTGATGTGGCCCCCATTTTTCTCCTTTCTTTGCCCCATTCCATTCTATAAAACCCCAAGACCATGTGAAAGATAACGATAACAATGATGCCAATATTAACAGTGAGTATTTGTTGAACTTACACTACCACGCTTGTCATTGTTCTAATTCCTCCACCTATTACAATTCATTTAATTCTCATAACAAAACTTTGGAAAGAGGTGCTATTATTTTCCCTATTTCAAAGATAACAGATGACCATTATGTAGACTGGGACAGAACCACCGAAAGAATATTGTACATTATGATTACTTTCACTTTGGGAGTTAAGTATAATTTCTACCCGCTAATCAGATGAGAGGATCACTTGTGTGTTCATTAGGAGCCATGAGAAAAAGAACCAAAGTGTTCATGTAAGTGTATCAAACTCTTCTGACTACGACAAGAGACAGAAATGCAGAGACCAGTTTTTTTTTTAAGATCTATTTAATATAAAGAAAAGCTACAGTTGTGCATGTTCCAGCGAGTGTGCTGGAGAGGAGGTTGCTGGAAAATGGAGAGAGTGTTTACCAGATTGTCCAATGTCTGTCCATGTGTGCTAGAAAGTGTGTTATTTTCTCTTCTGATTTCCATAATTTCCAGTTTTCTATACAGTACGCCTTACTTATATATTTGAAATACTAATATGAAGGAATTTTAAATGCTAATATTCTATTTTCATAAGTACTTGTCTGCTCCTGTATCGAACAACTATGCCCCGTCCCCTTACTTCCAAAGTGTAACTCACTTCTTTCACCATATGATTGTAAGGCTGCCTGGGTCCTACACATACAGTGATGAGGACTGACTAAATAAAGACTCTGGAATCATTTTTATCAAATTCTGAATGTGACAGGGAGTATCAGGCCACTATGCGTCTATGTACTTTCAAAATCATTAATGTTTTAATTGGGAAGTTAGTGTGACTAATATTACTAATTTATATATGAGGGCCTTGTTATAATGCCATCTTCTCATTCTTTGTGTTAGTATCTTCTGAAGCAAAACCCACTATGTGCCAGGCACCGGGACTAGATTATTGAGCAAGAGCAAAACAGTCCTGACCTGGCTGAGGTATAGACAGGGGCGGGGGACCCAACTTTGTTTCAGAACAGCATTCAGATCTTTCATTTCACTTGGCTTTTTATTATTACTTTCTGTTTAAGGATGGTAAAATTTCATGTTATATTAAGTTTCCTGTCTTAACTGATTTTCTGGGAAGATCTTGGTTAATATCTAATAAGAATTAAAGTAATAAACTGATTTAAGTTTTGCTTAGCACACTCCAGCTGACTTCACAAGCAAAGCCAAGTGCAAAAAGGTTCTTAGATACAGGTGGAGTTGGTGATTATTCTCATTTCATGGAAAATATGAAGTGCTAATAACTCACATATTGACAACTAGTAAAACTGCTTGCTCTGTTCAGTGTAATACACTTCTGAACTTGATGAAAAAAACTTTACAGTAACTTGAAACTTTGGGTTTTTTGTTTTCTTGAAGAAAATGTTTCTGGTCTGTTACCATTTTTAAATGTTAAACTTTTAACTAAATTCATCTACGTATACCAGTGGGCATAAAAATCTACTCTGAAATATTTACTGTCATTTTGAATTTATTCAAAAGTCACCATAAACATGTGTACATTTCTTATAGCTAAGGGGATGTTATTGGTGAGACGATCTCATATGTGTCAATACCTGAGGATAGGGACTTATTCAGGCTCCCCTCTAGCAAGTGCTAAGTGCCTGGGAACATATAATAAATATTTGATGACAGGAAGATGTTAGAATAAGACGAAAAACCAGATTCTTAACAAGGAAATTATATTACTATGTTCTCATTTGTATACTATTATAACTATAAAAATATTTTAGTTAGGAATTAATTTGTATTATTAATACAAATACTTGTTTTCTCTAAGACTACCACGTACACACTACTGAAAACCTAGAAATCACAAAAATTTGCAACATATATATGTGTGTATATAGAGAGAGAATAAAATAATAAAATTTTCATTTACCATATAGAAATAACTACCATTTGACATTATTTACTTTATAAATGTATAGTTTCACATAGCTAAAGTTATCGAATAGATTCACTTTTGAATCTCATTTTTAACTAAATATTATATCCATTAGAATGTTCAATGAAATTACTTATACACGTCTTTAAGACATCTGAAAAATACATACGAATTTATAACTCTGCAATTATTTAAGGTTATATAAAATTTGGGGCTTTTATTGATAGTAGCAATTTGCAATCATTTCTTGACAGTTTGCTCTGTCAGTTACCATGTCCTTTTTATAATAAATCCATGATGTTAGGTAAATTATCTTCAATTTTGGATGAAAGATTTCAGTTAAAAGAGGTTCAATGTTTGTCTCAAACTAAATGCTAGTTCATAGTGGAGGCAGGCTTTAAAGTCAGGTTTAATCTGACTTCCCAGATTGCCTGTTAACCACTTTCCTGTTTTGGCCCCATATTAGATGTGCCATGTTGTTCGACATCTTTGTGGTACAGACTTTGTGCACTTTCTGGATGACAGCCTTAAGTATATTTTCAGAAAAAGAATTAGAGATTCAAAGGTGTGAACCCTTTTTGAAGCTCTTAATATGTTTGTCCAAGTAGGGGCACCTGGGTGGCTCAGTTGGTTGACTGTCTGCCTTTGGCTCAGGTTATGATCCCGGGTCTTACTGATCTCCCATCTCATGCAGTATTTAGGATATTACCCATTACTGACATATCTTAAACAAGCTTTTACAAAACACATTCCTCAGTGTCACAGTTCAGGGCATTTTATATTTGCCCCTCACAATCATCTCTAGAGATCCCTATTTTTACAGATGAGGAAGTCTCGGCACACAGAGAGAGTAAGTACTTTCCCCAGCTCATAGAGCTACTAAGTAAGGAAGTTCAAACTCTGGTGGGCTGGTTTGAAAAATCGTACTTTTATACTATGTATGTCTTACAAATGTTCTGCAAACTTCACATTTTCCATTTTATTTGGTTTATTATTACACATGTTAAAAATTAGGTTTCAGGGGCACCTGGGTCGCTCAGTTAAGCATCTGCCTTAATATGTATAATATGCCTTGTTATGTATATATCAAATACATTGATATATACCTTCTTCTTCAGTATAGTAATTTTTTCCAAATATATCCCAAGGAAATCAAACAACTGTACAAAGGTGTTTGGTCAGGTACATTTGTACTGGTATTACTAAGAATAGCAAAACAACCAGAAGCAATTTAAATGTTCAATAACTAAGAATTGAACAAATATATTATGATACATTCATACACAGATCTTGTGGTGCTATCAGAAATGACGGGGAATCTATATTTGCTGAGAGAGAATATGGGTCATATCATACTGGTAAATATAAAGGTAAATCTTGGAAATACAAGCTCACTATGTTTAAAAATATGTGAATTACATTTTAACCTAAACCTATTAATATATCAGTAAAAATTCCTCTTACCCGTTTATGTCTTTTTTTAAACATCCTAAAGAAGAATGGATTACTCATAGAAAAATAGGTTTTTCAAAAAAATCAAGGTCTAACTCTTCCACCAATGCACATGGTTCACTGATTAAAATCAAGAAACATCCTTATTTCTAGGAAAAAAAGCTTTTCGTTATCAAGAGTCCTAAGAAATATGCATTTGTTTGGGCGGTGATAGTTTTTCCAAAAAATATATAATCAATACTAAGCAAACATGTTTTTTGTACCTCTTTATAGATCTCCTTATGCACTGTAGGTTTCAAACACAAGCAATCCATTTGTAGGTAAGACTGGCCACATCCTCTTACACATAGACATTTCTAAGAACCCTCTTAATACACTATTATTTTATTTAGTTATGTATTTGTCAGAGAGAGAGGGAGCTCAAGCAGGGAGAGCGGCAGACAGGGGGAGAAGCAAGCTCCCCATTGAGCAGAGAGCCGATGCAGAGAGCAGAGATGCTCGATGCAGAGAGCCGAGCAGAGAGGCTCTGGGATCATGACCTGAGCCTAAGCCTAAGGCAGACGCTTAACTGACTGAGCCACCAAGCATCCCTTAATACATCATTATTAACTGGATACTTATGCTAAGGTCCATAAAAGGCATATAGTAAGTATGTGTTCACTACTGAACGAAGAGCCCGCACTAGCACCGATGACCAGAGTTCAAACTTAATCCCACCGAAGGTTAAATTCAGAAGCCTGTTCTTATTCTTAAAATGATTATAAAACATGCATATATGTGCACCAAAATGTAAAGTGAGGGTAGAGATGTTTATTGCTTAGTCACTGCTGCATCCTTAGCTCTTAGATCAGTGCCTGGCACAGAGTAGATGTTTTAAAAAGTAAATTCATTATGTACTATGTAAAATAATTCATTTTTATAAAATAACCCATGTCCTAATATGTCCTAATGTCCTAATATGTCCTAATATGTCCTTATGTCCTAATAACTGACAAGTGAGGTCAGTTTTATCATCACTATGTCACAGATTACAAACTAAAACTCAGAGATTAAGTAACTTGACCAAGGTTTCACAGTTGATAAATGCTGGATCTGAGACTCGAAGCCTCATGGTCTGACTTTCGAGTTCATGGAGGCATACTCCACAGCTTCTCTGAACACACCACTCTGGGAGCTCTCCGAGTAAACAGAGACTAATGGAACATGCTACCCTACTCTGTGACTACTCAACTATCCTTTTGTTCATTTATCGAGCAAATATTTACTGATTCCGTAGAAGACACCTGTTTAGACACTGGGATTGCAATAGTTAAAAAAAAAAAAAAGTCAGGTGAGGTCTCCCATCACATAGTTCTTACATTCTCCCATGGAAGGCAAAAAGAACAACGTGCCAACTAGGGAATAAATAAGATTAGAGACTCACACATGTTCTGAGGAAATTTTAAATAGGTCAATGAGGGATGGTGTTTCTTAGCAGGAGGCCCCCTCCACACAAAGATTTAGGGAAGACTATTACAGGCATAGGATCAAATAACAAGTTCAAAAGCTCTGAGTAAGAAGTAAATAAGGTCGGCACATTCGAAGATATAAAATGGCCAGTGTGCCTGGAATCAGGGAAACATGGGGGAAAATGAGAGCTAGGTGGGAAGTCCCGCTAACTCATTTTTCTTTCTTTGGAATTCTTAAAGCTACTATGGAATAGGAACTCAATTCAGGCACATTAAGCTAAATAATATAATGTCCCATTAAACCACAATTACAAATTATTAATCCTTCTATCCACAAATGAGTTATTTTAACTTTCAACAATACTTGTTTTTAAAAATAAAGTGAAGAGAGAAAATAGAGATAGTATAAACTAGCATTATGAATGCAGTGAAAGATGAATTTAAAACAAATTACTAGGGATCTTAGACTGGCTGCAGAAAAGGTTGCTTAATACTGGCATTGGCTTTCAAGAGAAATCATGGAATCTCCCCTCTGGAAATGGTTTAAAATAGGATTAGATATATTCACTCAGCACAGTCTTGCCTGAAAGCCTCCGCTGACCTCTCAAGGTCTTGCCAGTCCTGTGACTCTGTGATAAAATTAGACTCTTTCATTGGGCGAAAACAACCCAGGGTTCACCATGCCAGCTGCAACCTGGAATAATTGGAGGGGACTGATTTTGGAGTAGTATACCTCCTACAGCTGAGACAATATGCAATTAACAGATCCCCAAACCTCTCTTATTTCATGCTGTACTGAGTACTCTGCTGGTTCTCAGCCAATAATGGCTGGTATCAGTGATACGAGCAAAGTCAAGTGGTCTGAGCCATGATTAAACAGTAGATGTCTTTATTAGCTGCTGACTTTGCTTTGAGCAACATGGCTTCAAGAACTGTGTACCTATTAGATGATTCTTTGATCCTTGAAAATAAGAACCAGATGAATCCAATAATGCATTTTTATCTGGCCTCTTTTCTGCCATTCTCAAGATGAAATAACTCAAGTTCTGATGCCATGAGCCTTAACCTCATTGAACAACTCAGCTCCACTGTTCAGACACTTAATCATCAGCACTTACCCACGGTATTTTCTCATTGAACAATCCCTACTCTACATATGACTTCAAGCAATTTTTTTTTGACATTCTCATTTAGAAGCAACTGGGCATAGTGACTAGAGCACAACTCTATAGGAAGGCCAACCTGGGTTTAATGCCAACTCTTTCCCACCCAAGATGTGTGAACAACAAGAAGTTGCCCAACAACTCTGAGCCTTAATTTCTTTGTGTCTTAGGATTAACATAAAACCTACCCCACGGACTTGATATTAGGATTAAATGAGATAATGTAAAGTAGCCTTCTTCCCTCATCGTCTGCATTGTTCTCTATCCTTAATCTTTGATGCTCATTTAACATAGAAACTATAGATATATCATTTCGTACATATATATATATATATATAGAGAGAGAGAGAGAGAGAGAAGACACATTGTTCTTTAACTTCCCACCTTCACCCTCTGTACACACACGCACACACACACACATGCACACACACACACACACCCCCAGAGGTAAGCTCCATGAGGACAGAGACCCCTTTTGGTTTGTCCATGGTGCCTACAAAGAGGCTGAACAAAAATGTTTCTGGGAAAATATTCACGGAGAAAATGAAAGCATGAAATAACTTGTACAGTGGTGTCTGATACATGATCAGCATTGCATAAAATATGTGACTTTTTCTCTTGGAAATAATGGAAGGTTTACTATACCCATTGGTTCAATATCTGAAGCAGCCTTGGGCAAGGACAGAGTGAAAGAAGCCTGTACAACAGACAAGAGCTCACTTCTGGCTTTAACAACAGTAACATAACCTGGGACAAACCATTCTATTGCTTTGGATTCCTCATGTGCAAATTACTTCCATACATGAGATTGCCTGAGATCTATGTTCTTATTAATATTGTCACTGACTATTGTGTAAATACAGATCATGTTCCTCAGTAAAAGTGACATAAAAGACCAAAGGAAATACGCAAGTAGGCTGTTAGGTGCTTTCAGAACCAGCTTCCCAATTTCTTGGCATCTCCAATTAACCTCATTGTAAATTGAGGATATGAGGAAATAGATGAAGGAATGGAAGAGCATGTGAGCCCTTCCCAATGAACATCTACATGGCTACCCTATTTACCCAGTCTCACCCCAGAGGATCCCCCAAGCTTGGATCAACCAGAAGAACCTGAGCAGCGTGGTGTGAGTTCCTGGATCACACCTGTCTACCTTGCATGCCAAGATATCTACATGTTTGTGTTCCAGAAAGTGTTTCTTTAGTCTCTTTCATAGAATTTCCTTTGCTTTTTTACTTACTTTTCATACTTATCCATCACATTCATCCTGTACATTCAGGTCTCACAAGCCAGGTAGGGCAAGGCTGGGAAGCAGAGCAGTTCATGGGCATGAGGTTCAAATTCTGGAAGGAGGAATAGCTAACCTGGAGATTCAAACTCTAACACAGCTTCTCTCAATGTAAAATTTTAAATATTTATGCAAATTGAAGATTAAAGCATATATGCTGTTTTGTGTTTCATTAAGTATTTATCTGATGAGCATTACAGGATGGGACGGATGATTATGGAAGAGGAAAAAAGGACAAGAGGGCAGAATAAAGAAAAATGTATGAAAGAAAGAAAATAAATGCAAACTCGAAATGAAAAGAAATGCTATCAACAGGTGGACTAATAACTAGAAAAAGTGCTTTAAGGGCAAAGTTTTTAATTAATTTTTTTTTCAGAATTTAGAAATTAGATGGTGATTTGATTGGAGAGATGTTTTGAAAAGGGAAAAAATGAATAGTAGAAATGTCTAAAGATGCTGATTGAGAGGAACAACAAAGCCAGATGGCATAAATGGCATCTTTAGGGATTTTGTGGCAGAAGAAGCTATGCTAAAAAGTGCCCCTGGTGTCCTGAAAATGCTGCAGTCACACTCTGAGCATGCTCGGTGTCCTAGCCAGCCACAATAACCCACTTACTGGCCTCAACCCTAAACCTTCTCACTTGCTCTCAGCCCTATTCAGGCCTTTGCTTTTTCAGCTGTCTTCAGTACTTCATCAAGCTGATTTTGCTGCCCCTGTGGATATCTTAATCAGTAAAAGTCGTCTTCTTTGTGAAACTGTTATGGCATATCCACACTCACCAATTCTAAGCAGCTATTAAAAGGAATGGGAACATTTATATCTAATGAACATAGATTAAGTTAAAAATTAAGCTGCAGAATAATTTATTTAGTGTGATTCAATTTTGATTACTAACAACATGTGTATCATTTATTTGTATAATTCTAGAGAAATGTGGGAAAATACATATAACTGCTAGTTTTGGTTTTCTGAGAGGTAGGGAGGGAGACAGAATGGGGAAGAGAAATAGGGGAAATTAACTTTTTTATTCATACTTCTACATTGTTTCTTATGATAATGATGCATTGCTTTATTGAGAAATAGTAATGTAACGATCTATTCTACTCCTATTCTATTCTATTCTATTCTATTCTATTCTATTCTATTCTATTCTATTCTATTCTATTCTATTCCTTACTGTGGAGGACTGTTAATTTATATGGACTAATCTTTCATGTGAATTATTTGGAAGCTCATTCATAGTTAGCCAAGTAACTCTCACGTTTGGTATTTACTCTATGCATGGTTCAAACACTGTGACAGACACTGCTAATTATCTATCCAATAACCATTTGCCTTCTTCTTTACTGTATGAAACCTTAGAACTATAGTAGAGTCAACATGGTCATCTTAAAAATAAAAGAGAAAAATAAAAATAAATAGGACAGAATGAAACAAAACAAAACAAACCCAAACAAAATAGAAGCTTTTACCATCACACAATTAAGGGTGGTCATGAGAATAAAATCTAGCCAAGGTGACATAAGAAGAAGTTGTGAAGCGCGTGCAGAACTCCTTGAAAAGGAAATCAGGCAGTCTGTGCACACCCTCTGCATTTCCCATCATGCCTCTTTCTGCTGCCTGGAACAAGGATGTGAGGACAGAAGCTCTAGCAGCCGCCCTGAACTATGGGGTGACACTGAGGACAGAAGCCACACAGTGAGGATGGCAGAGCAAAAAAAGAAAGAAAGGACTTCTGGTGACTCCACGGTTCCAATTATCACACTTGACTGTCTACTTCTGAACTTCTTTTCTTTGAGGGGATGAATTTTGTCATGTGTTCAATCAACTATTTTTGGATTTTCTGTTGTATGCAGATGAATTCAGTACTAACTCATGTAGACATATAGACAAACTAACTGCATGTGGAAAATAAAATTTCTTATGGGAAAAACAGAATTATAAAATTACGTTCCATGTTTTTGCTTTTGTAGTAACAGCCATATTCTTTTCATGGTCAGATCTAGAGCAGCTCCTTGCTATATCATGATAACTCTGGTTGTGTCTATTTTGCTTCCATAAAATACTACCAATTCTGATGATAACTGAGTGCTTAGAGCTGTCATGAAAGCTTTTGGTCTTTGTCTTTCTGCTGCTAACAACAGAAAGTTTTGATGAATTGATTAAGTAAAAATGAAAGCGCACTGAGGTATGAGTGTTACAATCACATAATCCTGTCTTTAAGGGATCAAAGTGCTAATCTGTGAAATTTTAGACAACAACACATCACTGTAAATAAGATATCTGAGCTGAAATGGAGCACGAGACTTGTCCAATGACATGAGAACAGACCTGGAAGTAAAACTGTCTAATGGGCTCTAATTCTGGCTCTGCCATCTAATTATCATTTGTGCCTAAGTGATATCATTTAGCTTATCCATGCCTCATTAGTGAAATGGGATAACTGACCCATAGAGAAAGGAAATATTTCATGGTGGAGTGAAGCATGAGTTGAGAGAACTTTGTAAAGGTCTTCCCTCTATGAAAGAGGGTATAATCTGAGTGCCTATGTGCCTAATAATCCTGATATACTTTTGCTCAAACCATGATTTGATCCCTGGCAAATGGTGCTTTGAACATATGATGACAGGCAAAGAACAGAGAAAGTTATGGTACATATGGAGTTTTATGAGCAAGCTGCACACTTCCTTCCTCACTCCTCCTCGTTTTGTCAACCGCCATGATAGTGAGAAGTAACTGCAGTACTAGCTCCTTTCATTACATAGAAAATAGCTCATGTTACATAATTTTAGAAATCATCCTGAATATCCTGTGCAACCCATTTTTTAAAAAAATTTGATTAAGGGGCGCCTGGGTGGCTCAGTGGGTTAAAGCCTCTGCCTTCAGCTTGGGTCGTGATCTCGGGGTCCTGGGATCGAGCCCCGCATCGGGCTCTCTGCTCAGCGGGGAGCCTGCTTCCCCCTCTCTCTGTGTCTGCCTCTCTGCCTACTTGTGATCTCTCTCCTCTCTGTAAAATAAATAAATAAAATCTTTAAAAAAAAATTTGATTAAACAGACAATGGGAATTACTATCCCCATTTTACAGATGAGATTATTGAAACCCAGAGAGACAAGATATAAGTTGACCAAAGTCACTCAGGAATTGAATGGCAGAGTTGGAATCCCAAACTTTTAGTTTTCTTTAATTTAGACTTTAAATCTAATAGTCTAAACATAACATTTACGGGTTTACATGGGATAAAAGGAAAGCAGGTTGTAAGTGAACTGGAAGCTTGAGAGGCATATTGAAGCTGTGTGAATTATTCTCTCATTTCCCTTCCCTCCAGGCTGTGTACACTCTTCACTAACCAAATATTCTCGAGTACACACACATGTGTGCATGCACATACATACTCTATGTCTATAGTTGAAAAAGGGAAAGAAAAACCATGTCCTGGGTTCCCTGAGAGGATACATATGAGCAAGAGCATTTACATGAAGATTAAAACTGTGTTTTCAATAATTTAGTAGTGACCAAGCTCTTAGCCATTAAGCAGAGAGTTTTCCAAGCAGAATGTAAGATAACAACAGTTCAGAAACTCCAGCAGACAACAGGCACATCTGTTGCACTCCTGACACCTCAGGGTTTAGAATAATGCCAGTTACAGCAAATGAAGTAAAAACTATATATATATATATATATATATATATATATATATATATATATATATATATATATCTGAATAAAGGGATGTTTGAACAAAATCCTTCTACCTGTAGGTGAAGGGTCCTTTTGAATGTCTAGTTGTTCTGAAAATTTGATATCTTTATAAGCCACTTAGTTCAGGTTCTTGGATCTATAACACTAGAAATTTAACAACTTTGCACAATGACACTACAAGATTCTAAGCCCATGAGGGCAGAGAAAGAGGACTTTTCTTTGTTTTTACTATTGTATTCTCAAGAATATCATAGTACCTGGCATAGTTTAATGTTTGCAAAGTTCATAAATCAGTGATGCACTAGGTTGATTTTCATGTAAATAATGGCTTTACTACAATATCTAGAAATCAAATGGCTCTGAAGAGTTAATGCAGCTTTTACAAGAGGCTAACGTTACACTTGGTAAAAATTTTGGCACTACAAAGTTCAGCCTCCAATGGAATCATTTATTTATGTAAAATTAAGGAAATCTTAAAAGAAAAACAAAATGTATGATTTAGGCCATTAATTATCACGGATTTAAGTTTAGACCAAAAGGAAAAAGAATGTTCCTCTGTTTCAGTTCTTATTCCAACACATTAATTTGGATCACAATTGCTCTCACTATGTGTACTAAGAATTTGTTTTTGTTATTGTGACCATATGATGTGCTCCAACACTCCTGAGTTTATGGAATTTCCCTAAAGCAGATGGGAAGCCATTTACTCTGGGAAGGGCATAACCCTTTTTAAGATTTAGATCTGACAGGAGAACTGTGTCAGCACAAACGAGAAAGAGCTGGTGACCCTGGAGCAAGGTCCCTCTGCCAAGAGGACCAAGAAGGAATTTCTCGGGGAATCGTACAAGAAGAAATCCTTGAAGGTATAAGTAGTAACTTACACTATTAGGCCCTTTCACCTTCTGCTAAGGAAAAGGATTAAAAATCTAAGTGAATCCAAAGAAATCTGAAAACAGGATGAAAAACGACTTAGAATACGATGCTTATTTTGTCTACGTATGTCTTTTCTCCATTGAATACAGAGTCAGGGGCCTTCCCTGGCCAGAGACTCTGACTACGCCAGAGAATAAAATATTTATTAAACCATATATGTGAGAAATAAAAACAAACAATAGAACAAATTAGAACAATACGAACAAGCCAGATAAAAAAATAAATTGTACAAATCACTCTATTGCTTCCTGGCAGACCTAAAATTAAAACCGAATTCTTAATTCCCAACCAATTCGATGCGGTAAAAATTTGGGATTGTTTTATAAATTATTGTACCATATTTGCCAAAGAAGCTAGAAACCTGTTCTATAAAAACAAAATTTTAGTTATGAATTTTTGAATTCGCTATCATAAGTCACTGAAATTCAGATTAAATGCACTTAAGAATATACAACACTACACGCCTCCTCAAATAGCTAAAATTAAAAATACAGTACCCTAGTCTTGGGAAGGACTTGCAGCAACTGGAATTCTTTTACACTGGTGGGAATGTAAATTGCTTCAACCACTTTGTAAGAATATTTGTCAGTATCCACTAAAGCTATACATAATACATACAGCACTCTATAATCCCAGAAATTCCACTTCAATACATAAACCTAAGATAAATGAAAACATGTTTGCACAAACATTTGAACGTGAATGCTTCTGTCACTTTATTCATAAAGGTCGCAAACTAGAAACAGCCCAAATGTCCATTAATAGTATGCTGAATCAATATATTTTGTTATACTCGTACAATGGAATATTACACAGCCATGAAAAACTAAATTGCTGCTTCATACAACAATTGGATGACTATCACGGAATTTATGATGAATGACTGAAGCCAGACCCAAGAGACAACCACTGTATATGATTTCATTTATATGATGTTTACGAACAGGCAAACTAATCAGTAATGACAGAAATCAAAATTGTGGTTACTTTTTGGCAGGGGGAGGGGTGAGATGTGGATCAATGCTGGTATTGGCTGTGAACCGACACAAGAAACCTTCCAGGGTAATAGAAATGTTTTACATCTTAATCTGGGTAGTATTTAAATATATGTAGGTATGTATACATGTGTCTATCCATCTATCTATATGGTGTACGTGTATGTGTCCATTTAATCACTCCCAGCTATATACAAAAATACACACCATGGCTATCAGTTGAGCTGTGCACTTCAGGCCTATGAACTTTCCCCCCTCATTGTGTACATTTACACCTCAATTAAAGGTCTGTGTCTAAAATATTTATCTTGAAAACAACTTAAAAATATAAATTATATATATTCTAATTGAACATAAAGGTAATCTTTTCAATAAAAATATAGTGTCTGACCAATGAGGGCTACTTAAATGACATTTTAAATGGATAACTATTTACTTAAACTACCGAAGCAAAATATGCCCACAGTAGTAAAACTGTGAGTTGTAATAACCCATCAAAGGGCTATAAAGTCATTCCTTTAAAATATTTTGTATTCTTTCACCTTTGCTCTTTATGTTTAGAAAATGTAATCTTAAGATGAGTAATACTAGTTGAGATGAATAAGAAGAGCTGATTAAGGAAAGCAGCAGAGGACTCAAAGAACTAAGAGGATAAGACAGCATGAGCAGGTGATGTACTGCTAGTGCATTTTTGTCCTGAGTCACAACTTAAGCCCTCCCTGATATGGCTCAAAGAATAAAAGGAAATATAAGACACAGAGCAACTCTAGGGATTTTAGGGGTTAAGATGGGAGATGTTGTCACCAACGCTGCCATCCCCTCTCACCATGTTTCATAATTTTCTTAGGCACCTCTGCATGGAAAAGAACATGTCTACAAGTTTAGAGTCACTTCTTACAGTTCATGAACAAAGCCTAAGGTTTCAATTTTGTCAAAAAACCAAACACCAATTTTTTTCATCCCACTTTTGTCAAAGACTAGCTCTATCCAACAGAATAAGGTTATATCAAAATAGGAAAGTAATAATGGGGGCACCTGGGTGGTTCAGTTGGTTAAGCGTCTGACACTTGATTTTGGCTCAGGTCATGATCTCCGGGTCCTAAGATCCAACTCTGTGTTGGGCTCCCCACTCAGCTGGAATGTCTGTCTGCTTGAGATTCTCTCTCTCCTTTTCCCTCTGCCCCACTCCCTCACACACTCTCTCTCTCCCTCAAATAAATAATCTTTTTGAAAAATTGGGAAATAACAAGCCAAAAAGTTTTGCCAGTTGTTAAGGCAAAAAACTATGGGTAGACTTTGTTGTATATCATGTTTTGCCCTTAAGAGCCATAAAAATAGGTAGCCCTATTTTCTTTTTACCAATGGATTCAACTTACTTAATGTTTGTCTGGATGTCTGATCTTACACAGCTCACATTTTGCTCTTTTATAGCACTTTGACAGCTCTATGGCAAAATAATCTCAGTAAATCATGTGACTGACTGACAAACTATCTCCTCTTCATATCAAAATATCTCAAAAGACTTCCTCTTAAAGACTTCTGACATCCACAGTTCATCACATAACTGATATTACTAACCATAAAAAATATTTTTATTTGAAGGGGATTCTGCTGATGATGCTGCTACTCCAGGGTCTTAGAGAGGTTACTGGGCAACCTGTTTCATGATTAGTCAGTGTTTGGCAGTAATTCTTCCTATTTAGCCACCAGGTTTTTTTCTTCTTAAGGTCCATAATAACCCTTAAACTCAGAGTCCTCATCATTGACTGCTATGCAGCAGGTCACTCTAAATGTCTTTCTTGTAACTGGTTTAAATAACTCAAACTTCTATGTTCATCAAAATTTCACAATTTACTACCTGTGACTAAATACTTTTGACCTAGCTCAACAAAACTTGCAGAAAATACTCAGATTAGAATTCCACCAGCATATATTTATATATTTAAACAAGCTGAATATTAAGAAGAGCTTCAAAGTCATCTTAAGACCTAGAGAAGATTTCAAGGTCATCTTAAGACCTAGAGAAATTAAGTGACTTGTTTGAAGCCATAGGCTTCATTGACAGATGAAGACAATAACGCAACAATAAAAACTAAGCGCCAACATCTGTTGGATGCCCACCACGTGTCAAGTGCTAGAGTAAATGCTGTAAGTGAATTATCTAATTTAATCCTCATAGCAAATCTATGAGGTAGATTCTATTATATCCTCTAATAGCCAATTTGAATGTTTTTTCTACTGCCTTGCAAGACCTCTTGTTAATGTTTGAGGAATGATGATATGCTTAGTATTGATGTTAATCTTTTCATAGAAGTGAAATGACAGAATGCCAAGAATGTGTTTGTTTTTGGCATTTTTAATGTCAGTTATGTGATATCCATATTATAATTTACACACTTTCTTAACTTTATCCCAATATTATTGTGCTATCATCCTCTGACCATTGTGATTTGTTTTTCTATTTTATTCATAAGTCTGTAACTGAACCTGGGTAGTAAAAGCCAGTGGCTTTCATTAAATAATTCATTAATTCATTAAGAGATAATCATTGGTTGCATTTTTATTTTATGAAATCTGACTGGTATATGTTAATCCAGAGGCCTTTGCAGAATATGCAAAATAACCTGTTTCATGAGTTTGTGATACAAATGAGGTCATTTCTATTTCTAGTATTCAAATTAGTCTCTAGAGCCTTTACACACCCATTAGCAGAAACTCAAGTATCTCTCTTAGGATATCTCCAATTCCCCCACATATTTCAGGAAATCTGCAGACTTTCTCATTCAAAGCGATCAGTTCTGCTTCACACTTTGAGAAAAGAACTAAAAATCTGATCAGTTCAATGGAAGAAAGTTCCCTTGTTTCTGATGCAATCACTTTGCTCTTAGCCACATTTGTCATTGTAGAACACATGTGGACCCATATACTGGGATGCTAAATTTATCTGCTGCTGATATCACTGGTATTCTGGCAATGTTTTCTCAGGATCTAAAGGGCAGGAGGTATATTTACCAAATGTTTCTTTAACCACTACAAGCCTAAGTCCTAGTTCTGAAATTATTCCTACCATCTTGGATCTCAGCCCTGAAAGTAAGATCCCATGGTGGGAGGATGCTAGGGACAAGGGTGCCCGAAATTTGGGATCCCAAAATGTTGTTGTACAAAAATTGGTAGACACTAGAGTCAAATGACCTAAGGTCACCCCTGCCTCAACTTCTTAGTAGCTGTGTGATCTTTGGTCAAGTCATTTACTCTCCCAACTTTCCTGTGGGCAAGATGTGATTTCAAAAGTTGTTTTGAGTAGATTTATATGAGGCACACAGAAAAATTCTTGCTACAGTAATGTTGTTATTTTATTGTTACTAATAATAAATAGCATTACCTGAAAGCACAGCACTGGGAGAGGCTACTAGCTTGAGACAAACTGCCCACTGCCTTTGTGCCCCAATCCATGAACATACAGGTCTTGGCACTGAACTCAGTCATCATTTCAGTCATCCCATGTAGTAGAAAAGCACTGAGGTGCCCCTGAGGGATCTCTTCCTGTGGACCTCTGTTGCCTACCTCAATTCATGACAGACAATGTACGAGGATTGAATCTTAAAAGGAAAGTGGTGTAGGTCTTGATCCCTTTGTTCCTAAAAGGTTCAACGACTTCTATACAAATTTTTCTTCTTCATTCTCAGTGACCAATACTACTGATTAACTGGGTATAAGAGGGAAAATTCTTACCCAAAAAGAGTATCTTGCTATAACTTTTTACCGGAGCAATAATAAATACTTGCCTTACATTTACAATTGCAGGGTCAACCTTAGAGGAAACATTCTAAGCCAAAGAAGAATGCCTCTAAGGCAATTTTCTCTTTACACCAAGATAAACACATGGCTGGCCACTTTTAGAAAACAGTTACTTGCTTTCCTTTTCTTTTTTTTTTTTTTTTAATACTCATGTTCTGTCTAAATCATGTGCCTTTGGGGCACCTGGGTAGCTCAGTGGGTTAAAGCCTCAACCTTCGGCTCAGGTCATGATCTTAGGGTCCTGGCATCGAGCCCCTCATCGGGCTCTCTGCTCCCCACTCTCTCTCTGCCTACTTGTGATCTCTCTCTGTCAAATAAATAAATAAAATCTTAAAAAAAAATGTTAAATCATGTGCCTTGGTCCCTTCCTATTTCATACCTAATTATATAGGTTTGCTTTTTGTTTTTATTTTTTAACATTTATTTATTTGCGAGAGAGAGAGAGAGAGAGAACACACAAGCGGGGGTAAGGCAGGGGGAGAGAGAGAATCCTCAAGCAGGCTCCCTACTGAGCATGGAGCCTGACACGAGGCTAGATCTCAGGACACTGAGATCATGACCTGAGCCAAAATCAAGAGCCAGTTGCTTAACTGACTGAGCCAACCAGGCACCCAAGTTTGCTTTTTGATATGAAAATTCGTGGCTGTGCCTAAAGGAAGTGAGACTGAGAGCACAGAATTTTAAGGACAACAGAAATAAAATCCATAATAATAGAAGAATAACACAATATGCCTTTTGAAATCATATAGATCTTCACTATGCTATTGTTAACTCAGAGAAGGATAGATTAAAAATATCCACTCTGGAAAACCATCTGTAGTAGATAGGTCCCCAAAAGCTATTTATCAAGTTGCATTGCTGGTAATCTAATCACACCCTATGCAAACATAAAACTCCCTCAACATCACACCCTTTACTATGCTTGCATATAGTAATAATGTACCTAACACTGGGTCTGCGCATTGAGCAAATATTTAATCCACTCTATTTATTTCATGTTTTTAATCTATCTTTATACTATATGCATTCTTTGCCAGTGAGTACTCTGTTTTTGTTTTTTTTTTTAAGATTTATTTATGTGACAGAGAGATCACAAGTAGGCAGAGAGGCAGGCAGAGAGAGAGGGGGAACCAGGCTCCCTGCTGAGCAGAGAGCCTGATGCGGGGCTTGATCCCAGGACCCTGAGATCATGACCTGAGCCGAAGGCAGAGGCTTCAACCCACTGAGCCACCCAGGCGCCCCTATGTTGTCTCTTTTATATTAAAGGGACCAAAGTAATGAAAAACTTGATATAAACACTGTGTACCTCAGAATGTTGATACTAAAAACTAGAAAGTAATGATTGTACTTCATATCAATCTCATCATAAATTATAGTATAAGACAGAATTTATTAAAAAAAATACTTTTTGTTTTGAAGGACCAGGAAGAAAAGAATGTATCACACTTTTAAAAAATAGTTAAATTAACAAAAACCATTAGAATTTATATAAAGGGTGACTGAGATGAGATCTTCTGCCCTAAGATTCTAGGGTTCTCTCATCTAGTTATTTGAGAAGTGATTGTTGTTGGTTTATAAAGTATATTGCGGTCAGGACATTACTTTTAAAGGAAAAACCACATGATACTTAAGTGTGAAAAGTAGATGTGCATTACTTACAGTCTTTGCTTATGACACAACAGAGCATTGACATTACTTTAACAGTCTTTGTAGCGATGCTGCTATGATGCCATCAAGAGAACCAAACTTTGGTAGTCCAAGTTCATGGATACCCTATTATAATGCCATTATGGTAGGAAAATGATTTCAGTGAAAGTTAATGGAAACCACATTACACTGGTAAGAGATTTTATTGTAAGTCTACGAAGACCACATTATAATGGTCAAACAATTTCCCTGTAAGTCTATGAAGGCTGCATTAATAATGCCATTAGGAGAGCAAAACAATTTCAAATAAACTCTATGGGGACTCATTTCACTGTCATGATGGTGGCAAAATGATTTCAGGGTATGTTTATGGAAAACCCCTTACAATGCCATTATGACAGCATTACAATAGTAAAAAGAAATTATGGGGAGCCCATTATAATGCCATTATAATTCCATTACTTTGGTTAAAAGATTTCAGAGTAGTTCTACAGCAACACTACTACAATGGTAACAATTAGGTCATAGAAAATATCACAGTGGATGACACGTACAAGGAAAAAAGTCTCTATGTTTGGAAAGATTAGATTAATGTCCAGGAAAAAAATCAGGCCTATTAAAGTCTTACCTTACTGAGGTTGTGTAATATTATGAAAATTTCACCTCTAGATTATCCCATCTGTCATCAGGGATGGAGGAATTGTGATTTAAATTAAAAATTCAATCCCTTCTCTGTAAGTTATTTTTATTGGCCCTAATACATTACTACCCAGAATATGGTGTCCTTGGGGAACCTATCCTACCTGTGGACCTCTGTTATCTAGCTGCCACAGTTCCTTAAGGAAGACTTAACTTTGAGCCCCAAGAGGGAAGCAGTGAAGGTCTTGATATCTTTGTTCCCAAAAGATTCCTTGACCTTAACGCAAATTTGCTCAACTCCTCTCTGATCAAGTGGATGTTCAGAAACCAATTCATAGTTGGCTAATGTTCAAGGTTTTGCTACCACATCAGTCAAATTTAATCTCATGAAAATCAGTCTATTGTATGACTATGGATTATATCCCCATCTCCATCTAGCTGATCGATAAGCATGGGCTATTGACAAGAGTGTAAGATATGTAAGGAAGATAGTACATAGCTTAGTATGGTAGGCTGAATAATGGCCTCCCAAAGATGCTCATGCCCTAATCCCTAGAACCTGTGGATATGTTCTCTTCCATGCTAAAAAGGTGCTTGCCCATGTGGTTAAATTAAGGATGTTGAAACTGGGAAGATTACTCTGAACTATCAGGGTGGGCCCATATTTTTGCAAGAGTTCTTATGAGAGGGAGGCAGGATGGTCAAAGATAGTGAAAGAGATGTAAAGTGATATAAAGTGAAAGTGATGTAAAGGTAAAAGCACATATTGGTGAGATGAGACCATGACCCAAAGAATGCTGGAGGTCTTTACAAGTTGCAACAGGCAAAAAAAATAAATTTTTTTCCCTAGATTTCAGAAAGAAACTGGCCCTGCCAACACCTTGATTTTAGCTCCATAAAACTCATTTCGGACTTCTTACTATCAGCACTGTAAGAGAATACATTTCTGTTATTTTATACCACTACATTTGGGGTAATTTGTTAAAAAAAAAACAACAGGAAACCAATATACTCAGTAAAATGGATTTTTCATCTGCTACAAAATAAGCAAATTTAAAAACTTTGTTCTAATGATAAGACCAAAATTATCACATTATGTTCAACTTCTACAAGAGACAAAATACAATTATTTATTTTTAGTTATTCCCCCTTTTTTTTGCATGCATGTCTTTAGGTGTTGGATGTTTTACACTTGATCTTAGCCAAAAGGCCAAGAAGCAAGAGGTGCTGGATGTTTTAAAGATAATGGTTTTTTCCACCATTATCTTACTTTTCCTCTTGATTCAAGTCCTTCCAATAATGTCTTTCAAATAAGACATGTGGAAAAAGGAGAAATACTAGAAACTTTGAAAACATAAAGAATGATACTGGCATCAAGAAACATAGGAAACGTGGATGAGTATTTTAAACTCAAGGTATCTCTAGAAACATCTCACTCTACAAATATTTATTTTTTCTTTCCTGGCAAGGGATAGAATATATGCATATGGAGATACTTCAGGGGCTAAGAAACAGAAAAGATAAAAGGACAGAAGATCAGTTAGCCAGCTTGGAGTGAGGGTAGAGCAAGTTTGGCATGGCATATAAGAACCAAGAGTGCTCAGCAAGGGTCACTGTACTCATCCACACTTCCCAGCCTCCTTTGCATTTGGTCTGGGAACACAGAAGTGAGTTCTTGACAGAGGAAAATGTGCATAAAAGTGATGTGTCACTTCTCATTCAGAGCATTTAAGAGCCAGTGGCCTCCTACAACCAACTTGGAAGTCATATGATGACAAGGGGGCATGACAAAATGGAAGAAACTTGAATCTTTGAGTTACCAAATGGAAAAGAACTCTCTGCTAAACAGTGTTGGATACTTCTTTGCATTAAAATACAAAGATTTTAGAGTTTGTTTGTTGTGGTAACTAGCATTAATTACCTTAACTAGTAACAGATGGGGAATAAAAAGGGTAATTGAAAATTCTATCCCAGAGTTATTCTTACATTTGGAATGAACTCCATTTTTTTCCAGAGGTCACAGTATATTACCCCAAAATAAAAGCTATATAGATCTTTTTTATTTATTTAATTTATTTATTTTTAGATCTTTTTTAAAAAAGGTTTTACTTATTTATTCGAGAGAGAGAGAGAGAGAGAGAGTGAGAGAGAGAGAGCACGGAGTGGGGGGGGGGGTGGGGGGGAGGAAGAGAGGGAGCAGAGAGAAGGAAGAAGCAGACTGCCCACTGAGAAGGGAGCCCGATGCAGGGCTAGATCCCAGGACTGAGATCATGACCTGAGCTGAAGGCAGCTGCTTAACTGACTGAGCCACCAAGGTGTCCCAAAAGCTATATAGCTCTTAACTGCCACACCAACAAAAGAGAAAAGGCAATAGGAGATGGAAGTTAGAGATATGGTTATTCAAAAAGATAGATCATATAAAGAATTGATATCCTAGAATAGCATTATTGTGAGGCGGGATTAAAAAGGAACTTACTTTATACCTATTTTTCATTTAATTTTCTTAGATTTGGAGAAGGAATGAAGATAAAAACAAAACAAACTTTTTAAGAGGTAGAAGGGATTTCAAGAGCAAGGTCAGCTTGGGAAGCCTAACCTCAAAGGTGTTTGCACAGAGAAGGGGAATGAATATAGTTTAGTGTAATTGTGTGAGCTGATACATATCTAAACGACTAGTTTTCCAGTGGAAGGTTCATTTTAAGACATGTTAGTGAATTTCAAGCCCCAAGAAAAAGACTCCTACTTTACCAATATTCAAGAGCATGTGAGCATAAATGTTATGGCACTAAGCTCTACCCAACAAAACCTGGCCGTGGGCACAATTAGCCGAAGGCCTTCAGCTGTAGCACCTCTAGATCTGCTGTGTTGTCGGTGCCAAGTCCATGCTTCCCCCAGCCTACATCATGCCCAGGGATAGACTCTAGGAAGCAGATTTGCTAGGAAAACTCCTCATCGGGCTGGCTGACAATTTCTTGGAACTGCAATGAATCTGAAGTGTTTCCTATCCAGTTCCCCTGTCTTCCCATTCTCCTTGCACAGATGTTAGACAAGCATTGTGCCAGGGCACAGATCTTCTCCTCTTCTACTACCCTACCCCCTCAACCTTCACAGACTTTTCCAGCTTGTCATCCAATGTTTCTTAAAACACCTGGAGTGACACAAGTGACACTGGAAATTAGGTTCGAGGGCTAGCCTCCCTCCCACCCGGAGGGCAATGAGGAAACCCAGCCTGGGTTAGCTCCTGGCACAAGGTGACTGCTGCTTTTTTAATATCAGTTTTTTTAATCCAAAAATTACGTATTTGTTTACCTGTTTATTTTCTCATTTCCTATTCATGGGTTTGTCTGGCTGTTGGATAATCTAGACTTGCTGTGGACCAGTGAAGACCAAAACTACATCAGTGAGGTACATCAACAATTTATGCCAAACCTACTTTGTTCATATTCATTTTAGCCCAAAGAATCAAAAAGCCAGGATTCCTCACCGGCCCATCCCAAAGTCGTCTAGTAAATCATTTCATGAAAGTAAATCATTGCATGCACATATAAGCAGTATATGCAGATCTTTAACTTTCAAGGTTTATATCTTTCTGATACTGGTCTTAGGCGACATTTGAAAGAATTTATCTTATGATTCCCTCATACACAAGAGGAACAGAGCAAGCTGATATATGGATCAGTAAAGATGTTCTGGGTATCCTTACCTATACCAACTTCTGAACTTATAAGCAGGTGAAGTATAGTATCTTTTCTCATAGAAGTATCTATTCCTCGTCTCCCATGTTATGTTTAACTGCAAAACCTAGTTTGCAGTTATTTTTGTGGAGCATGCTGGTGTGGTGCTAGTTAGGGAAAAGGGAGAGGGTAACCAAAGGTACAGAACATTTGCCTTTGGATAGAATTTATTATTCGATTTAAAATTGTGTGAAAAGTCCCCACATGCAAAAGCTCAACAGATATAAGGCTTTTGCATATCTGTGTGTAGAGTGTGCACTCAATGAGTGTCTATTGTTCTTCAACAAAATTAACGAAGGCAATATTACATCCAGTGCCAAGAGTGTGCTAAAAATGTTCCTTTAAACAAATCCATAAAGGAACTGCTAGGGAAAAATGAATTGCCAAAATAAATGCAATTAAGTAAAGGTAGACAAAAGTTACTAAAAGATGGATTGGAAGATCATACCAAACCTGTCATATAAATCAATCTACTGGAAATCAGTGTGGAAATGTTCAAGATCATTGATATGGACTATTAAAAGTAACATAGCAATTGCTTAGGATTGTTGAGGCTTCTAATAAACTTGATCCAACAAAATTGTAGATAATCCATGTTAAAAACCACAGACTCATCCCTAGAGTTTTGTAAGACCAAAGCCATGTTTCCTATAAGGATTTATTAATGGTGCACTTGATAATACATATGGTTAGAAGAACAAAAATATGTTAGCATAAAGCAAAATAGAAAAGCAAAGCAAAACATCCTCTGGAAATAGAGTAAGTCAAATTTGAGGTTGTCACTATAAATATTCAAGACAAATTTCTCCTTGATTCTATTTCATACTTAAAAAATAAGGCATCACACAACATTCATGCACCCCCACACCCCAAATTTCCAAAATAATATTTTGGGTATTTTTGGTTCAGTGAAGTCTAAAACCGTTTTACTCTCTTCTCTTTTAGTATTAGAAACTATGTGCAATTTCAGAGATACTTTGTCCTTATGTTCCTGATTCATTTGCAATTAAAATGATTCAAAAAGTAACTTTTGACGTTTTTAGAATTTTTCCCCACAAAGAAAGGGAGGTCATGCTTTGCTAAGAAGGTATGAACTTGAATATTCAAAAGTTTAAGTTAGGTTTAAAATTTCAACCACAAAAACATTCACTGAGCTCTCAACTCAGAGAAATAAGTTCTCAAATTTTCTGTTTCTTACCTGCTAAACTTTCCAGGGTCTTAACAGGCATCTTAAGTAATAAATTCAAGCCTCTCTAAAGGTGAGAAATAACTGAATGTTGTGAAGACTGGGAGGCTATGTTCTAGATACATGTATCTCTGATCTTGGGTCTATGAGAAGGGATGGGATTATACTTGAGGAACAGACCTGGGCACAAAAATATAGCCTCTTGAGACCCACAGATACCACCTATACAGCTCCTGAATTCTGACAGATATTAAGATCTAGGTTCAGATGCATTCCCAAGCCACGTGGACTTACAGTGGTGCATTCTGAAAAGCAGACTCTGCCCTCAACATTTAAGATCCTACAGAAAATTATCCACAGCTAGATTCAGGTATACTTTGTACAACACTTAAGCTTGGTTCCAGTGAAGGCAACACTAGATTTATCTTACACTGTGTGAGGAAGAGTGAAGATCAAGTTGATCTCCAGAGAGTTTCTGACTCTGTTTTTCATGAGAAAAACCAGTAGTACACTCCTGAGAAAGGGTCAGATGGACTTCTACCTTTAAGGTGGACCCAAGTTCAGAGCTGAACTACAGCAGGAGAGCTCCCAGGCATCTACACTTTGCTCCTGTGCAAGGCTTACATTTTCCTGATTTTCCCAGGGTAGCAGAAGACACATAAATGGCCTGTTGCCCTGGAAACTGCAAAGTGGCTGCCACAGTACTTCCCCGGCATGTGTGGGGAGGTGGACAAACCCTACTTGACTGCCGTCATTATTAAATGCAGAAGGAGAAAATAGTAACAGTTAAGTGCCTCACAAAATGCCCTACTGTTTATACCCACTTCTGCCTTCCTAGTTGCTTTTAAGGGCCAGGGTTGGGACAAAGTCTATCTTTATTTTATACATAGTAGCAACCATCACTGACTAACTAGAGAGGTCAAGAAGTGTGGTCTGGAAAGGACACTGGATTGAAAGTTGCAAGATTTGGTGTTAGCCACAATCCAGTTTTATGACCTTTAGCAAGTCACATAAGTTGAGCCATTCCCAGTATTCCCATTTGAGGAGAAAAAAAAAAAAATGCCCTGGTGATCCTTTGATTTCCTCATTTCTGTACAAAAGTATGGTTCTGTGTTTCTAACTGGTGGCATAGGGATCAGTAGGAGTTACAGAATGTCCTTTACTAGTACATAAGCTATTTGCATAGAAAGATTAGACTGTGTCGTGCTGAAATTAAAATTTCATCCAATTTCCAGGTGTTTTAGTTCCATGAAAGGATGGAATTGGTGCTTCGGGGTCTACAAATAGATGTGCTGTTTAGGTCATCCTGGTAAAATATCTTGGTTGCATGTGACATGCAGGGGCCATAAGTGATGGGGAAACAGAGTCCAGTCGGTTCATCTCATGTCATACTTGAAAGATCATTTATGCATTTGTGCATTTATGCTTAAAACAGCTGACTCAGGAATGCTGTGACAGCTTTTAACTTAGAATTCTCTTATTTTTCTGGATTTCTGTCTCCTTCTTAATGGTATTTTAATGCAGTTTTTGTGTTCAATTATAATAGTGTTGCTAAATACAGTAGGTCTGATTCCACAGAAGAAGAATAGTTTTTTCAAAATCAGCATTTTCCTGCTGATTTGCCAGCTGTTTCAATAAATACTCATCTCCCAACTTCAAACGAGTATATTGCACTCTTACTAAATATAAATGCCATCCACAGCTACTGTATTCTGGCTTTTGAGTTCTCCTTAGACTCAAATACAAAATCTGCTCTTTGAGGGACCCCTTTCTCGACCATGTGCAGGTGATTTTGCTGACCCAGGTGTCCTAACAAGTAGTCAATGACTGTTTCTCCAATCATTTCCTCCCCATGTAGAGGGCTAAATATGAGCAAGTGATTTAGCACTGCCTCTTCCAGTTTTGCCATCTCTACTATTTCTATCTTTAAACTACAAGAAATGATTAGTCAGGGCAACTTAAATCTACAATAATAATCATACCATGTCTATTTCATACCTGTTTTTTTTTCCAAAAAGACTTCTGACCTACCCAGCAGGATATAATCAAATGTGTATTAGGCTCCA
This sequence comes from Potos flavus, assembly GCA_028534135.1. Taxonomy (NCBI): domain Eukaryota; kingdom Metazoa; phylum Chordata; class Mammalia; order Carnivora; family Procyonidae; genus Potos; species Potos flavus. The sequence goes on from CM052895.1 coordinate 56,648,154, forward strand.
ACCATAAATTCTTACTTTTGGACATAGTAGAGCAATAAGATATATATATATATGTGTGTATATATATATTCAATGTAAAGAAAGGGTATTATTAAAAATAAACTAAAATGGTAGTATCTAGCATCCTCAATATAAATTTTGTACTTTTATACACGAATATTGTAACAACTCCGGCTAAGGATCAGCAGGAATATCAGAGTATATTTTCGGCCGTACATTGTTTTTCTAACAGTTCTCACTGAGTTGTATGTGTGCATTTTTCTTATTTTTAATCAGCATTACAAGAAATCCAAGCGATTAAGCCTTTCAATATCTCCTAACAATAGTAAAAAGGCAGCTATAGTAATCACAGTAAGCATATTTGTTGGTGTTTGTATTTAGAAAAATACTAGTTGGTCTTTTATCTGACAGAAACTAAAGCTGGGGAATTGTTACAGAAACAAATGCAATTAAAAAGCAAAGTTGCCTCACTTAAAAAAAAAATTGTTATGCAAGTCTTTGCTTTCGAGTAAACAGTGCTATCCAACAGACCCGGGAGGTTAATGAGGGGATGCATGCTGGGTTCTCAGGTAGCAGCCCCCGCTGGTTGATCCTTGGACTGATAACAAGCCTCTATGGTAACTATGTCCCTGCAACCACAAGGGAGACTATTTTCCAATCAAACTATTTTCTTCCCCACACCTTCAGAAGATGAGAAAAAATGTGAAGCCCTAAGGTACTGAGCCCAGCATACTACATTCTTAGACACGTGGGTGGCCAAGAGCAAATAGCCAGAAAACTCTCTTATTTGGTAACATGTTGTTTTCACAAAATGACATTAGTGGCCCACCCTGAATTCTTGATACACAGACTATCAATACATAAGTGCCAACTTGAGGGGGCAAGAAGGCTAAATGCAAACAACCAGGTATTTACTAGATTTGGCCACTTTTGGTTGTTGGTTTTGTCAAAATAACTGGCCATTTAAATGAATTCAATCATTTTTAAAATCAGTTTGTGGATGCAGACACAGCCACAGTCTAACATAGTTGACATTCTTTTCCTTGCAGCTGGAATTAGAAAGTAGACACTTTTTTAGACTCTCATCCATTCATAGCCCATTTTCTTTGCATACTTTATGGTTTGAGATTTCTGAAATAAATCTTATATGCAATGTTTGATTTAAAAATGTTTTAAGTCAGTGCAATGGGAATTGTTTGCAGCATTTTCTGTGACTTTTATCAGATGATAGTCATACTTACATTGAATCATACACATTTGGAGACATTTTGAAGTTTGATATGAAATTTACAGATAAAACTTCTCATTTAGTGTAATTTTCACAGTTTATTCAGAAATTTTGGTAAAATCTGAAATTTGAAGAAGAGATGTCTTTCTGATTTTACAAAACAATAACTGATTAGAAATTTTTAAATAGCTCTACTTTTTCAACCATTTAGAATGCAAGTGTATTTCTTTATTCCACCCACTGTACTGTAACCTCTCTGAGGACAGGGACTTTGCCTATGGTTTTCATAGCTGTATTCGCAATGCTAGAGCAGTGCTTATCTAATTACAGAATGCCCCCACCAAATATATATTAAGACACTTCACAAAATGCTATTATGTGCACGACACATTCAAATGCCATGGCACCCTGCCTTGTTTCCATAGTGTAGTGGTTATCACATTCACCTCACAAATGCCATGACAGATTCTGGGGTCACCATACAAAAGGTATGCTTTTTGTAATAAGGGAGCTAACAGTCCAGTAAGAGAGATAAATAAAGACATGATTACAATATAGGATAAATATCACTACGTGTAAAGCACAGAGGAGAGACCCCCTACCCTAGAATAGGGGAATCAGAGAAAATTATCCCACGTAAATGATGTCCCTGCTAAGATTTTTAAGGATACCCAAGAGTTGACCAAATCAAGGAGCAACAGACTGATGGCTAGAGAAGTAAGTAAGGAGTTAAATCTTGAAAAGCCATGTGAACACAATTAAAAAAATAATAATAAGGACCATAATTTGAAGGGAACAAAACCACTCAAAGGTTGTTCTGGGAATATGGCATAGACGAGCTGAGGTTCAGAAAGACTGTGAACTACATTATGGAGAATGGGTTAGAAGAATGGCTGAAAAAACGGCTGAGGCATAGTGCAGATCTAAAACAGATGAACGGCTTGGGAGCTGGAGAGACTTAAATGGATTTGAGAGATACTTAAGAATCAGGATATAAAGAATTGAGACACTTACACGTTTAGGAATGGGATGAAAGCTGGTAGAGCTAAGGGTGATCCCCTGCACACAGCTGAGAAGACGGAGTAGATGGTGGTGCCACCAACAAGACGGACAATACGGAAAGAAAACTTTACAAGAAGTGGGTGCTTGGGAATCATATAATTAATTTAGAACATGTCGAACTTGAAATGCAGTGTCACACAGAAGTGCAAGTGTCCAGTAGAAAGTGAGAAATAAATATGTGGTCTGCACAGTGATGTAGGTTGACAGAAGGGTCTTGGAAGTCATCACATACAGATGAAGTGAGTCGTAAGAGAAGATGAGATCATGAGAAGAGAGCTGAAGATGGAACCAAGAAAAAGAAACAATCTAAATCAGAATTAACAAAAATGTAAGAAAAGAACATTTTAAAAGTCAGAGAAAGAAGTGAACTTTAAGGGGAACGGAGCTGCTGTCAAAAATGGCATTAAAATCAGGTAAGATGAGGACAGAAAAAAAGGTATTGAAAATAAAAATCTATCAGACTTGGCAATTAGGTGGTTATTGGTTAACCTCACAGAAACAGAATAGTGTGGTCAGTGGCCTGGAAAATAGAGAGGTTAGGAAGTGAAGGACAGACTCCTTTTTATAGACCTGGCTACAGCATGAAAGAAATCCAGAGGTTAATAAGGCACAGAAGATTTACAGAGCAGCTTTCCAGTTTTAGTCATGATTATTTGTTTACTCATTTGTTTCAATATTGGTTAGCAATAAGAGATTATAATGAAAAGAACAGAGTCTCTGAGTAGGTCTAAGTCAATGGGATCCAGGCTATAAGGGATGTTATTAGCACCACTGGAGGAGAGGTAACAGTTCTGTGAGATACTAGGGGAGGAATGATGTGTATGTGGGTACAGATAAACTAGCTGCGGGCGGGGGGGGGGGGCACCTCATGCCTTCCATTTGATCTTTGAAGTCAGGCTGATAATAGGGCAAGCTAGTAATGTTTTGAAATAACTCCTGCACAGAATGGGAGAAAATCTCTCTGGGGTGCATTTTATAATATAGCAGTGTAAGTTTAATGTTGTCCAGCTTTAGGTATTTTTTTCATTTTATGTTTAGTGGTTGTTTACCAACATCTACAATCAATGCAGCACGCCTGGGTGGCTCAACCGGTTAAGTGTCTGTCTTCGGCTCAGGTCATGATCCCAGAATCCTGGGATAGAGTCCTGCATGAGGCTCCCTGCTCAGCCTGGAGCCTGCCTCTCCCTCTTCTCTGCCCCCCACCCTGCTCATGCTCTCTCTCTCAAAGAAATAAATATAATCTTAAAAAAAATTAACAGTCAATGGTAATTTTGTCCAGATATACTATCTCTGTTACAATTCTTTCCTGGTGACCACCTGTGTAGTGCCTCTGGGTCAGAGATGGATGAAGAGGTAGTAAGGACAGGGGAAACAAGAGCAGGTTCACATTCGACTGACCTTGGCTTGGACACTGCTTTTCCATTGTTTGCAGGGTGAATCTGCTACCACCACTCTGAGCCTAAATTCTTCATCTATATCACAGAAATGTTAATCTCTGATGTCCAAGGTTTCACAGGGTTATTATGAGGATCAAAAGAGATCGTGTGTTTAAAATTCCTATATAAACACAAGCTATTCTCTTACAGAGTACAGATTATATTGCAGCAGGCATCTAGATTCAGGGAATAGTTCAACTATGTCCCATGCAATGGATATTTTCGAATCTACCAGAGCCAAAAAAAAACCCCCAAAACAAACAACAACAACAAAAAATACGACTCATTTGGATGGATAATCCCTTATTTCTGTGAAAAAAAATTTAACTAAGGCTTATTTTTTACTAGAAATTAAAAATTTTTTCATTAAATTCATTAAATTAAATTCATTAAAACCAGAATTATTTAAAAGTACCAACTGTTTTGAAGAACATCTAAAATTTGCCTCAGAACAAGTTCAGGAATGATCGCCAATTGTCTACAAACCTTTAATTCTATCATCTTTGATTTACTGCTAGATGTAATACAGTTATTACACCTGATATAACAATAATTACAGTTATGCTTAGAGCTAATTAAGTAGTCATCTGTGTCCAAGCACCGTGTTAAAAAGTGATATTCACAATAATCCATGAAATTGGGGATTCACCCATTACAGATGAGAAATCTGACATTCAGAGAGATTAAATAAGTTTTCTTTTAATATCATATCTGAGTAGATTTGAGCTAAGTTCTTCCTCATCCTGATATTCACTCTCTAAAACATGGCACTTTGCCTCTGAACAGTGCATATCCATGTATCCTGGTATAATATGCTCCTGGAAGACAGAGTATACATTTAAAAGACACAAGTGGAGCGAGTGGAGCAAGGCTAGGGGTGTGAAAGGGGCAAAGGAAATAGGAAAAAAAAATACATAGTACTGGACATCCACAATTACTACTACCTGGTGGGAGATACTGAATGTACATCCAGATGTTGGATTTAAATATATTTACAAATTTATTAGATATAACCACGTTCATACGTTGAGTATTCTCATATATTCACTTCAATTTGTGCCTATTCACTCAACTTCACGACCATGTATCTAAATACTTCCCGACACGTGTAGGCGTCACAAGAATGTCCCTTCAGACCAAGTCAAAAACCATACTCCTATATACCCTGACCACCTGCCTCCCCACATCAATTCTTCTCCTCTTATATAACATTTGCAGCAATTGATATTTGCTAAATAGCTCTAGTTTATTCACCATTATCTAATCAGTAAAAAATTCATATACTTGTACTCCTTAAAAATCTACATTTTTCAGCTTTCATAGTACTACTTTCATTCAGGCTTTCATTTTCTTTTATCTAGACCATTGAAGTTTCAGTTTATTCAGTGAGTATTTATTGAATACCTATCATGTATCAGACACTGCTCTTGACGCTAGAGATACAGATAAAATCTTTGTCCTTCTTGAGCTTACATTTGGTGAGAGAAAAAGGAAAATAAAAATAGGTATAATAAATAAGGTATATTTATAAGGTATAATATATATATTTACAAGGTATAATAAATAAATATACATGTTAAAAGATGAAAAATGCTGTCCGATCCCATTGTTTTTATCCATCACCTGCCACCGGAGTAAATGCTCAACAGGAATAGCATTCCAGAAAGAAAAACCTACAAACTTCTGCTGTTGTAGTTTAGTTTCCTTTTTCAAATCTCAATTATTTTCTTAAATTTCATAAGCTATTTTTTTGTTCTTCCACTGAGTGTTCTGTTAAACTAGCCAGTTTTTATGCTTTATGAACTGCTAAAAATATGAGTGAGGAATGAGTCTCAATCCTTTCCTTTTCTCTCCCATCTTCTATAGAGAGCTGGCTGTTTGTGCTTTGTATGCTATATTCTGTTTCTGTGAGAAGCTCAAATTTTGAAGTGTTTCAATTTTCAGGCCAAATTGTTAGTCCATGAATGGCACAGGTGTATTCTTTCTAGAAATTCTAAAATATTGGGAAGGGCGATAAGAGCAAAGATCTAAAAATAGTATCGAGGATTGTCATTCACCAAGAGAAATTCTTTGACAAGGAAGGCTTAGTTTTATTGTTATTTCTATGGTTACCATTTTCATCCCAGAGATTAAAAAAAGAGACCAGTTCTTTTGCAAATTTTTTTCACTTTTCCCGCAGGGAGAACAATCTGTTTCCTTCTGATTTTCTGTTACCCTGTTCTTTACTCTTCTCTTAAACTGTTCTTTGAAGTTATAAAGTCCTATTTCAATTACATAAGACCGTTTAGATATAGATAATGTGGTATAGACCTTTAACTTCAAACACCAAAACGAGCATAACAAAAAGATGCAGGTCACAGGCCAAAAAGAAATTCTGATATTCTGCTTGAATTAGAAAAAAAATTCTTGTCTTAGAAAATTTAAAGAAAAGCATTTAACAAAATGGCCAAGAAGTAGCAAATACTACTTACGAGGCTGAGAGACTCAAGTAAATAGTGCATAATACAAAAATGTTAAATTATTTTTGCATTTTATAATGTTTACTGAAGAAATAAGACATCCAGAAATTCAAAGAGACTCTAAATATATTGAGATATGTTAACTAGCCTTTAAATTTCCTGTGAATTGCACATTTAATTCTGACAGGGTGATAATTTAAAAAAAAAAAAAGGAAAAAGAACTTCAGTGTTGATACACATTGGTAAAACAGCCAGGACTGTATTTTCCCCAATTTGGTCTATTCACTCACCTTAAATCTACAAGCCCTAGACATTAAAAGAGCAACAGGTAACACATGATTTGAAATTAAAATCATATAGCAATCCACTTTATAATTAGTGCCACAAAGAGCATCTTGCTTAATTCAAATCTCAAACTCCAAATGCTGTCTTCCTTTCTCGCACAAAATAGTACAAGGATTTTAGCTAAATCCTTTATTTTTGCTAAAATCAAATATTGGCTTGAAAATTATGTATTCAGATCCCTTTTCAAAGTTTATTTTTATTGTGAAATTGTTCAGACAAAAATAAAGACTATCAGACCCTATTTATTAAAATATATGTTTGACTGCATTCTCCCTTTCTTCACAACAGAAGATAGGATCAAGCCCATCTTAGATTCTTATACTGTAAAAATAAGAATGGTGATTTCCAAAGTGTTCAGAGCTTTTTAAATTTTATGAAGTACTTAACACAAGTACATATAAACAACTGAGTTGGTAAAAAACAAAATAAAATAACCCTATTCTTTGTTTTTGTTAATATTCTAGCCACTAATAAATGTGATACTCACCTATTCAACCCTGACCACAACATACTCAAAACGCAATGCTGATTATAAATGTAAATGTCTCGTGGACCCTGAGTCCTATTCTCACAAAACTCACCCCCAGCAGGGAAGTCTCCATAATATAATATATGGCAATATATGGAAAATACCATGATACTTATGCAAACACCATGCTATCAGGAGTTTGAGGAAAGGAAAAATATTTTTAAAATAATATTTTAAGTCTAAATATTTTTAGCAACTATTAAATTCCTCAGATTTGCTTTGCTATTTAAGTCCTTCATTTTTCATTAACTTTTGGGTATTTAAAAAGCCAAAAAGAATTCTTCAATTAGTTTATGATCAAATGTGAAATCTTGTTCTTCAGTATCTTCATTATCCTCTGTTGGATACTGCGAGAGCGCAAACTAATATTCTTTCAATTATTACCTTAGTTTCCATATCTCATTAGTACTCGCTTCCCTAAACACAAAGAGTCCAAAGTTAAATGTCATCCTATGGCTCTTTAAGGCACTGCAAGAGGAATGTCAGCTCCAGAAGAGTATTGCCTTGATTCAGAATGTGCTCGGAAACACAGTGAGACTTGGGGCATATTTACAGTCTTCCTCCTTCCCACCCCCCATCCAAGGCAAGGCTTTTAAGACCTACTGATGAAACTCTCCCAGAGCTCAAGTTGTTGCCTGGTTCTAACTTTACCAACCCTTGGAAGCTGGCTCTCTCAGACCACTTGGGAACCACTGTATTTAGGTCACTCACAAGCATGACTCATAAAATACTACATAATACTCTGATTCAGCTTCCTAATGTGCCTCATGGACTTCTAAGGTGTAGCTCAGAGACCAAGATCTGATTTTTAAGTTATGTGCCTTTGAACTTACCAATATGTCATGAAGGCTTTCTTCATTTTCACTTTGCTTTTACTTTTATTAAAATATATCTATGTATTTTTTCTATTCCCCTACTTTCAATCAAATAACTGTAACAGTTTATAATAATGTTACATAACAACTAACTAGCGTTAGTAAGAGATGAAATGGAGATAAAACATGTAATATTTCAGGAGCAACTAACCATCTACAGATGTGTGTTTTTATCATTCTCTGAGTGGTAGGCAGAGTAGTACCCTAAGCCAGTACTTGCTGTATGGTGAATATGTTTTTAGAATACCTCAAGAGAAAGACTGGGCAAATGACATTACATTCACTGATTCACAAAAGGAGCTTTATAAATATTCCCTTAACATATGAAAAATGTCCAGACATGTTGGAATTAAAGTATTTTAGATTAAAGCAAAAGTATTTTTGTCTGCCAAACATTTCTTAGTACTCATTGTTGGCAAGGGTACAGTGAAAAAAGTACTCTTGCATATTCCCGATGGGACTGTGAAATAGATCAATTCTGGAAGGCTAGTTGCCATTTGTATCAAGAGCCTTGATAGTCATATGTAAAATGGGGGAAATTGCAAAAAGCATTCCATTCTCTTTTCTTCTCTTTGTACTTGGCCCTACATAGTTCTTATATGCCTTTTATAGGGTCTTACTTTCCATTTAATGGAAGGGTTTCTACCAGAATATTTCAACAAAACTTGAGGATGATTGTCATGGATTGTGAAATCAGAATAGTTAGTCCCATGACACATGGATATAGGACTAGAATATGATTTGGGGTTATCTCCCATTAGGGAAAGGCTTATGTGTGGAATAGTTGATTATATCAATTGTATGTTGGAGGAGAAAGGAATTTTGGTCAGCCAAAAATTAGATAGTAGGCAAATTAGTTGTTGATTATAACTGATAGTGTTTTTGTTTATTTTTTTGTGTGACCAGCATCATTTATTGAAGAACTCTATGGTATAAAGCTCTACTAAAACCACACTATGGTATGAATTTCTGGTAATTCACTTTATGGAGAGAACATGACCCAAATTAGGCCAAATATATTCTCTTTTCCAAAAATGTAATCTTTTAAAAAAATTATTTATTTACTTGAGAGAGAGAGCGAAAGAGAGAGCATGAGAAGGGAGAGGGTCAGAGGGAGAAGGGAGAGGGTCAGAGGGAGAAGGAGACTCCCGGCTGAGCAGCAAGCCCTATGTGGGACTCGATACTGGGACTCTGGGATCATGACCTGAGCTGAAGGCAGTCGCTCAACCAAGTGAGCCACCCAAGTGCCCCTCCAAGAATATGAAACTTAAATGGAGGCACACAGGGATAGAAAACAAACTATTTGGCACTGAGTCCCTTAATGGCCAGCCCTTAAGAAACCCTCCATTTATTTCTGCTGCAGAGGTCGCAGGGATTTCTCTTGCTATTAAGACTGAAAGACTACAACTTACTTTGTTCTGTGAGTTACACAATATTCTTCCAACAAATCTTTTTCTTATTTAAAAAAGAAGGAAAAAAGAATGAAGGAAGAAGGAAGGAAGGGAGTAAAGAAATTTCTCATAACTTTGACCTAATAATTTCATTCCTAGGAATTTTCTTAAGAAAAATATGAGATGTCAACTTAAAAATGCACATATAAAGTAAATTTACATTGGTGAAAAATAAGAACTAATGAAAGGAGCATATTGGAATACTATACTATTAAAACAATTATTTTAAGTAATATTTTATAACAGTGGGAATGATTACGGTAGTCATAACAAGACAAAGCAACAACCAGAATGTAAGCTATATATTATATAATCCCAGTGAAACACACACATACATAGATAATCATGTAATGTTAGGAAGAGAATCTACTACGTGCTGACAGTGGTTATCTTTGGGGTATAGAATTGTCTTATTTATCAACTTTAATGAAGTATTTTTTCAAATGAATTATAACAAAGTCCCCATAATTTTTCTTTGTTTCCACATTCTATCTTAATGAAAAAAAGGCAAATGTTACTCAGTTATTAAAAAAAAAAAAGAAAAACTATGATTTAGATGCCATAACTTTCATAATGAGACTGTGAACTTTATAGACTTCTGTTTCCAATCAATTTCAACCAATTCAAAAATCCAGAGTAATTTTCTCTTCTATGTAGTTGGGCCAGAGGTAAGGAAGTTGGCGGGGCATGACTATATACTAGAGTTCCAAGACTTACCCTCTGTATGCCACTCAATTCACTTATTACAAATTATTTTATACCTTTCATACTCTATATGGTAGTTCTTTATGACCTCTGACCACCAACTTCCTCGTTCTACCTACCTACACACACTATTACTCATTCTGGCTATGTGAAATTCAAATTCAAGAAAGGTAATCATAATATAAAATTGTTGATTTTTTTTTCTGCTGTTTAATTTCAGTGTTGCTACTATAATGTTTTCTTTTATTAACTTTATTACATAATGCATTAAAGAAAACTTTTCTGGGAACACCTGAGTGGCACAGTTAAACATCTGAATCTTGGTTTCGGCTCAGGTCCTAATCTCAGGGTTGTGAGTTAGAGGCCCTTGTTGGGCTCTGTGCTCAGTGCAGAGTCTGCTTAAGACTCTCTCTCCCTTTCCCTCTGCCCCTCCCTGCCCCGTGTTCGTTCACTCTCTCTCTCTCTCTCTCTCTCTCTCAAATAAATAAATCTTTAAAAAGAGAGAGAACTTTCCTGAAAACCACTATTTATAATACCAATCCTTTAAAAATGTGTTTTACATTAAACCAATTGGAAAAATAATCTTTGGGGAAAAATAAAGATGAAAACTTTTTGTACTCAGCTTATATTGCATTACTTTGCACATTCACTTACATGATTGTAAGTGCTCTTATGCTATTTGAGTCTATTATCTCAACTGGACTGTCTATTCTTTAAAGGAAAGAACTATTATTCTATTCTGTTTCCCCTACACAGTACTTTACACAATATCTTATATACATCAGTGGCTTAACACGTTTTCTAGTCTACTTTATCATTTTTTATACCATGATTCAGAATTTTATAGTAACTAATTTTTTTTCTTTTAAAGATTTATTTATTTGAGAGAGAGAGCTATCACAAGTAGGCAGAGAGGTAGGCAGAGAGAGAGGAGGAAGCAGGCTCCCTCCTGAGCAGAGAGCCCAATGTGGGGCTCTATCCCAGGATCCTGAGATCATGATCTGAGCCGAAGGCAGAGGCTTTAACCCACTGAGCCACCCAGGCGCTCCCAGTAACTAATTTTCAAAGAGCCATTAACAACAGTACCTGTGGAAACAGTGAGTACTGAAGCAAACCAGGAGGTAATTTTTACCTGTTCCCAGTCTAAATAATCTACTGATATTATATATGGGTCATTTTAGTTTGTCTAATAATGAGTTTATCTTGACTTCAAACTTTGTCTCTACAAAATACAGTATTTTAGCATTTAAATCTAAAAATTGGATCTAAATTAAACCAGGAGAATATGACCTCTAAAATTCTGTTTATTGACCTCTTATTTTGAATGAGTTGCCATTTGAAATAGATCAGCCTAAGATGAAATTGTGTGAACCAATTCATTTCAATGAAAAGAAAATTTTTTTAAACAATCCCTTAATTTGTACAGTAAAACTCAGCTATTCTACTATTTATCTAAAAAAAAAAAAAGTGAAGAATACAACACTCCTCCCTTCTACCTCTCTCTCTCTACCCATAGCTATACACAAATACAGGTAAACATATGTATTCTTTGCTTGTCTTAAAAAATGAAATGGTAGACTTAAAAAAATTGTTACCTTAAAAAGGAGAGCAACCACAGAATGAAAGGATAGAGACAGAACACAGAACTCCAAGCTATACCTACTTTTATATAGTTGACTTTGAATTCATGTAAATCTTTGAACATAATTTATAAAACAAAGCCAAACTGACAGAAATGCAACCAGTACCTAAAAGTCAAAAGCAAAATGAAACAAATAAACCAAATGACATAGTGTACTGGTGGTACAACATCACAGGGAAAAACTGTTTTAAGTAGCTTTCAACAGTGATTTTGACAGAACTTGGTAGTATGTATCTTAACGACAAAAAGGTATTTGGGAGAAAAACCAAACTTAAGCAGCTTTCACTAATATTGTTTTTAAACCACTATGTTGAGGTATGATTGACATATAAAAAGCTGTACATATTTAATGTATACAACTTGATGAGTCTGGGGATAAGTACACATACACCTTTGAAACCATCACTGCCATCAAAGATATAAACATATCTTTCATCTCCCAAAGTGATGTGTCCTCCTGCCCCCTGTATTGTTATTATTTTGTGTATGTGGTAAGAGTATGTAACAGAAGATACGTCTTCTTAGCAAACTTTAAATAAATAATACAGCATTGTTAGCTCTAGAAACTACACTGTGTAGTAGATCTCTGGAACTCATTTGCCTAATGTAACTGAAATATTATACTCTTTAATCAACATCTCTTCATTTTCCCTTCCCTAGCCCATAGTATTCTCTGCTTCTACAGATTTGACTATCTTATATTCCACATATAAGCAAGATCATACAGTGCTTGTCAGTAATCATATTGTTTATGGTAATGCTAGTAGTGTTATTCTGAGCCTGTCAAATGTATATAATGAGATAAAGCAAATAAGTAATTAAATTGTGTCATTTACACCTTGGATTTTTAGTAAGAAGAAAGGAGATACAGATAATAATAGAAGTTAATTAAAAAAAAAAAGTAATCCCAAATTTGAATTGGAAGTACCAAGATGAGCCCATGTTTTTTTTTTTCTTAGCTAAAAAAGCCTAGAAAGAGCCAAGTTAATAGTGTTGGGCATCTCTAACATTTGTATCATGCTCTCTGAATATCACGTCCTCACTTGGAAAAGTGGCCGAGGGGAGGACACCAGACACAGAGGCATCAAGTGATGCCCTTAGAAATCCACTGGGTTTGAAACTCTTTTTGTCTGCCTCCACTGTGTAGCAGCAATCCTAAGCCCACAAGGGTTAGTTACCTATATCAATACAGAAAATCCTGTCTTTGTAGTTTATAAAACAAGAGGCAGTCAGAGCTTCAAGTTCAACAGAATTTGAAAAAAAAAAATCCTCTGCCCTACACATGAAAAAGAGAATCTCAAATTTGGTAGAACCAAAGACTGTGGAGCTGAATCAAAAATTTCACAACTGAGTCACAGGGAAAATGATGGAAGGGGCCAAGCATATTTCAACTTCTTTCCCCAATTCCCATATATTCTATTAAAGATATAGTACCTGATAGTGGCCATGAGTTGAGGACATATACCAACTCATAGAAGACAGAGCTAAAATCCCAGAGCTGATGCCTTAAATGAGCATTTTGCAATGTTCTATTAGGCCAGCTGCTTCTGGGTAAGCAATATATATTAAGACCAGTGAATATCTTGTTCTAGGGCATATCATAACACCTCCTTTATCATAAAATTGGTTATTTGGGCTGAAGTTACATTGTGTGGGTACTTATCATGTTGAGAGATGAGACATCCTGGTAAGCCCTAGTAGTCATGATGGCAACATTTCAGGAGTAGAAGGAAATCAATATCAAGTGTATGGCAAGGATCAATCTGGTGAGGATTCATCACTGTAGGATAGATGGTACTGATGTAACAAAACTGCCACAAAGTGGCTGACTAATCCACCTTGAGAAATGCTACTGTATTGAGTAGTCAGAATCCATTTCTGGTAATGGCAAGTCAAGACCTCAGCAATGGTAGTAGCGTCAGGCTCATTGAGAAGTAACGCATACTATTGGGCCCACACAAAGCCTTCTGCTGTACCATCATGAACACACTCTTTGCGGGCCCACTATATCTGCAGTAGAATGTCCCTCTAGTTTTTAAGAGCCTCTCTACAATTGAGGCTCAGGAATGCATTAACATAAAATTCTATTATGCCCAATTCCACCAGCTGATCTATACACTTCTCCTTTAGACATCCTCAGACCTGCTCCTCTAATTTTGTCCCTTTAACGGCCCTAACCAAATCATTTACCACTAGACAGCAGTCTCTGTATATCTGCATTTCAGTCTGCTTATTCTTGTATAAAAAGCAAATAACTAGGTTTCTGCTCATAGTTCTAGGCACTGAAGGATTACTTTTTACCTCTACGAATCAGAGTGAGCCCAAAATATGACAACTGTGCACTTTGGGCTAGTACTGTTCACATGGGTCTAACACCAACATACTGAATAATTTACAGATTAAATCCTCTAATAGTGCCACTTTGCTTTAAAATAATGAGGGGGGAAATTATAGCTAGCAACTGGGCAAGGTATAGAAGAAACAAGATCGGGCCTAAGTTGATAATTCTTAAAGCTGATCAATGGCTACAAAAGTGTGTCTTTTACCATTTTCTCTACTTTTTATTTATTTTTTTAAGATTTTATTTATTTATTTCACAGACAGAGAGAGATCACAAGTAGGCAGAGGTAGGCGGCGGGGGGGGGGGGAGGAAGAAGGCGCCCCGCCAAGCAGAGAGCCCGATGCAGGGCTCGATCCTAGGACCCTGAGATCATGACTTGAGCAGAAGGCAGAGGCTTTAACCCACTGAGCCACCCAGGTGCCCCGTTTTCTCTACTTTTATACGTGGTTGTAATGTTTCATAATCCCACATTAAAATAAAATTCCCACTACTAAGCTCTGGCAAGCATGCAGTGAAGCTGCATATGCAATAACATGGGGAAACATCATCATCTTAGCAGTTGGTATGATAATTCTTTCGTAGAGAAAGATTCACTTTGTAGAGAAAATAACAATCATTTAAATAAAATACTTAGTGCTTAGTGATACAGCCACTCTTTACAAACTTCAGTAAAGCTACAAAAAAAAAAAAAAGATTGATATATTCAGATTTTCTGGGAAATCCGATTAATGAATTCAGTTTTGAATTAAGGTTAGGGAGGTGCCAAAATACAATCAGCCAGAGCAGGAAAGGATGACAGCTGGCAAATGGTTTACACAACATGACAGGTAGTCTCTAAAGATGGGTATCATTAATTCATTCCCTTTGTATATATACTTGCTACTTTGTCATCCAGAAGGGAATATATTTCCCCCTCCCTGACCTGGTCTGGCCTTGTGCTTTGGCTTGACCGACAGACTGTGACAGTTCCAATCTTAGCCATAAGGTATTGCAGCTTCTGCTATCTCTCTGGGAAGAAATCAACAACATTATAAGAAATGTGAAGGTCCTGAAACCATCATGTTGTGATGAAGCCCAAGCTAGGTACATGGAGTGTCTACATGAAGGAGAAACCAGGAACCACACACATAACCTGACTCCCAGACCAACATCTGAGCCAGTCCCTAATCATTTGAGCAATATCAACAGAGGCTCCAGACTTTATGAGCAGAGACAAAATGTTCCTGCTGTGCCATGTCTGAATTCCTGACCCATGGAGCCATGATTAAATAATTGCATTTTAACGTAGTGTTTTGGGGGATAGCATACTATGCAAAGAGTTCCCAGAGAAAGATGGTGGAGAAGAGACCTAAATTTCGTTGGGTCCCAGGAATTCAGCGAGATAGTTATCAAACCATTCTGAACAAATACAAACTCAACAGATCGAAGAGAAGAAGAGCAGCAATTCTAGGGACAGAAAAGTGACCACTTTCTGGAAGGTAGGACGTGCTTGGAGAACTAAATCCGAGGCAATGTACTGGAAGATAGAATGCGGGGGGGAGGGGCCAGCCCCAGGCAAGTAGTTGAGCAGCGGAACCCAAAATCAGAACTTTAGAAGTCTGCCCCACTGAGGGACGTCGCTACAGAGGCTAAGTGGGGGGGGGGGAGGGGAGGGGTTGGAGCCCTCATGGGCACAGTGTGGTCTCAGGTCCCTCGGGGTCACAGAAAGAACGAGGGTACCTTAGTGTGGCAGAGCTCCTAGGTATCAGGAGTGGGAAAGCCGTCTGCAAAGATAGAGCTGAGAAGTGGGCTCTCAGCTTGCAGTTGCCATAAACTGTGATCTCCGGCACAGCTGGACCACTAGTCTTTGAGCAGGGACCCCACAAGTGGCAGGTCAGGGGAGATTTACCCTCCTTCCCCGGGGAAAGTGGCACAGAGTGAACTGCAGGAATCTGCTGGGTTTAGAGAGTTCAAACTGGGTTGTATGCCAGAGACAGAAACACTCAGTCACAGGTCGGGCGAGCCAGGAGTGCAGTCGGAGACCAGGGAGATGGGAGTGACTGACTGCTTTTCTCTGAGGGCTCACTGAGGAGTGGGACCCCAAGCTCTCCGCTCCTCTAGGGTGGAGATTGGGAGGCCGACATCTTCATTCCCATCCTCCAAAGCTGTACGGAAAGTGCTCAGGGAACAAAAGGTACGAAGAGCAAAACCGAGCAGATTACTTAGCCTGGCCCCTGGCAAGGGCAGTGCAATTCCACCTTGGGCAAAGACATTTGAGAATCACTACAAAAGGCCCCTCCCCCAGAAGATTAGCAAGAACACCTAGCCAAGACCAAGTTCACTGATCGATGAAAACAGCAGAACTCCAGAGCTAGGGGAATACAACACATGGAATTCATGGCTTTTTCCCATGATTCTTTCGTCTTTCAAAGTTAAATATTTTAAATTTTATTTTTTCTTATTCTATTTTTTTTATTTTTCCTCTTTCCTGTTTTAACCTTTTCAACTATTATATCTTATCAATACCTTTTTAAAAATCTTTTTAAATTTTCATTGTTACAATCATATGCTAGCCCTTCATTATATTTAACCTTATTTTTTGTACACATGTAGGTTTTTCTTTAAGGGCACCTGGGTGGCGCTCTGCCTTCGGCTCAGGTCATGATCTCAGGGTCCTGGGGTCGAGCCCCACATCAGGCTTTCTGCTCAGCAGAGAGCCTGCTTCCCCCTCTCTCTGCCTGCCTCTCTACCTACTTGTGATCTCTCTCTCTGTCAAACAAATAAATAAAATCTTAAAAAAAAAAAGGTTTTCTTTCTTTAAAATTTTGGGATACAGTTTCTTCTAACAGATCAAAATATACCCTAAATCTAGCATATGGCTTTGTTCTAGTCTCCAGGCTGATCACATCCTCTCCTTTTCTTACTTTTTTTTTCCTTTTCAACCAACTTATCAATTTCTTTTTTAAAATCTTTTTTTATTTTTCATCTTTACAGTCATATTCCATCCCTCCATAGTGTTTATCCTTATTTTTGTACATATATGTTTTTCTTCCTTTAAAATTTTTGGAGGCAGTTTCTTCTAACAGACCACAATACACCCAAAACGAAGTGTGTGGCTGTGTTCTATTCACCAGTCTAATCATACGTGTGTGTGTGTGTGTGTGTGTGTGTGTGTGTGTATGTACATGTATACGTATAAATACACACACACACACAGACATATATCTATATATATATGTATATATAGATATATACATATATACTTTTTATTTCCCCTTTCTTCTCCCCCCCATTTTTGGGTATCTTCTGATTTGGATAGTGTATATTTTTCTGGGGTCGTTGCTACCCTTTTAGTATTTTGTTCTCTCATTCATCCATTCTTCTTGGGGTAAATGACAAGGCAGAAAAACTCACCTCAAAAAAAGAAAAAGAGGCAGTACCGACAGCTAGGGACCTAATCAATAAGAACATTAATAAGACATCAGAACTAGAGTTCAGAATGACAATTATAAAGATGCTAGCTGGGCTTGAAAAAACCATAGAAGATGCTAGAGAATCCCTTTCTGGAGAAATAAAATCCCTTTCTGGAGAAATAAAAGAACTAAAATCTAACCAAGCTGAAATCAAAAAAGCTATTAATGAGGTACAATAAAAAATGGAGGCTCTTACAGCAAGGATAAATGAGGCAGAAGAGAGAAATAGTGATATAGAAGACCAAATGATGGAGAATAAAGAAGCTGAGAAAAAGAGAGATAAACAACTACTGGACAACGAGGGGAGAATTCGAGGGGTAAGTGGTACCATAAGATGAAACAATATTAGAATAATTGGGATCCCAGAAGAAGAAAGAGAAAGGGGGGCAGAAGGTATATTGGAGCAAATTATAGCAGAGACGTTCGCTAATTTGGGGAAGGGAACAAGCATCAAAATCCAGGAGGCACAGAGAAGCTCCCACAAAATCAACAAAAATAGGTCAACACCCCGTCATCTAATAGTAAAACTTACAAGTCTCAATGACAAACAGAAAATCCTGAAAGCAGATCGGGACAAGAGGTCTGCAACATACAATGGTAGAAATATTAGATTGGCAACAGATCTATCCAGAGACCTGGCAGGCCAGAAAGGACTGGCATGATATATTCTGAGCACTAAACGAGAAACATATGCAGCAAAGAATACTATATCCAGCTAGGCTGTCATTGAAAATAGAAGGAGAGATAAAAAGCTTTCAGAACAAACAAAAACTAAAAGAATTTGCAAACACCAAAAGAGCCCTACAGGAAATATTGAAAGGGGTCCTCCAAGCGAAGAGAAAGCCTAAAAGTAACAGGCCAGCAAGGAACAGAGACAGTAAACAGTAACAGTCACCTTATAGGCAATACAATGCCACCAAATTCATATCTTTGAATTGTTACCCTGAATGTAAAAGGGCTAAATGCCTGAATCAAAAGACACGGGGTATCAGAATGGATAAAAATACAAGACCCATCGATATGCTGTCTGCAAAAAACTCATTTTAGACCCAAAGACACCTCCAGATTTAAAGTGAGGGGATGGAAAACAATTTACCATGCTAATGGACATCAAAAGAAAGCTGGGGTCGCAACCCTTATATCAGATAAATTAGATTGTAAGACAAAGATTATAATAAGAGATGAGGAAGGACACTATATTATCCTTAAAGGGTCTGTCCAACAAGATCTGACAATTTTAAATATCTATGCTCGTAACATGGGAGCAGCCAATTATATAAACCAATTAATAACAAAATCAAAGAAATACATCAACAATAATACAATAATGGGGGGGGGGGAGTTTAACACCCTCCTCACTGAAATGGACATATCATCTAAGCAAAAGTCAACAAGGAAATAAAGGCTTTAAATGACACACTGCACCAGATGGACATCACAAATATATTCAGAACATTCCATCCCAAAGCAACAGAATACACATTTTTCTCTGGTGCACATGGAACATTCTCCAGAAGAGATCACATCCTGGGTCACAAATCAGGTCTCAACTGGTACCAAAAGACTGGGATCATTCCCTGCATATTTTCAGACCACAATGCTTTGAAACTAGAACTCAACCACAAGAGGAAAGTTGGAAAGAACTCAAATACATGGAGGCTAAAGAGCATCCTACTAAAGAATGAATGGGTCAACCAGGAAATTAAAGAAGAATTTTAAAAATTCATGGAAACAAATGAAAATGAAAACACAACTGTTCAAAATCTTTGGGACACAGCAAAGGCGGTCCTGAGAGATAAGTATATAGCAATAAAAGCCTTTCTCAAGAAACAAGAAAGGTCTCAAATATACAACCTAACCCTACACCTAAAAGAGTTGGACAAAGAACAGCAAATGAAGCCTGAACCCAGCCGGAGAAAAGAAATAATAAAGTTCAGAGCAGAAATCAATGAAATAAAAACCAAAAGAACAGTAGAACAGATAAATGAAATGAGGAGCTGGTTCTTTGAAAGAACTAATAAGATTTATAAACCCCTGGCCAGACTTATCAAAAAGAAAAGAGAAAGGAATCAAATTAATAAAATCATGAATGAAAGAGGAGAGATCACAACCAACACCAAAGAAATATAATAATAAAAACATATTTTGAACAGGGGCGCCTGGGTGGCTCAGTGGATTAAAGCCTCTGCCTTCGGCTCAGGTCATGATCTCAGGGTCCTGGGATCGAGCCCCACATCGGGCTCTCTGCTCGGCGGGGAGCCTGCTTCCCCCTCTCTCTCTGCCTGCCTCTCTGCCTACTTGTGATCTCTGTCTGTCAAATAAATAAATAAAATCTTTAAAAAAAAAAAAAAGAACATATTATGAACAACTATACAGCAGCAAATTTGACAATCTGGAAGAAATGGATGTATTCCTAGAGACATATAAGCTACCAAAACTGATCCAGGAAGAAATGGAAAACCTGAACAGACCCATAACCAGTAAGGAGATTGAAGAAGTAATAAAAATTTCCCAACAAGAGCCTAGGGCCAGACGGCTTCCCAGGGGAATTCTACCAAACATTTAAAGAAGAATTAACACCTATTCTCCTGAAACTGTTCCAAAAAATAGATATGGAAGGAAAACTTTCAAACTCATTTTATGAGGCCAGCATAACCTTGATCCCAAAAGCAGACAAAGTCCCCAACAAAAAGGAGAATTACAGACCAATATCCCTGATGAACACAGATGCAAAAATTCTCACCAAAATACTAGCCAATAGGATCCAACAGTACATTAAAAGGATTATTCACCATGACCAAGTGGGATTTATTCCTGAGCTGCAAGGTTGATTCAGCATCCACAAATCAATGTGATACAATACATTAATAAAAGAAAGAACAAGAACCGTATGATACTCTCAATAGACGCTGAAAAAGCATTTGACAAACTACAGCATCCTTTCTTGATCAAAACCCTTCACAGTGCAGAACATCATCAAAGGTACATACCTCATATGTACATACCTCAATATCATCAAAGCCATCTATGAAAAACCCACAGCAAATATCATTCTCAATGGGGAAAAACTGAAAGCTTTTCCCCTAAGGTCAGGAACATGGCAGGGCTGTCCACTATCACCACTGCTATTCAACATAGTACTAGAAGTCCTAGCCTCAGCAATCAGACGACATGAAGAAATAAAAGGCATCCTAATTGGCAAAGAAGAAGTCAATCTCTCGCTCTTTGCAGATGATATGATATGATATGAACCCAAATGAGTCCACTCCATAAGTGCTAAAACTCATACAGGAATTCACTAAAGTGTCAGGATATAAAATCAATGCACAGAAATCAGTTGCATTTCTATACACCAACAGCAAGACAGAAGAAAGAGAAATTAAGGAGTCGATCTCATTTACAATTGCACCCAAAACCATAAGATACCTAGGAATAAATCTAACCAAAGAAAGAATCTGTACTCAGAAAACTATAAAGTATCCATGAAAGAAATTGAGGAAGACACAAAGAAATGGAAAAATGTTCCATGCTCATGGATTGGAAGAACAAATATTGTGAAATGTCTATGCTACCTAGAGCAATCTACACATTTAATACCATCCCTATCAAAATACCATCAACTTTTTTCAAAGAAATGGAAAAAATAATTCTAAAATTTACATGGAACCAGAAAACACCCCAAATAGCCAGAGGAATGTTGAAAAAGGAAAGCAAAGTTGGCAGCATCACAATTCCAGACTTTAAGCTCTATTACAAAGTTGTAATCATTAAGACAGTATGGTACTGGCACAAAAAAGACACATAGATCAATGGAACAGAATAGAGAGCCCAGAAATAGACCCCCAACTCTATGGTCAACTAATTCAGGAAAGAATATCCAATGGAAAAAAGACAGTCTCTTCAACAAACGGTATTGGAAAAATTGGACAGACACATGCAGAAGAATGAAACTGGAACATCTCCTTACACCATCCACAAAAATACACTTAAAATGGATGAAAGACCTCAATGTGAGACAGGAATCCAGCAAAATCCTTGAGGAGAACACAGGCAGCAACCTCTTCAACCTCAGCCACAGCAACTTCTTCCTAGAAACATCACCAAAGGCAAGGGAGCAAGGGCAAAAATGAACCATTGGGACTTCATCAATATTAAAAGCTTTTGCACAGCAAAGGAAACAGTCAACAAAACCAAAAGACAACTGACAGAATGGGAGAAGATATTTGCAAATGACATCAGATAAGGGGCTAGTATCCAAAATCTATAAAGAACTTATCAAACTCAACACCCAAAGAACAAATAATCCAATCAAGAAATGGGCTGAAGACATGAACAGACATTTCGGCAAAGAAGACATCCAAATGGCCCACAAACATATGAAAAAGTACTCAACATCACTTGGCATCAGGGAGATACAAATCAAAACCACAGTGAGGTTCCTCTTCTCACCAGTCAGAAGAGCTAAAATTAACAAGTTAGGAGATGACAGATGTTGGCAAGGATGTGGAGAAAGGGGAACCCTCCTACACTGTTGGTGGGAATGCAAGCTGGTGCAGCCACTCTGGAAAACAGTATGGAGGTTCCTCAAAAAGTTGAAAATAGAGCTACCCTACGACCCAACCATCACACTACTGGGTATCTACCCTAAAGATACAAATGTAGTGATATGAAGGGGCATGTGCACCCGAATGTTTATAGCAGCAATGTCCACAATAGCCAAACTATGGAAAGAGTCTAGATGACCATCAACAGATGAATGGATAAAGAAGATGTGGTATATATATATACAATGGAATACTATTCAGCCATCAAAAAACAAAATCTTGGCATTTGCAACGACATGGATGGAACTAGAGGGTATTATGCTAAGCAAAATAAGTCAATCAGAGAAAGAGAACTATCATATGATCTCTCTGATATGAGGAATTTAAGAGGCAGGTAGTGGTGTTATGGGGGAAGGGAGGGAAAAATGAAACAAGATGGGACTGGGGAGGGAAACAAACCATAAGAGACTCTTAATCTTAGGAAAAAAACTGAGGGTTGCTGGAGGGGAGGGGGTAGGAGGGATAGGGTGGCTGGGTAATGGACATTGGGGAGGGTATGTGCTATGGAGTGCTGCGAATTGTCTAAGACTGATGATTCACAGATCTGTACCCCTGAAACAAATCATACATTATATGTTAATAAAAAAATAATAAAAAATAAAAATAACTAAAGAAATAATTTTTTAAAAAGCATACTATGTATATTTTTATATACATAAAAATAGATACTTAAATGTCTAACAATAAGAAAAGTAACTTATGTTATGTTATGTTACAGTCACTAGACAGTTTTATAATTCTTTATGAATGACAGCAATGAAAACAGCACGTTTACAAAGTAATGACGGATGACAAATCGATATTCAATATCGCATGTGTACTCAGATTAAAACTGAATATAAAAATAATGAAAAAGATATATAGGAATATTATATTAATGACCTAATATTTGTGTTTAGAGTTGATATTAACTAAATTGACTGAGTATTCTATAGAGTGAGTTTATTTTTATTTCATGACCATCACATTCTAAACACTGCTCACTCAACTTGTTTTATGCCCAGAGATTTAGAAATGCTTTGGGACTGTATGGTACCAAGATAATAAAAAAAAAAAGCTAAGCTTAGAAAATCAGCAGAAAAAACGATTTCCATTTTCTTTCTGAATCATGCCTAGGGTGTGTAAAATTTTCTTGAACAAAATGCCTGCCCTAAGGTACACTTTAAAGAAGTAGTAGTTGACAAGAAGAGGAGAGAGAAAGAGTGGAAGAAAAAAATGACATTTAGATATTGATTTCAAGGAGGAGTCACCCTAATATAAAAAAATGTACCTCAAAAAAGATACTCTAAGACCTAATACAGTAGTAGCTAATGCCCAAAAAAAAAAAAAAAAAAAGAAAGAAAGAAAAGAAAGCTGGTATGGAATATTCTTCCTTTATTACCAGCATTTATTTTAAAATTAGTTGGTCAAACAGTAGAGTACATTTCCCAAAGAAATGACTGAACACTGGTACTATGCCAGAATGAGGTTTGGCTCTAGAAAGGAGCCATGAGATTTGCTACTGGTTATAAAACTTGCAGAGGGCCAAAGGACCAACAAATCAAACTAACCACAAAGACTTTAGTATATTTTCTGGCTTCATGATGAGATTAGGTTTGGAGATCTGTTCGAGTTATGAAAGTATGTAACTCCAGAAACATTTGACACTACCAGGATCTCATACATTTTTAATTATACTGGTTGACAAATTATAATTGAATAAGACATTTTTTTTTATTGATAAACACGTGTGCAGGGCTTCCTCTAGAGAGTGACACAGCATTTAACTTTTAATTTATATATGGTCCATCAAAAATATTTCAGCAACATGGCTATTTAATCAAGAACTATATTCTTCTCATATATAAGAAATTATTACAGTTCCCTAATTTATAGTCCTAAAAACAAGTATCAGTAAAAATAAACTCAAAATATGTAATTTAAATAAATTAAATATATTTCCATATGTAACAACTCTTACTACTGTGTAAAATTCACATTCATTACAAATCTCTTTTTCTTTTCATTATATAAGAGACACATAGCCTTCTTAACTTGGGATCACAAGATTTTAGAGATTCAAATGGGGGTTTTTAACTAGGTCCCTGCCCTGGATCCATCACTTAAGAGCTACGTGAACTAAGAGAATTTAAATTCTGTCTCAGTTTTCTCATCTTTGATGCACGGATATTATTAACTTCTTCCTAAGTTTGTTAATAAGTTGAAAAAATTCCCCTGTGAGAGTCTTTAGAATAGCACACGGATGGAGGGGAGGCGGGTGGGAGGGATGGGGTGCCTGGGTGATGGACATTGGGGAGGGTATGTGCTATAGTGAGAAAAAATAAGAAAAAATAAAAAGAATAGCACATGGAACTTGCTAAGTACTCAGCAGTAACTTAGTAAGTCCTTTAGTAACATCTAACCTGATTTAGAGTACAAACTTCCAATGAAGAAAAGATAGAACATTATAATCATTGATGAGGCAGATTGGCCCACTTTCCAAAGGCGGCATAGTATGCATGCTGACTTTCACTGTAATTTCCTCCACCTTCCGGAGCATTACTTCCTGCTTTAAACTTTCTAATATTCCCAAAGTTCTAGATAACCAATTTGCATATCCAATCTCTGGAGGACAACTTCTAATTGTTTAAAGTACCAAAAAGGAAGAAATCTCTTCCTTTAAAGCATTTAGAAATCTTTTTAAGTAAACCCATATGGAAAATCTGGACTACACAAATTATTGCTAACTTGGACTATTATTCTTAAATATGTAATATTTAAAAATGGGAACAGTTTATGTAAGAATATTTTATCGGTGATGCTATTATTATATATCAGTCGATTGAGAGAAGGGCGCTAGAGAATAAAATATGTACAGTGACCTTCCCAAGGTAATAAAGAACCTGGATGACCATTCCTGATTCCTTAAATCCCTATATATCTTGACTGGTTATGTGCCTGGGTATTTTATGTTGGCCCACATCAAAAGGCATAGGTGAAAATAGCTTTATGTGATGTTTCTGGCCTGACTTAGAAAAGGTCTCAAAAATTTAGTTTTTCTGATAATAATTGTTGACTAAGTATTCTTATATTGATAATAGAAATCAAGCAGTCTAATTTGTTTTTTGACACTTGTATCTTCAAATACCCATGTCATATGAGATTGTTTTAAAACAAAACAAAACAAAGTGAAAACAGTAGAATTTCTTGAAACCATTTTCAGTAATCCTCTGATTTGGTTGTATCCATGCTGTGCTATAGCCCAATTAGGAGCCTTGCTTCTAGAATTCCTATAAGGCCTTTTTTTTTTTTTCTAACAGAAATATGACTTTTGAGGATAAATTCATTTCAACTGAGTATTAAATAACCTAAAAGATAAAACTGTAAAACCATGTAGTACAGTAGGGCCTCTCTGAGGCTGGGCAAAACAAGAATTGAGATCATAATTTCTTAAATCAGTCCTATTTATTCTAAGAGGCTGCTTAAAAACACTGTAGATACAGTAAGGGCTCATTTATAATGTCAGTGATTTCAAACGTTTGCATAATTCTTCATTGATGTTCATACAAATGTGCATATGAACTGTCAATGCATGCCTAGCCTAGATAACTATAGTTTTATGACCAAAACCACCCACACATGGTGAACCATCTTGGGCTATCGTACATCAAAAAGATTATATCTGGTTTGTGTGGGGAAAAATGATATTCCCAGTTCTTAAATAAATGATCTCACTAAAGTCATTTCCAAACAGGTAAAGAAACTCACCTTGGAAATTTTTTAAAAGCTCACATATTATCAATTACTTCTGTTTTTCTCACTCTACTCCTTTGTTACTCCTCTCTTCATGGAATTATGTTCTTCCACGTTAAGCTAGCCCTAGAATGTAGTCTTTCAAATACTGTAAATAAGTGTGGGGAACTCAAGGTTATGGTATGTGCAATCAGCTGTTGTGCTGAGAACTCTGATATCACAATCTCATCATTTGGTAAAATTTTCAGGCTCCTTCCTATTTAACTGAAATCAGGTCACTTTTCCTGAAAATAAAGTTCACAGAACATTTGTGACAAATTTTAATAAAAACAAATACTATAGGAAACACCACGATTTCCTATGAGAAGATTGGTATCCTGTGTGCAAGCACCCCCAGTGAAAAACTTAATAGTGAATGTTCTGTTTAAACTCCTGAAAAAATTTTATCCATTGACCCATTCAATAACTTATTAAATCATTGAGAAAACATTTTTTTTGAGGAATTGCTAAATGTTGGTGATAAAAGGGTTAAGAGAAGGTGGCTGCTTTGATAATTCATCTTAAAAATCTAGACTTTTTTTGTTGTTTCAAATTTACATTTATTTTGTCTTCATTTTCAAGGGACATGATTAGTTTAAAAATGCCCACGAATTCTTTGAAATCTAGGCTTTCTATTCCAATGAATAATGTGAGTATATATGGGTATTAGCAAGTATTTTTGTATGCCAGAATCTAAACCATACAGATCAAGGACAGCTTTGGTCCTAAGTGCAAGCTCTGTCATTATAAGCTGCATGACTTCAAGAGAGCTGGATAACCCCCTAAGCTCAATTTATTCATTTGTAAAGTGCATACAGTAGTAGTACTCTCAGCACCCACCAACAAAAGCTACTTCTCATGGCTTTCTCATTTATAGATTTCAAATAAATGATAATTTTAGAGTCAATATATAAAAAATATTTCAAAATGTATTAGTTAATGTCTGGCTGCTTCTTCAGATGTAGAAAGCAAAAAGGGAGTGTTGCTCCCAACCTACCAATAGGAAAAAGACACATAATTTATAAAATGATAAATTTTCTTGCACTCATTAGACTGGTGAAATTGCAGGACAACCAACTAGCCTGTAATCTAAAAGAAGATGGCTTCTAAGGAGATACAGTTCTTAAGCACTGATTCATCAGGAGCAGAGCAGGGGAGGAAGATGGGGTAAGTAAGGGGAATTGAGCTAAAATTTTTAATTCAGGGGCGCCTGTGTGGCTCAGTGGGTTAAAAAGCCTCTGCCTTCGGCTCAGGTCATGGTCCCAGGGTCCTGGGATCGAGCCCCACATCAGGCTCTCTGCTCAGCGGGGAGCCTGCTTCCTCCTCTCTCTCTGCCTACTTGCGATCTCTCTCTCTGTTAAATAAAATCTTTAAAAAAATAAATAAATAAATAAAATAAAATAAAATAATAAAATTTTTAATTCATTGCTGAAGTGTAGGCTAACGTGAGAGTATAAAGCCCCTGGGAGCCAAAAACATAAGGGAGTCTACAGCTACTCAAAGATTCTTTCCATGAATCTCTACTCGGTCCCATGAGAAGACCTGGAAAACGGGGAGACCAGAGAAAGATTCCCTCACAGTGTAAATGAGAGAAGGAGAGGCCCCTGTCAAAGGCCATTCTGTCCACGGAACAAGAGCCTGAAGTTGTGAGAAAGCCAAGAACCCTTACCACTCAAGGGTACAGGTATAGACCCATATAGCTGGGAAGGGAAAGGAAAAATCCCATTGGTACTGAGAGATTATTAGTCTCCTACCACTGAGGGAAGGGTAGAATCCCTGAGAAAAGTTCAAGCCAGGGACAAAGAGAATAATACTCTACAAAGATAATAGAGAAGGCCCCTGTCTTTCACCAATAGACTGGCAAGCACAGAGTAACAAGCAATAGTGGTACACCTCTGGGGGAAGGGAAAGAGCATGGAGACAGATCCTCCCTGAGTGTAGGCACAGAGAAAACCCAGAAAGCACTGAGAAAACCCTCCGGCAAAACAGTCCCACTCCAAGAACAAGGTCATGCTAGAGAAACCTGAAGTCAGTGGTACCCTGAAGGTAATCACAGCAATAATGAAGGATACACCCAGCTAACCTTTTGACCAGATTGACTCATACTCTAACACAAGCAGCCAAGGAGAAGAAAGCACATGGCTATTTCTAGGCATAAGTACTATTTACAAATCATACAAACTATAAGCTCTGCTCATAAAAAAGTTTAGGAACTAGTGAAAGCATATGGGGGAAAAAGCAGATGGAAAAAACTCAAATATTTAGAAATTAACCAATATACTTCTATGTAACTCATGGGATAAAGAGGAAGTCTCAAGAGAATTTAGAAAATAGTTTAAATTGAATGGAAATAAAAACAAAGAATATGAAAACTCTTGGAATTCAGCTAACTTGGTACTTTGAAGAAATACATAATGTTAAATTTTTTTTAGAAAAGACAAGATCCTGAAATCCTGTGAATAAACTAGAAAAAGAAAAGCAAGGGCGCCTGGGTGGCTCAGTGGGTTAAAGCCTCTGCCTTCAGCTCAGGTCATGATCTCAGGGTCCTGAGATCAAGCCCCTCATCGGGCTCTCTGCTCAGCAGGGAGCCTGCTTCCCCCTCTCTCTCTGCCTGCCTCTCTGCCTACTTGTGATCTCTCTCTCTCTGTCAAATAAATAAATAAAATCCCTAAAAAAAAGGGCAAATAAAAACAAAAACGAGCAGGAAGAAGAAAATAATAAAGGGCACAAAACAATGATATTGAAGACAAAAAACAGAGACAATCACTATAATTAAAAAAACCTGGTTCTTTGAAAATAAATAAAATGGACAAGTCTTCAGCCGGACTTAGCAAGAAAAAAAGGGAAGAGAATTACCAAAATCAGGTATGAAAGAAATGAGATTAAAGAACCCACAGGTATTAAAATAATAACAGTGGAACACTATGTACAACTTTAAGCCCTTACATTTTGACAACAGATGAAATGGATAAATTCCATGAAAGATACGAACCACCAAAGCTCACTCAAGAAAAACCAACAACTTGGAGAGTCTTACATCATAAAGTAATTGAATTTGTAGTTTAATAGCTTCTAACAAAGAAAACCCTAGATAGGTTCACTAGATGACTTCTACCAAACATTTTAGAAAGAAAAAATATCCAATTCAGTGCAAAATTTCCATAAAATGGGAGAGAGTGCCTCCCAACCTCTTTTATAAGGCTGGCATTACTCTGAAAGGAAAAATCAGATAGTGCCATTACAGTAAAACAAACCTACAGCCTAATATCCCTCATGAACATAGACACAAAAATATTTGAAAAATTGAATCTAGCAATATATAAAAATGCTAATACATCACGAAAGATCAGAGCAATTGTACCACAGCAACAGATTAAAGAGTAAAAACATATGATCATCTCAATCAATGCAGAAGAATTTGACAAAATACAATCCCGTTCGTTATAAAAACTCTCAGCAAGCTAGAAATAGATTAGCATGTCCTCCGTCTATTACAAGGGCACCTAAACAAAACCTTACAGCCAGTTTCCTACTTAATATTAAAAGACAACTAAGTGTGAAAAGAAACACAAAGTTGGGAAGCTCATATAATCTGACTTTAAAACTACAGCAATGAAATTAATGTTATATTAAAGAAAGAAGAGAAATATGAATCAACTATAAAGAAAAGAGAGTCCAGAAATAGATGCACACATATATGGTAAATTGATTTTTTGGCAAAGCTGCAAAGGCTGTGGAGAATAGATGTTCTTTTCAACAATGCTGGAATATGGGCATCCATACCAAAATAATTAACTTCAAATTGTATCTTATGCCCTAAACAAAATTAATAAAAACCAACCATAGACCTAAATGTGAAACCTAAAATCAGAAATCTTCAAGATAAAGCATAGGAGAAAAATCTATGTGAACTTGTTGGGCAAATGTTTCTTTTTAACACTGTAAGCATGAACCATAAAAAAATATAAAATGGACTTCACTGAAGTTAAAAATTTCCAAATTAAAAAAAAAAAAAAAACTTCACTCTTCAAAAGTTAATGTTCAGACAATGAAAAGACAAGGCACAGATGGGAGAATATATTTGTAAAACACTTATCTGATAAAGGACTCATGTCTAAATGTACAAAGAACTCTCAAAACTCAATTATAAGAAAACAAACAAACCAATAAAAAAATAGGCAAGATATTTCAAAGACACTTCAGTGAAGAAATAAATCTGGCAGTAAGTATACAACCACATGCTCAACACCATTAGTCATAGGGAAGTGGAAATTAAAACCCAAGTAAGCTAGATGGGAGGAAGGATCTAACATGACCCTCCAACAACCAATGTCCTTGTACATCCATGTCTCCGTAAGTGTTGGCTGGGGCTTGTAACTGTGAAGGGGTATCAGGCCCATGATTACATTACATTATATGGCAAAGGTGAAAGGGTTTTATAGGTATGACTAAGATCTCTCATCAGCTGATTTTGAGCTCATCCTAAAGGAGATTATGTTGGCGGGCCTTTTATACTTAGGTAAGCCCTTATAGAACGGTTTAGTGGTCAGAGACAAAGGAAATAAAAGAGACGTATTTCTATCGGCTGCAAAGCAGAATGAAGCTGCCCTGTTGTGTGAGAGTCCATGACCAAGAGACCGCTGGGACTGAACGTGACTGCAGAACAAGAGCCAGCAAGAAAACAGGGATCTCAGTCCCACAATGCAAAAAACTAAACTTTGCCAATGACCTGAATGAGTCTGGAAGAAGATCCAGAGCCTCAGATAGTTGCAGCCCTATGGATACCTTGCCTGCAGTCTAGTAAGACTGTGCAGAGTAGCCAGATAGCCATGCCTAGCTTTCTGACCCATAGGAACTTGAAGATAACAAATTTGGGCAGCACTGAGGTGCTAAGTATATGATACTTTGTCACACAGCAACAGAAACTAATACAAAGTACCATCAAACATTTATGAGAATGGTCAACACTAACAACTGATAAGAGCAATTGCTATTTGCAATGATACTGAACTAGAATTCATACGTTACTGATGAGAATGAAAAATTATAGATACTTCACAGAACAACACGACAGTTTCCTATAAAGCTGTACATACACTCACCATATAACCCAGCGAGCTTACGCCTGGGTATTTATTCAAGAGATGTGAATATGCATGTTCACACACAAACTTGTAGGCAAATGTTAACAGTGGCTTTATTCTTAAATGCCCCAAAATAGAAACAAACCATATACCCAGCAACATTTGAAAGATTAAATTGTGATACATCCATACAATGGGATACTCACCAACAAAGAGGCTTGAGCACTAGATACAAGCAGTAACACTGATGGATATCAAACATTCATGCCAAATTACTCAAAAGTCTACATGCTGTACGGTGTCATTAATTTTACATTTCAAAAAAGATAAAACTAGAGGGAAATAAAACAGATCAGTGTTTTCTGGGGATGACAGTGATGAGAGATACAGACTACGAAGGGGCAGGAGTGCTTTTTTGGGGGACTGAAAGAACAGTTCTATATCTTAACTGTGTGGTAGTGACTACATACCTTTGCCAAAATTCATAAGCTATACACAAAAAGTGTTAATTTTATTATATAGAATTATGCTTTAGTTAGAATAAGAAAACTAAAATACAGCTGCTGGTTTAAAATCCCAGTGACCTAATATGTAAAGTTTATCTCTTGCCCAGGAAAGTTCAAAATAATTGTCTGTAATCCATAAGCAGTTTTCCTGCATATGTGATTCAGGGAACCAAGCTCCCTTCATTTTCCTTCTGCCTGTGTATTCATCAATACGTGGATCACAAGTTCTCCTGGCTGGTCTGGCCTGCCTCAGGCTGGCAAAAAGGAAAATCATGGGTTGGCTCCCCGAGAGGGCCATACCTGAAATGCGCATGCATCACATCTTCTTACATCCACTGCCCCACTGAATCCAGAGTCACAGCTACTAAAGGGAGTAGTCAAATTTGCATAAGTGGTTTATATGGGAAATGTAGAAAAAATGTCTTAAGAAAAGATAGTAAGTCCATTATCTTAAGATAAATACAAAAACAGAGGGATACCTAGGTGGCTCAGTTGGTTAAGCATCTGCCTTCGGCTCAGGTCATGATGTCGGGGTTCTAGGATTGAATCCCACATTGGCTCCCTCTGCCTGCTCCTCCCCCTGCTTATGCATGCTCTCTCTCTCTCTGACAAGTAAACAAAGTCTTAAAAAAACAATAACAACAAACTATCTCCCACAGATAATAAAGTCTGGCCTAACAATCAAACAAACAAAAAAAAAAACCCAAAATAAAAACAGAACAAAGTAAAAAAAACAATACTCACAAGGATGGTTGTTAACTTTTGTAAACTATTAAATTCTTGTGGAATATTTCTACTTGAATTATTTAAAAATGAACTCATAAAAACATTCTTGCATAAAATGTTCACCTATGATGTCATCTTTCCAAATTCTTCCAATGAGACCTATCTCCTGCATTGCTGTTCAGATATTTCCCCAAAATGCCACTTTGCCACTACAAATTCAAATCAGAGAGGTGTGCACTAGAACAAAGATTCTGTCCTGAAGAAATCTCCACAAATCACTTTTATTTAATATGGATATCGTTAAGTGATGTTTTAGTCTATTCGTTCACCATTAGCATTCTAGTAAGATTTTTCTAAAAAATTACACTTTCCTGATAAAAAACACATAGGGATAAAATACAACAATTTTGTTCCTGGGTTCAACTTTGGGAAAAACTTGAAAATTGATGGACTCTGCAAAATAATATTTAGTGACCTAGATGGTAAAATCATTTGGAGAATGAAAAATAAACTTAATTTAGCTCATTTTAATATTTTGGTTGCTAGATGAGAGATCATATAATTGCACGTACACAAAACACTATTATTTGTTTTTCTCTATGTAAATCTTTCTTCTAGGGTTAGTGAATAGCATTACTATAGTTAACAATCTACAAAGCAATATTGTTTTTACTCATATAATTTTAACATTTACTCATAATTTTAACATATAATTTAACATCTTTTTAAACTTGGATTGAATAATTCCACACATCAGTGATAAATGAGAGACATTTTGTACACTCTAAGAATTAAAGAAAATTATTTTCCCATTCCATGAATATCATCCAACTATTGTTGATCAACTTCTAGAAGAAAAAATGTCTTTGAAAAGGGCATGCCAGTCCCCTTCGAAGGATGAGGAAAGCAAAATGGCACAACTGCCTACTGCTTCGTATATGTAACAAATCACATAGGGCATCATAGGTTCTGCTCATCTGTGTAAGAGTGCAGACAGAGTTCTCTGTATCCCTAAATTTCATTACCCGAATTGTTTTCTGATATATAAATTGATTTTAAGTTGCAATCTTATGAACTTCTTCTATCAGTCATCATCTAGGGTTATTAATGCAAGGGATGTGGCATGTTTGTGTTAAATTGGCACAGCGTGAAGCGTGAATTTTATGATATATTTTAAACTCCATGTTCATGAATTGTTTTCTTCTGAGTGGGTGGATCACAGCTATATAAAGACACGTTATGTTTCAAGGTCTGTCTCAATTTGAAATATATATATTTATTTACAGAGTATAAATAAGAAACAAAATGAAGAAAATTAAATTTGAAGAGCTCAATATTTCAAAAGCTTTGAGCATTATTTTAAAAATTAGTTTTGAGAGAGGCTAATCAGTGGAACAAAGATTAGAGAAACTAGCAGCCTGATTCTAATGAAAAGTAATATAGTGTCAAGGAAAACTGTGACCACGCCAAGAAGAAAACCAGGCAGTGTCAGGGAGATGATGTGGAGTGGCCTTCTGTGTTCCCAGGGATGTCAGTTCTTCATAGGTTTTATGCTGCATGATATGCCTGGTTTTAAAAAGATTAGTTAGTAATCAATTATTAACCAAGTGACTAATTTGCTGTTTGAATGGATTAATCTAATAATTCATCACATTTAGTCAAAAGAACCCAGAAATTTATTAATGCTGTATATTAATAATAAATTATTACTCTGGCATGTCTGAAATGTCATACGGCATAAAACTGGGAATAATACGTACTATATAGGTTGAGAAAAACACATTTGATGTACAAATATGGCAAGCTTTCAAAATTTACTATCTCCCTTTGGTTTTCTCTGCTTTGGTCGTATTAGAGAAACACAAGGTTAGTTCTCCATTGAAGTTCTAGCCTAATAGTAGCATACTTCATTAAAAATGACAGTTGAGTGCTGTCTAGTTCATTCACTTGTTCACAAATAGTTATTGTGCACCTACCACAGCCAGGCATTATGACAAACTGCTGAGAATAAACACTCCATGGTGCCCTCAGGGAAGAGGCTGGAGATGTAAATTCTAATACTCCCACCAAAAGGTCTTGGTACTGTGATTAGGATACATGCAATGAAGTGGAGTTTTATAGTGAGATGTCAACATATATAAGGAGATCATAAAAACCTTGAGTGAAGAACATCGGATCAAGCAGCAGTGATCTGAGAGATGAACATGCCCTAATCATCTAGAGTATCCCTAGAAGAGGAAACAGGGCATGGAAATAGGTAATAGAAAAAGAGGGCACAGAGAGGGAGGGAATTGAAGTGGCCAGACAGAAAGAGCAAAAAGAGCAGGAAGCATCATGCTGGAGAAGTATGCCCTGGCTGGACCTTGCAAGGCCTGGTAGGTACTGAAGAGGTCGTCCATCATTTATCTGAGATCAGTGAGAAGGTCTCAAAGTATTTTGTGTTTGTGTGTTGGGGGTGAGGGTGGGAGGTGGCAGTGGAATGAAAAGATTTGCATTTCAGAAAGATCTTTCTGACTTGCAATGAGGACAACAGACTCTGGGTCAGGAAGACGAGTAAGGAAGCTACTATAGTTGTCTAGGTGAGAGAGATTAGGAGCCAGCCCAGTGTCCTAAACAGAAAAGATTTTCTAAGACTTTGAGACCTATCCTACCAAGAAGGAAGATTTTTATGGTCTTATTCGTAACCTATTCTTAATTACAGTGATAATCAAAATCTAGCTGCTTGTAAGAAATCAAAAATCTTCACCAAGCAGTCCTGGCCATTTAGAAGTCAGAAGTGAAGGGAGATGAAGCCAAAGTGAAAGACCTATTAGTGAGAAGTTAAAAAGAGCTCTTGGATAAAATGAGGGCAAAAGACAAGATATTAAGTCCATGGAGTGACTGATACATCCAGTCTCTTCCAAGCTGTATTTGTTATCTATTGCTGTTTAACAAATTATCCCAAGAGACCGTGGCTCAAAAAAAAGCAGCATTTATTATCTCACAATTTCTGTGGATCAAGAATCTGATTGTTGTCAGATTCAGTTGCTTCTGTGCTACTGGACACAATGCTTCAGTTTCTGGCTGACAGTTGGCTGAAAGTTACCCTCAGTTTATTGCCATATGGGTCGTACTATGGAGCAGCTCTCAACCTGGCAGATCACTTCACCAGAGCAAGCACACAAGATGAGCCACAGAGAGAATGTGTAAGGTACTACTGGCATATTCTATTTGTTATAAGCAAGCCACTAGATCCAGTCCACACACTAGGAGAGGAGATGGTCCAAGAGCATGACTGACTATCCAGAGGCAGGGACAATTGGAAGCTATTTTAGGAGCAGCCTACCATAGAGGGAAAGCTTTAAAATGCACAACTAACATGAACTGGGAGACAAAATGAAGTCATGATTTAGAAGTTGCCTATTTGAAAGAAGGATAGAATGCATTCTGGTACATTCCAGGAAGCAAGCCTGCAAAATAGAATAGAAAGAAGGAAAAAAGAATAGATTTAAACCCCTAGAGATAATGGTGACACAAAGTAACAGGCTCCAGGCAAACTGGGGATATAGACCACACTCACAGAACTGCCTCTTCGCTCTTCTGCATTTCCCACTAGATTATGAGCTCCGAGAGGACAGAGGTTATGCCATCACTTACCCTTACAACCTCAAAACCTAGTACACTATAAGAACATTTTAGGTTCTCAATAAGTATCACATGAAGGACGAAGAACTTTGACCTCTTAACCTTGTTTTAGGAAGCGTCGCCTACGCAAGGTGAGCAGTTATTCTCACAGTTCAGATATGAGAAGCCAACGCCTTCTAGTTTAATAATATTTGTTTATGATTATGGTTTAGGAAAAATGGTTTGAGTTTAAAAATCTACTTGTACATTACCAGAGTAAGTTATATTCCTGATCTTTAAAGGGCACACAGTTGTGAGAATTCGGACAAGGGACAGGAGGAAGTGGGAGCAGGATAGCTATAATTCTTAGCAGCTATCTTCTCTGTTATTCATAAGTTTATAAGTAGAAAGTCTTGATACTTAATAGAATAACCCAAAATTCAAGACAATTTATAACAAGTATCAGCTAAATTATCACAGCTTAAGAGCTAAGGATATTTAAAGGAGAGCAAAGTTACCAGAATGAGGATGGTCAGGAAACCTTCACAGATGGTTTGGGAATTCAAAGGATGGAACTCTGAAAAGAAGAAAGGAAAGGGACAGACACGCTACCTAAACAAGAAGATGTAAGAATACTCAGGGAATTGCTACAGTGAAACCAACTGCAGTGTAATGACTGCTGACATTCTTCTGACCAATGTTAGGACTCACATGTGGCTTGTGGCAAATTGACAGAAATTAGAGTAAGAAGTATGGTTTAAAAAAATACTTTGCACTTTGTTTTCAGCTTTAGTACACCTACCTGAATATCAATTTCCTCATCTATAAAATTGAGAACCGTAGTAGTCCAATGTCCTGGGATTTGTATGAGGATGAAGTGATACTGTGCTTAGGGGACGTTATCATTTGGCATGGTCACTTGGCAACCATTACTAATCATGTTCTCTCTTTTTTCTTCCATCACTCAGCTGGGAGACACAGATTTTATATCGTCTTAGCCATCTTGCAACTAGAGGAATCCCCTTTCTAAACCTGAGATTTCAGAAAGTTGTCTGGAAAGGGCTTCTCTTTTCATAATTAAAAGATAAAATCTTCTGAACGTCTAACATCTCTCCAAAACCTTAGCTAAGCCTGCAACACACAGAGAGATGTTAGGTGGTAGTTCGTGGGTATGGAAAAAATGGAACATAGAGATAGCAGCACGGTAGGATGATGAAATGATCCATAAAGTGAATTGATAGAGCAGAAGCTTGGAGTTAGACACTGTAAATCCCCTAGAAATTAAAATTCCCTGGAAACACACTGCATCTTCCATAGATACATAGTAGGGACAGGCTAAGTGGGAGCACTAGGAGCATAGTAATGGGGACTGATACTGGAGTTACAGGCATAAATAAAAGACACTTCTCCTGAATAGTGATCAGATTGCATAGAAATAGCTGTAATATGAAACTCCTTAATGTTTGCATGACTTATACAAAGTTTCTCATATATTTAATATTATTCAGTAAGAGTTCATTTACCAATTCTTTAATAACTCTCAACTTCTAATCTAAAAAATTAGAGGGCTATCTTAATTAGGGTCATATAATTTATTATAAGAACACAGAGGAAATTAGGGGAGGTTTTTGCAGACAACATTTCAGAGGAGAGGATTTGAGAGAAAAACTGGGATGACGAAGTGAATGTTTCAGAAAACTGATCAAGGGATGCTGTTTTGTGACCATATTTCTTATTTCTATTGCAGATATTCCATTGGACGCACATGCACGAGCACATGCCTTTCAAGAAATTCTTTGACTGTTTAGCATCTGACACAGGTGGCTACTCCTTTGGTGTCCATGCTATTAGATTTTTCTGATCTTCTTCTGCCTTTCCAGTTTCTTTTAAGAAGCTTTCTTCCTCTTTAAACTTTTTTGACAATTAGTAATCCTAGAGGTCTCTCCTTGGCTTGTTCTTTTCTTTCTACACCCTACATTTCTCTGTCCATCCATGACATACACTTCTATGCCTCTGACCCACACCTCTCCCCTAAGCTTTTCCTGGATCTTCGAGTCAGCAATTCCAAGGCACATCCAACGTTACTGTCCCCCTCCAAATCTATACCCTCTCCTAAACTCAATCTGGTGAATGATACTACCAATGTCAGACTTCCAACCAACTACCAAGTCCACCTACACAAATCATCTATTATCTATACCTCTCTAGCCAAATGACCACTCCTCTCCAGGCCCTTAATATCGCTTACCTGAAGTCATGTCCTAACTGCCCTGCTTCTAGTCTTAAGACGCCACACCTGTCCTCCACATTGTCACAAAAGTCATCTTTCTGAAATGCAAAGCTGTTTACCACTCCTCAGATTAAGAGCTTCTTTAACACATATACAATAATGTAAACATTAGATGGCATTGAGGGCATTCAATGACTGTTTCTCCACTGGGCCTGTTGTGTTGCCTCACACACTGGGCTTGGCCTCCCAAAATGCTCAGAGGTGTGTTAGTGTTCTGCGCCTTTTCTCAGGCTGTTAGCCCACTGAAATACCCCTTTTCTGCCTGGTGACAATCGCTGTAAAGACTTTTTTGATCCCTCATAATCAGAAATTGAATACGTGTATTTACACGCACACACACATATGCATTCATATCCAGCATTGGTATATTATTTTAAGTATTCAATGACTATGTGTTAAATCAATGTGTATATTAATGCATATGTGGTGGAACCAAGAAATATTAGAATGAGTGGATATTCTTGGTCCTTTCGCTTATTTCCAATTAGAAATCCACTCTGTTTTCTTTAGCTGCCACCATCTTGTCAGTTCACATTGCTGGCTTCCACACACTAATTGTTACATAAGTCATACAGCTTTTAAAATCCATGAACCAATCCTTACTGGCACTGACATTTTCATCCTTTGATCCTTCACCACTTCGCTATTTCAGCATCCAAGAGCTTCAAAGGTTTGAATGAGTGGTGGCTGAACTCAAAGTTAGTCGGTATCCTCAAGGCCCAAAGCTCGCTCCCCACTACAGGGCATACTCCACGTTCAGCTCACAAGAGCCCGTACTATCCAGTGTAGTCAGTACCACTTTTTTCATTCCTTTGCTTTTATTAGTCATTTTAAAAACGCTTTATGATTGTTTATCACATATGTCTGAAAATATTGAGACCATTTTAATAATTTAGTACCAAATATATAGAAACTATTCTGTTTACAAATGCATTCTAACAGGTATTCCAACTTTTAAATAATTACTACGTGCCAGTTTAAATCTTTAACTTGTATCAACTCAATTACTTATTGAACAACTCCAAGGTAGATTCTATTAATATTTCCATTTAACAGATGTGAACTAGGCAGGACAGAGAAATCAAGTATTTTGACCAAGGTCACAGGGCAAGTATGTGGCAGAGCCTTACTTTCAACTCTGAGAGATGGACTCCAAAGCCTGTGCTCTAATCACTTCTCTTTTAAACAAACACACCAAAAATAAGTTTTACTTTTCAGAGTAGTCCCCTAAGGAGGTAACACTTGTTCCAATGATTCTAAATTCTCCCATAACATTAAGTGGATTTGTCTTTAGGAGTCATCTTGCAGAGGTGGTTTGTTGGTCTCATAGGCATTATAATCTGTAGACTACTATAACACCCATTCTCCTCCTTTCCAATTCTTTCTTTCGGCTTGGCTCTGCTCCTTTCCTGAACTCTTGATACGTGGCCAACAGCCAATGGAAAGCCCAAGAGCGTGAATGGACTATAACATGGCACTAGTAAGCTCTCTCCCTCCCATTCCCTGCAAAGGAAGTGGTGAAGGGCTCCTCTGAGAGTACAGTCTGGGATGCTTGAGCAGAGCCCCTCAGGAAGCAAGCCCAGAGGTGCTACTGCTTCTTCTCTATGTGTGATAAATTGGTAACACAGCAGCAATGGGCTCCAAGTCATTAAATCAAACCACCTTAAATCAAAAAACTCTTTTCTATAGTGTTGATAATAATAGTGGATGAGTATCTATGGTGTTAGCTGATCAGTATCTTCATTACAGTAATAATGTATTAATTTTCCTTTGGAGAACAAATTTCACCCTCATTTTTCAACTTCATGTTGTGATGACCTGACCTGCATAGTTCAGGGTTGCACATGTGACCCCGAATGGCCCGTGAGAGTAAGGCCTGGAGCTTGGCATACTATTGTTGGGGAAACAGCCTGCCAGAGAACAAAGCCAAAACAGTGTCTAGAGAGAGAAAGAGACAGAGTACTTATGTTATCATGTGAGCCCCTAGATCCATATGTGCCTAAAGCCAATTAATTCCCCTGGACTTTTCAGTTAAATGTACTGACATATCAGTAATGCACAGTAAAACAATTTTTTCAAGCCAAAATAGTTATGACTAATATAAATAATTGATAGCACACATATGCCAATCAGGTAATGCTCATTCAAACTGATCATCAACTTGGCTGGATAAACCTTAACTAACACACTTTCCCCTAACTATCTGCCAAGCACGTATTAAGCCTCATATACTCATGCATCATAAGGTTATTGGTCTTCCAGTTTTCAGAGGAATGCTGTAAAGTGACAAATTTCTCATTCATTTATTACAGATATTGATTATGCATCTACTATGAGCCTGCCACTGTATTTGGCAGGAGGATTTAATAATAAACATAATAAAACCCATTTTCTGGCTTGAGGCCAAAGACCTATAGCAAGGTAGACATCGAGTATGTAATCACACAAACAAGTGTACAATCACAATAGTTCAGGGATTGCCGCAAGTGATCTGAGGGCCTATAAAAACAACAGAGGCATTTGACCTTTCATGAAGATTAGGAAAGACTTTCCCAGGTAGATGACCACAGGCTTGTTCCTTTCATGGGCCAGATGTAAGTCCTATGAAGCCCCTGGGAAGCCACCCACCACTTCTGTTTCCATCCCCAGACCACCATCTTTTGAACAGCTGACACAAATTTCACCTCCTTCTCCCCCCTGGGAAAGCATACCAGCATCCTCAGGGGAAGGAACCAGAAACATACTCCAGCACAGGCCCTGAGGGTGATCTCAGGAATATTTGGACAGAAAATTTGGGAGTCCTGAGTACCTAAAATGTCATCTAGTTGGGTGGGTTATGGGCTCCTACCTGGCCTGTCCCCCAAGCCAGCCCAGTGGATTCTGTCAAACTCAGGAACGGCACAGTGAGGGGAGAGTCATAGTGGGTCCTCCAAAGCACAGGGCTCAGAGCAAGAACCATGTCTGACCACACGCAAAGCAGAACACAGGACACTTACATGAGCTCTGAAAGCAAAGCGTGTGAGACAGAAACACTGAAGAGGTAGGTAGGTGCAAGTGAGGAGAAAATGGCATGAGCTATCATTTCCATTAAAGAACACAGTCTTTATCATTAGAAAGCCTCAAGTTACTTGTTTATGTTTTTAAATGTCTTAAATATGAATACAAACAATGCAAATAATAATAATAGCAAATAGCCACAAAATGTAGGTGGGCTAAAATTGCTGCACAGTATAATTTTCGCACCAAGCTATTGTCTCAAAATAACCAAACCACACAATTATACACAGAGAGATGTACAACAGATAAAATATGTTCCCCTCCCCCCTCCAAAAAAAAGTCCTGCTGTGCTTTTGAAAGAAATGATATATTCCGTATAGCCTGCAGCTACCTAATCACTCTGAGACTAGTTTAGCTGAATGACAGTCACTGAATGTGTCCACAGCCTGTATAGTGACAAGAGCAATTTACCTGTACTTTCGTTGTTTAATTAAATAGCAATCAGTGAGTGGTAATTTAGACCACCGTATATATGGGTATATAACAAAGTATGACAGCATGATTTGCTAAACTCTTGAGTGTTAATCATATTTAAGGCACTGGCTAAATTTCGAGGTTTCAAGACACTTAGTTAGGTCTGCTGTTGAACTTGAAAAAATTTATGGCTTTAAGGCATGCATAGATTTATTAAAGGGACACATTAAACCCACAGACATACAACTGATTTGGTATATAAAATACTTTTTTTCTAAGTACTGGGACATGATCTTTCCACAGTATTTTCTATTTTGGCTCTGAATGCTATGATAGTGGCAAGTTGGCTATGAAATAGTTTGCTGCTCTTAACCAATTTTATCGGTTACTATTATTAAGAACAAACATCTTTCTTTAAAAAAATGATTGAGAGTTCACAGTCTGCAGAACACTTTAAAAATAGCACCTTAAAATAAGTCCTTTTTTCACTATAAACTAGATAGAGCTTTAGCTGGATGAGATTTTATCTGATTTTCTTTAGAAAATGTGTATATTCATCAGACATTATCATAGCATCAAGTTTAGCGAATTTTGTCATTTAAATAATTTCAGTTATAAATTCCAGTTTCCTTCTCTTATGTAAATAGCCTCAAAATTGCTTTGGAGCAGAAGCTCTCCAAATATGGTCTCAGCCTAGAGGTGATTTTTTTTTTTTAACAGAAAGTTTTTTTTTTTTTTTTAGTTATATTAACTCTCCAATGTAAAAATCCATGAAACCCAGTGAAAAAAGAATCTGAGAAATTCCTTCACTTTGATAAATCCGAAATGTTGGAACTTTCAAGTTTAAAATTTTCCCTGGGGCACTGTAAGAAAACTGACAGGAGATAAGTTTTAAAAGAATGTTATAACATTTAGAAGTTATAAATAAATTAAACAACATAGGTCATTGCATAAATGAGCATTAACTATTTCTATCAGGCTTGAAATTTTCATGACCTACATTTCTTTGTATCATATTATGAGGTCTATATTCATTTCCAGAGCTTTTTTTTTTTTTTTTTTTTTTGAGAGCTATGAGAACTGTGTGGAAAAGAGGTGAAGCAAGAGAAGGTTAATGAGGGTGAGGGCGAAGGAGTATGCTCCTGCCACCTTTCATTCACAACCCATTTCACGGAAGGGCCTTCTCCTTCTAGGACTGACAGGCACCTTGCATCACTCAAAAATGAAGCCACGTTCAATTAAAGCAAGAATGAGACATTTATATATGGCAAAGGAGGCCAAAGTCTTTGAGGTGTAAAATACACTTCTCCGTCCTAAGTAATGGTAACAGGGATGAGGCAGTTTTCAGCTACCAACTCACCAAGAACCATACTCTTTCCTTCTCTTTTATATAACCTTTTTTTTTTTTTTTTTTTTTAATGCTTCTGCTCTGCAGAATTGTTCCATGGCATTCTCCTTCAGATTGATCCTGAATTGATTTTTGTAAAAATTTCAAATTAAGAGCCAGGTAAGCATCCAAACATCTCAAATTGCCACGTGTCTTACACTTAACTACAACATTCCAGGGGCAGTGTGTCTTTAAGCCAGAAAAGCTATAAAAATAGTGATTATATTTACTTTATTCTCCGTGTCCTTCCTTGGGTGGAAAAGGGCTAGAACATTTTGGGTACATATTTGCTGAGTGGATAATGGAATAATTGCTGGCTAATTTCAAGGACCACAACTAATAAATCCTATGGCACAGAACAAAGCCAAGCCAATGTATGCGAAGTATAAATGTTCAAAGTTGCAGAATGTCAACTTACTCAAACTTAAGTTATCTACTAACACTCACAGTCTGTCTTCCCCTCTGTTCCTGACAACTCCCAATTTCATATCATTTGCAAATTCAATTAGCCTGCTCTTTACTCCTGTCACATAACCCATCTGACCTCCTCTGTCTTTCTGCTCCATTTCACCCTTCTATCCCTACAGACTCTCCCAGGAACAGAGGAATACGTTTTTTAAGTCGTATCCATCTCTGCTTCCTATTTTCTCTGCTGTGCTCAAAGGAGAAGAATTATGAGAACTAACAGTTATGTACATTTTGGTAACTGAATAGAAAATCTCTGGAATGATTATTCATCCTACTCATTTTTACCTAATCTATGCAATAATTCAGTAAGTTCATACATGATTAATAATTTGTATGCAACATTTCTATGTGCATTTATTATGTGTTATTATCTACGAATGCCCTACCATTCATAATTGCCATGTGGAGAATTTGATGTTACATACCTGTGACATCAAATCATATTGTGTATCTCAGGGTGCACAGCAAAGATAAATTTACCTTGGCTACTATGCTAACTGTGTGGTTATAGGCACAAATATTAGCATTAAATAAAAAAAGTATTTATGTGTCGGCATTGACCTTTTAATTAAATGGAAATGGCCAGAGTCAATCATCTATTGACAGGTATTTACATAGCAAGTAATTATAGGGTAAAGAGATTATTTTGGTTATAAAAATCAGAGGGCAAGTCATACAAATTTTAGAAATAAAGTCGCCAAGTAATCTGTAAGAACATGTAATTGCTATGTTTTTAACTGCCATTTACCAAGCAAAACTAAATTCTTACGGTAAGCAATGTAGTGAAGTGACTTGTAATTGGGGGCATTAGTATGGTTTTATTTTCTTAGTGATTAGGAGTCTCAAATCTCTACTAATATTTATATTCTTACTAATATGTGAAAGAATTTCAGAGCATCTCATTATGGAATTTTTTGTACAACTACTCTGCTCTATTGTTAGGAAGCCAGGGCATTTCAAAGCTGTCTGGGGAATCATCTCAGTTCACCCTGATTTTTGCCCCAGGGACAGTTCTTCATACCTTTAAATGCCCTGGAAATAATGTTTCTTGAGGAACATTTCTATGTCCACTATTGACAAAGGACATGGAGAATCATCAGAACAGAATGTCTGATAATTTCAAGAGTTGATGGATTTTTTTTTAAATACCATACTTTAATATAAAGGTATCTGGACTCTGGCTCCAGAGATTAGATCAAACCTTGGAGGAGATCACTA
This sequence comes from Potos flavus, assembly GCA_028534135.1. NCBI lineage: Eukaryota > Metazoa > Chordata > Mammalia > Carnivora > Procyonidae > Potos > Potos flavus. Next base: position 56,692,807 of record CM052895.1, read on the forward strand.
CCCTTTCTCCCTCCCTCTCTTCTCTTCTCCAGGTTCACTTTAACAAGTTACAAATCCCTACTCAGGGGGTACCTGGGTGGCTCAGTCAGCTAAGTGTTGGACTCTGGATTTCAGCTCAGGTCATGGCCTCAGTGGTGAGAGTGAGCCCTGCGTCAGGGTCAGCTCTGTGCTCAGCGCGGGGTCTGCTTGTCCCTCTCCCTCTGCTCCTCCCTCACTTCTATCTCTCTCTTTCTCTCTCTAAAATGAATAAATGCAATTAAAAAAAAATCACTACTCAGTCTTCCTACTCTCTAAATTCGGAATCTCTTATGCTATAGAAGGTACAAATTAGGACCTATTGTGATGGATATGACAATTAAACATTTTTCACATTACACATTCGCTGAAATTATTTACTCAAGTCATCCCTCAGTTATTCATGTAATAATGGATGGCTGTTTCCAGTGTCCTATTGTTAACTCACAGTATCAGTGGGCTGTGAATTCAGGCCACTGCGAGTTCACAATACAGATGGTTTATGTTTCTCAAATGAAGACAAATGCTCCAGATGAACTCCCTGCTCCAGGAGAGTAGTTTGTATGTCATTTTGGCTTGGATATTGCTGAAATTTAAGGGGGAGTATCAGTGGATCTGGGCATCAGATGAAGAAGTCCCACCCAACTGAATGAGTAGAATAAACCAGGAGACTGGACAGATGAAAACAGTAAAATAGAAATAAAAGGAGCCTTCAAACTCAAAACATACCTTTTTAAGTTATCACTAAGCAATTGTTATAGTAAGTGTATATGTAATGGTTTCAGCAACTTTTACTAGTCATAGGAGAGAGACAAGAAGAGTCCTTAGTTGACGTAAGTAAAACAAATTCAAATAATTTTAGCTCCAGACAGAAGCATGGGGAATGAAAATTCTACAGAGAAAATTTCACTATGATCAGATTTCCTAAGTCTACTTGCGCTTCCCAATACTCAACAATAACAGGCACGAGAGATGGAGCAAATCCTTTGGAGCCTTTGTTACACGCTAGGCAAATCCAGAGTGCTCAGTATCTATCTGTTAACTCATTAACCACTGTATGCAAATGAAGAAACTAAAACATGGGGACAGAATTCACAGTTCTGGGGACTTTTATCCTTACGCTAAACTTCAGTGTGTTTCTGTTTCTAGTATTAACAGCTTCACAGAGACCAAGGACTTTGGCTCTTGCTGCATCTTTTTCTTTTTTCATTATGTATACTCTATGAAGCCAATTTGCAGAAAATAAAGTTGGGTATTAACCTGGCTTCATCCACTGAGGAAAGGCAGAGAGAAAATATGCATTTAGCTATAAAAATATATACACACAATACATTGTTAAAAGTCACAGTGCCCTCCCTTTTTTTCCATCTTCTTTGCTTAAACACTCCTCATAAAAATGGTATTTCTTGGCAAGAGAAACCATTTTTCCTTTATGTCAGAGTCACTGTTAAGTTCACATTTGTGTTTGCAAGTTCTGTTTCCAACTTTCCACTCCAGTTCTATCCCCCACAGGAAGAAGAAAATCACAAAATTTGCATATTGTGCTTATGAAGTAGAGTAGCTGTCTCGGAGAGAAGCACCAAGGGGTTAGGAATCATGCGTGCGCATGCGCGTGCACACGCATGCACACACACACACGCACAATGCACGCGCACGCACACACGTTTTCGAAGAATCTTAATCTAACATATTTGTCCTCTACTTTTATATATTTCTCTGCTTTCAATTAAGACGCCTTATTAAATAGCATTCAAACATGTGAAAGCAAAGACAGAGCCTGACAGAATTTCAACAGGTTCTGTGCATTCATACTGTATGTCACCTCTTAATTAGCAACCAAAATGCAATGAACAGATTGTACAGTTTACCATCCTAGCCCAGCTCCTACACTTGCTATTTGTGCGTCTGCAGCATATTTAAAGAGACCCCCATCCAGTGGGATTTTCGTACTTGCTCCATCCCTTGGAACAGAACCACCATCAACTAAATGCCACTTCATGGATGCCTTAGCCTGCAGCAGCAGCTGGCATTACCAAGCAGTTGAAAGGACATTTTAATCTCCTGTTTAATGCATTTTTCTCCACCTGGGATAAGAAGCCAAAATTGCTGTTAGCAAAAAATGCCTTAGTCATTAACTGAAAGTGCCTTTTTTAAAAGTGTTCCATTACTCCCCTACTGGGAAATTTCAGACTTTATTAGCATTTTTTGAATTTGTATTAGTAATACCTGAGTGGTAAAATGCTAACGGATGAACACTTAGCTATTTTCCACAGTTTTCTCTTTTGGGCTCTTCTTGTACCGAGCAAGAAAAAAAAGAGCAAGAGAAAGAGAAAGGGGTCTGTATATTGCACTCCTCATCCAGCTCTCCAAAAGTGAGGTCCACAGTCAGAGGAATCATATTAATTGTCTATTACTCTTTCCTGAAGAAGCACAAAAGGATGGATTTAGGGACTCTCTTACCTAAGGGCAACTAAGAGGATATTAAATGTTCTTTAAATGGAAGTCTGTGTATTTAAATCACATGCATGCTGGGCTGGTATTACCTTGCTTTGGTGATCGCACTGCATTGCATTTAGGTTGTAAGGAAATAGAAATTCTCTCACTGAAACCCACATTGCAAGTGAAAAGGGCTGCTCTGTCATTTCGGCACAAGAGACCTAAGAATCTTCCAAGCAAGGATTTGAATCAAACATAATTTAGATTGAGGTGGTCCTATTTTTAACCATTTTATTCTCTGTCTGCTAAACAGACACCTCAATTTTAGAAATCTTCTGAAATAGCAGGTAAGCCTGTTCTGGTTTGGTTTGGTTTAGTTTCTATAAGGATGACACTCGTCGGTTATGGGCTAAAATAAATAAATCTAGAAATGTAATATAGCCACTTGGGGGCCAGATTGCAGATCTATTGAAATCTTCTATCAAAATACCTGTCTGTCTAGTAAGAACTGAGGAGGAAAACAGAAGGTCAAAACATTTTTGAAAGTAATGTAGCCAGGATTTATTCCTTCCTTTATTACCATATTCAAACAAGTATTATATTGTCATCTTATATGACTGCCACAGAGACCCTCTTTGTGCCTGAAATTTTACTTCTGCTATTTCCTGGTTTGCTAACAGAGTAAGGAAGCCTCCTCTGATATGCAGAAACTACGGTTTCCTTAAGGTATAAGTGAAATTGCAGTACTTTTCTAGTAAATGGTGGAGGCAGCAGGGATAAAGAAAGACTATTGGTTTTAACAGGGATAAAGGCTAACAAGGCACAAGTCCCCAGGGATGTTTTCTGGAAAAGTGTGAGACAGTAGGCTATGGGGTCTGAGTTAGAAAATATGTAGGCAATATAACAGGAAGAGAAATGATTAAGCATTTTCTAAAACTGTTCTTAATTATCTGAATACTCAGAAATCATAATTAAAATAACACTGAAATTCACAAAATAGTGGCTTTCCAGTGGCTTGGCATACGTATTCCATACCCATGAGCTGTATCTTTATTATGTTCTGGCCTCTAAGTCCCACCAAAAATACAAGCAAAAATCTGGTAAGCAATTGCAAATGGCCAGTTTGGCTGGCTAATTAGAACACATAGGTATGCATGTGGATGGATGGATGGATGGATGGATGGATGGATGGTGGGAGGAGAAGGAGAGAGGGAGGAAGGTAGGTATTCAGATCCCACTGAGGAGGTGATCTTCCCAAAGCAGTCTCCTGATTGAATCATTAACAAATTGGACTATATCTGTTATGCGATATGGCTTCATTGTGCATCATACAAAAATTTAATAGAGATTTTTAGAGCATCCAATTATGACTTTTTAAAAATAATCTAATTTAAAAGCCTCTATAGTAAGAAGATCATAAACACATCATGTTCTTGGAGTGAAAGTCAATGGAATACTTTTGCATAGAATCCAAATGCACCCTCAAATTCTATACCCAACTAGGTGGGTGTTTCCCAAGGTTTTAACTCATAAATTCCTTTCCCGGAATCACGGAATTTTGAGGAGCCCTCTTACTATTTTTTAAAGTTCCTTTATAATTTTATGTATATATGGAATGGAATAAAAATACTATTTTAAGATTTTTTAAAATTTGTATTACCATGTTAGAAAAGACAGGATTATAAAATTGATTTTCATATTTTGATAAATTTTATAGCATGTAAAGACAAAATTCAACATTTCCCACTTAGGAAGTCATTCATATTATTTAATTTCCTTTAACTTAAATGTTTATAAAAATCTTGATTTTGAACAAATTTATGAAATGACATATTACATTTGGATTGGGATACTAATGTCTATTACCATGAAGACTGAAAGAACAGTTTTAAACAAAAAAGACAAAAATTCTTAGCTAATATTTTGAATTTTCATATTTTTTCATTAGAACTTTTTAAAGTATGATTTTTGTGTTTTCTTCTAAATGATAATTTAAAAAGAGTTCAGGTTATTTACAAGCACATGCACACAAAGGACACATAATGGATATAGACTGTCTTCATCTCAATGGATAAAAATACAAATTAGATATATTCATCATGACATATTTTTTTAAGATTTTATTTATTTATTTGACAGAGAGAGAGATCACAAGCAGGCAGAGAGGCAGGCAGAGAGAGAGGGGGAAGCAGGCTCCCCACTGAAGTGAGTTGGGGCACCTGGGTCACTCAGATGGTTAGGCGTCTGCCTTTTGCTCAGGTCATGATCTCAGGGTCCCGGGATCGAGCCTTACTTCAGGCTCCCTGCTCAGTTGAGAGTCTGCTTCTCCCTCTCCTTCTGCCTCTCTCCCTTCTTGTGCTCTCCCTCTCTCACAAATGAATAAATAAAATCTTTTAAAAAAGAGTAACGTATAGAAGTGTCAAATCGACATGATGTAAATCTGAAACTAATATAACACTGTATGTCAATTATACTTCAATAATAAGAAAAAGTAAGGGCACAGAGGAAGACAAAATATGTTCTGAAGAATGAAGTAAACTACTCTTGATTTCGTGCTTTAGGTTTTTCATTTTCGAGTAACACTTCTTCTCATCAGTAGAAATTCCAGTAAGTGCATCACTGTTGCTCTCAGCTCTTCATCCACCTTTTAGATTTAAACTTAAAACCTTTTAACAACCATAGACATAAGAGACCACCAAGAAAAAAAAAAATATTCTAATTCAAAGACAATGGCTAGAGCTGTCCAAAAGGAAGGAGTTGATTTCATCTTTGAAACAAGTTTCCTTCCAAGCGCTGCATGGTAAGTAATAAGTCATTGTTGGAAACAAAACAAGATACCAGTCTGAAATGCCTGAAAGAACATTAGAGAAATAGCAAAATGATCCCCAAAGTAGCTCTGTAGAATTTCGTTACTGGAATCTGAACTCATAGAAAGCCAAACATTCTAGCAGCAAGATGGGAAAGCAGAGAATTGTTGTGTAGCAGAACTCAAAGTGGTATAGATGCGCTTACTGAACATAGCATGAATACCACATGTAATCACTAGGCTCCACTTACTATGCAAAAACATCTACAAAATTAATTCATCTGACTTCATAAAACCTTGTAGATTATAACAACCAAGAAATTATTATTCCTTTGTTACAGATAAAGAATCTGACATGCAAGCAACTCATCTACAGGCCTACAGCTAGTACGCAGGGGAGTTCCTGACCCAACCGAGTCTGAACCCAAACATGCCATTGAACATCTTGCCTGTGATATTATGGTTCTTCAGTGAATTTGGCCAAGTAACTGCCATACGTTTCTAAGATAAGCTTATTAGAAAAAAGTCTCAAATAAAATTTCCATCAGAAATATGTGATTTGAACATTAAGACAATTTCTGTAGTCTTCTTTCTTTGGAAAAATAATCCTTTTCTATCCTGTTAGCCTTTCAGCCCTGATACACGTTTCATCTATAGAAAATTAGAAATTGTTTCCACTGTAAATTCTCCAAATGAGATTCATCCCAATACCCTGTTGCAGCCTGTGGAATGTTAGAGATACAGAATGTAAGACATATTTTTTGAAAAACAAGTAACAATGGCTTCCTCATTAGTAAATTCTGTGAGAAAACACTTAATATAAAAAAAAATCTTTGTAACAAAAATAATCTGTACCAACATTAGCAGATTTCCTTATCAATGTTCTTAAATTTCTAATCTTTTGAAAAATTGGAACATGTTTTCTATTTAATTATAACTAGAGATAAATTTAAAAATGAAAAATTGATTTAAAATTTTAAATTTCAGTTTACTTCTCTAGTTTTATCTACTTAATAAATAAAAATAAGCAAAATTCTGGTTTGGGAGAAAATAGCTACTATTGGATAAACTTCCTAAAAGGTTAAAAAGAAATCAAAATTCAAGATCAAAGTCTAATATAAATCGCTAAGTAAAACTGTATAACAGCTACATTCTGGCACTAGAAATCATGGCTACTGTAAATATACAAACTTCAAAAATGTAAAGGGACAAACAAAAATCTTGTTTTCCTTTTACTTTCACTACAGAGAACGTTGTTAAATTATATATGAAGCTGTTCCTTCTCATTTTCTATATACTTTTATCACGGCAGAAGTGTTCTGATTCACCATTCTAAATCCTGCTTTCAAGGCAATAGTATGATTCAGTAGTTCTCACTAGAGATTGCTTTGTTTTTGAAGAAATCCCCTTTAAAGCTCCAGTTGCAGAATTAAAAGGGATGGGAAATAGCCCAGCTAAATGAAGGGTTCAAAACAATGCCCCCCTACAGCACTCACAGAACCCATTACCACTACCCAAGATGACAGAGTATTTTTGCAGGTGGAGTAGCGAAGGACAAGTCCTGGCTGTCCTGCCTGTTGACAGAGGAAATAAATCACCCTACACACTGGAGGATACCTTTCCAGACTGCACGCTGGGAACTTCATTACACAAACTGTGCCACATATTACTATGCATATTGCTGCTGATTGGACATAGATGCATATCCACAGCCTATTTCTGTCATTGTCTTATGGGGGAGATATCCATTTTTCCTCCACAGACAGATACAGGCTTGAACAGGACATGAAGAAAATGATAATATGTGCCAAAAGATCTCAATATTTAGCAAAATATACTCTTGACTAATGATTTGTCTAAATTGCCCTAAGCCTATCTCTTGATGCATAAAATGTGATATTTATGGTTTCAAATTCACACGATCTCATTTGATATGAATGTGATTCTTATCAAACAAAAGTCTTGTTGCCCCTGGTCTCAGCCTCCTTAAGAAGAAGGCAAAGTATTTTCCCATAGAAGAATTATCCTTACCTTGACTTTTCTTTTTTTTTTTTAATTGGTAATCTTTTTGGTTCATTCATAAAAGACAAACTTTGTTTAGGTTTGTTCATATGCCGTGAAGGTAGTTTGATCTGATTTGGATCAGTGTGATAATGAACAAGATTGCAAAGGAAGACTTAATAATCTTCAGGGTGGCAACAATGTCATTTTTGCAGTCAACAACATAAAATTAATGAACCAAAGGAGATAAAATTAATGAACATAACTATTAGCAAGTTTCCTGTAGTTTCAGAAAACTAATGTAATTTTAGCTGTAGATACCTCATCATTTAGTCTCTTCTTGAGGAATTTTCTATGTCAAATACTTTGGCCACTTCTGCTTGGGCTGATAATATGATCTACCAAAAAACACATGCAACATTACTGTTGCTATCTGTGACACTTTAAGCATTGTAAAAATATAAGGAAACAAATATTTCCTTCAAACTTAAGTCAAATTTGTTTTCTAAGTAAAACAAAATTATAGTCTCGATGCTCGAAACCCACCAATGGTTTGTTTTTATAAGAAAACAAAAATAAGAGCTGATACGTCAAGTGTCATTTCTTAAATGTTGTTGTTGCAAGATGTAAATAATTTAGATTCTACATTCCTTTGCTACTAGAATGGCCTACGATGCCATTTTAGGTTGCATTTATGGCCTTAAGAGAGATGGTTATCTTTAGACAGTATTTCCACTTTGATTGATATAAACACCTCACTCATCAAAGAAATGCTTCCAAATCTCTGTGAGACTACCAAGATTAGCTTCTGAGGGGCAGCTGCTGTGTGATATACTCCCACAATCAAGAAACTCCTACTAGACTGAATTTTTTGAGTTAGAAACATATTTTTAATTTTTTGAGTATCAGCGTTATTTTCTGCTGATTGACATTTGAAGTCTGAATTTACTAGTTTCGCTCTGCTTTTAGTTATCAATTTGCCTTAATCCCCATAACTAAGAAAAAAACAAATAGAATTCAATATGCCTTTCTTATTTTACCTCCAATGATTACCACAATAAGGTTAGTCAACACATCTATCACCTCACATAATTATGATTTATTTTTTGTGATATGAACATTTTAGATCTACTCTCTTAGCAATTTTCAAGTATATAATACAATATTCTTAACTACAGTCACCATGTTGAATATTAAATCCCCAGAATTTCTTTATCTTATAACTGGATGTTTGAACTCTCTGGCCATGGAATCTGTAGATGACTTTGGGTAGTATGGATATTTTAACAATATAAATTCTCCCAATCCATGAACATGGGATATCTTTCCATTTATGTGTGTCTTCTTCAATTTTTTTTCATTAATATCTTATAGTTTTCAGTGTAAAGCTCTGTCACCAGCTTGGTTAAATTTATTCCCAAGTATCTTATTGTCTTCTACTGTAAATGGGATTGTTTATTTCTCTATCAGCTATCTTGTTAGTGTACAGAAATATAACTGATTTCCATATGTTGATTTTATATTCTGCAACTTTACAGAAATTGTTTATTAGTTCTAACAGTTTCTTTTGGGGAGGTGAAATCATTAGGGTTTTCTATATATAAATTCATGTCACAAACTTCTACCTACATCCCAGAGTTTCCACGAAGGCACTTTTGACCACAAAATGGATGGATGCCAAATTACTGCTGTTGAGGGGAATTACATGAAAGGGATGTTTTTTTCAACCTTGTTGCTCATGTTATTTTTTCTTTCACTATCTTTCTTATTTCTTGTTTGGGATATAAAGAGTGTTCTTAAATCACAATTATCATCAAGTCAACACTTTTAAGACACACATATAAATAATGTTATAATGTCTAAAACCCATACATTTGAACTCACTTTGTAATCCCAAATGTATTAGCCAAAACTTTATTTTAGCTGAAGATGATTTTTCAGAGTTTAGTGTATAGGAACAGAGTAAGAACAGGCTAGAGAGAGTGAGGCAGAATGGACAGGATATTCTCCACCAAGACAAACAATTTGGCCTTCTTGGGCCAGAGCAATATGGCAAGCAGTATGGACTGAGAAGGTTAATCTGACAATACTGTAAAGGATAACTGGTTGATTAGAGACTAAAGGTGGATAGACAATTGCTGTGAAAAGAAAAGAAGTATTAGAGATCTGACTAGAGTGGTGCCAATGGGAACAACAATAGTAACAACAAGAATAATCATAGCTATCATGTGCTGAGGCCTTCGAGAGCGGGGCACTGTGTCAAGCCCCCATGTGTACTATAATATTCATATTTATAACTACTTATTGAGATCTACAATATTTTCACCTTCATTTTGCAAATGAGGAACTGATCCAATAACAAATGGCAGAACTGGGGCTTATACACAGATCATTTAGAATACCACAATATATAGGAATGTACAAAAATATCTCATTTAGAGCTATTATGGTGTCATAGTGAGACGATAAATGACTTACTGGATATGATGGTTAAGGAAGAAATCAAGAATATCACTTAAAATTTGAGTATAGGCAACTGAACCAATAATAAAAAAACGGGAAAATTAAGAAAAGGGCAGTACCGGCAGGACACCCCACCCAGGAAGTGATATAAAAGATACAATGGAAATGCCATACAATTTGGAGAGAAATAAAAATATCAGCTACAGTGAATCTGACTGGTACCCTGACTAACTTCTGAGAATATGATTAAAGGTTGCTCTAAAGTTTTCTCTATTCTGTGCATCAAATAGCTGGAATGGGAGAACAAAGTTTCAACTATAACTTTAAGTACATTTCTTCAAAAAGAGATGTTCTTCTACTTTATCTTTTAGGAAGAATTCCATTTCTGTTATTAGTGAGTTCACTGCCTTTTTAACATTCTTTATACTTTACAATAGCAATTATACATTCTAGTCCCCTGCTTACCTTAATTAATGTCTAGTTTGTTAAAGAAAGAAGTGCCTTCAGCTTTTACTCTAGGGTAAGGAACAAACTAGCTACAAACTACTGATGATGGATCAGCCTGGGGACTAATCATTAGGTGTATCTCAGCAGTGTGTAAGATTAATTTGTCTTAGATTATTTAAATGAAAATCATGTTTGTTCTTCTCTCTTTTAGTTCAAGTTCTAAATTTCCCTGTATGCAGTCAAAAAATCATCCAGTCGAGAGTAAAGATGATTGTTACAGATATAGGAATAAGGTTCAGCTTCAGGCTACTGGGGCGCTAATAAGAGCTAACATCTTCAATGTGCCAGGCAATGTTCTAAGTACACTGTATACTTAATGCTTCTAATCGTTCCAAATTTTTGAAGCAAATTATTGTTTACATTATATACCTATGGAAAATCTGAAGCACCAGATTATTGTCCAACCTGGAAGTGATGCAGCTAAGTTTCAAATTAGTCATTATGATGGCAAGCCCCATGCTCTTTTACTGTCTCTTAGATTCAGTTCTGTTAAATAGCAGTACCTCACCTTAAAAAATATAAGCTTATTTACACAAAACAAATGGAAAAAAAGTTCTAGTTAAGTATCTATAAAATTCAGGCTCAATGAGTAGGAAACTCTTGCAGAAGGAAAATTATTATTATGAAAACTTATATACCAACAAATTGGACGACCTAGAAGAAATGGACAAATTTCTAGACCCATATAACTACCAAATCTGAAACCGGAAGAAATGGAAAACTTGAACAGACCAATAACCAACACAGAAATTGAATCAGTAATCAAAAAACTCCCAAGAAACAGAAGTCCAGGGCCAGATGGCTTCACAGGGGAATTCTACCAAGCATTTAAAGAAAAGTTACTACCTATTCTTCTCAAACTATTTCAAAAAATACAAACGGAAGAAGAACTACCAAATTCATTCTATGAGGCCAGAATCACCCCCATACCAAAACCAGATAAAGACTCCACTGAAAAAGAGAACTACAGGCCAATGTACCTGATGAACATAAATGCAAAAATTCTCAACAAAATACTAGCAAACCAAATCCAACACTACATTAAAAAAAAAGATGTGGTGTGTGTGTGTATACACATATACACACACACACACAATGGAATATTCTTCGGCCATAAAAAAAAAAAAAAAAAAAGAAATCTTGCTATTTTGAACAACATGGTTGGAGCCAGAGAGCATAAAGCTAAGTGAAATAAGTCAGTCGGAGAAAGATACCATATGATTTCACTCATATGGGGAATTTAAACAAAACAGACAAACAAAGGGGGGAAAAAGTGAGAGAGGGAAGCAAATCAAGAAACATACTCTGAACTACAGAGAACAAAGTGATGGTTACCAGAGGGGAAGTGAGGGGGGAACGGGTGAGATAGGTAATGGGGATTAAGGAGCGTACTTGTCCTGATGAGCACTGGTGATTAAAATAAAGTTAAAAAATACAAATTAAAATATGTATATATTTGTTTTCATTCTTATGATGTGGAAAGTTCAGGTGGCAATCAACGGCAACCACTAAATCACTAATTTTCATGACATTAACAACATACAACCTTGATCTATAGCCTTGAGAAATGAGTTTTGATAACCAATTGTTTTCCTCCCACACTTTCATGCTCTGTATTGAGCTTGGCTGAAAGGGAGAAGCAGGAGGGATCACACATCAGGAGTCATTCAACATCTCTAGAAATCCACTATGTAATTCAAGTGTTCTTATCTCCTGAGTGGTAAGAGTCTACCTATTGAAACCCTAAGATGACCCCTTTCACCAATAGAAGCACGTACAAAAGCTGTTGTTAAGAAAACAAGAGATATGCTCCTTACCTCTCTCATCCTTCAGGAAGTGTGCTCTGTGTATTTTGGTTCCAGGAAACTGTATTTCTTCTTTCTCCTATAATCTTCTCTTTCATCTTAACTTGAATAGCTAAACATCAAAGAATGTGTCCTGAGATAAAAAGAAATCAAGGCTGATGCAAACAAATGCACATTTTCAATGAGTCTCAAAGAATTCCATCCTTCTTAAAGTTAGACAGTGATCCCAAAGCTATTAGTCCTTACCACCCCCCTCCACCTACCCTCAATGTAATAACCATACCAAAAAATGTTTTGGTGGACTGAAAAATGGATAACTCCAAAAAAGGGCTATCGAAGACTATTCAGCTTATGAATGGCATTTTGCCCTAACTAGGAGGACAAAATGTCACTTTATATGGATTAGCAGCTGTTGAAATAAGGTTCTTGTCCACCTAGGACATAAAGAAGGATAGGAAGACTTCGTCAAAAGCTTTAAAGTAATTCTTACAGTGTTCAAACTCCAGACTTTTATTTGGCTGATTATTTGCCTGAGTTTATAGCTTGTCTTCTGTTTTGATAGCATGCAGTCTGACCCGAACATTATTTCTATTTTGACTATAAGCTACTCCTTGGACTAGATGAAATTTCACATGGCATAATGTGCATGTTTGTACTTTTATCACTTTCACTTCATAACTGGGACAGGCATATTAAATTGCCATGTGTTATTAAGTAGATTTTTATCCTTGACTTCCTGTGCTTCAGTAATGGATGAAAGCTTGGGAAATTGGAGAAGGTTTTGACAATTGTTAATTTGACAATGAGAAGATGTGTATTAAGAAATATATTACAATTTCACAAAGACAGCTACTGGTTACTTTTCAGAAGTTTCATAAATAGCATGGATTGGTGTATATATGCTCTGGAATTTTCCAGATATATTATTATACTAATGATACTTCCCGGGTGAGTTTTTTGTTCTCAGAAAGGAAGAAAAAGTTCAGGATCATTCAAATCGAATTCAATATATCAAATAGTCATTTGATATATGACTTTTTTTTAAAGATGCACTTAAACACCTTAAGTACTGCTATGAAGTGTAGAATAGAATCTCAAAAAAAAGGGGTGCGTGGTGGCTCAGTCAGTTAAGCGTCTGCCTTCAGCTCAGGTCATGATCCCAGAGTCCTGAGATCATGCCCTGAGGCCCGTGTTGGGCTCCCTGGTCAGCAGGGAGTCTGCTTCTCTACCTCTCTCTCCTCTTCCCGAACCCAACTTGTTCTTTCTCTCTCCCTCTCACTCGCTCTCTCTCAAAATAATTAAATAAAATCTTAAAAAAAAAAAAATCTCAAAAGAAAATAAAATCAATTTAACTCAACTTAATTTTACAATAAATATTTGTACAGAGAATGAAGCAATAAAACAGTTGGTAAATGGAAATTCCAAGAGATTGAGTAAATTTTTCAAAGTCTGATTTACCCAGATGTTAAATAAATGTTCTCTCACATCTTCCTATTGTTTGCTTTGCATTCATTATTTAAAAAATATTTTTTTAAGTAATCTCTATAGTCAGCTTAGTGTTTCAATTCACAACCCTGAGTTCATGAATTGCATGCTCTACCAACTAAGCTGGCCAGGTTCCTCTGTATTCATTATTTTTATGAAATGTTGATATTAATGAATACATATGGAAATTAAGTCCATATTACCAAAACTGAAATAAAGCCAAGAGTTATGCTAACAAGAGCAACTAATCATAAGCCGCTGTGGTGAGGTGAATTTTGTCCCTTCAAAATTTATATGTTGAAGCCCTATCTCCCAGTACCTCAGAATGGGACTATATTTAAAGATAGGACCTTTCAAGAGGTAATAAAGTTAGAATGTGGTCCTTATGGTTAAGACCTAACCCAATGTGACTGTTGTTCTTATAAGAAGAGGTGATTAGTACACACGCAGCCAGAGGAAAGGCCACGTGAGGACACATGGAGAAGCTAGCAAGCCAAGAAGAGAAATCTCAGAAGAAACCCAACCTGCTGCCACCTTGATCTTGGACTTCGTCTTCAGAACTGTGAGAAAATAAATTTCTGTTGTTCAAATCATGCCATTCTGTGGTATTTTGTTATGGCAGCCCTAGCATACTAATGAGGCCATCAATTAGCAGCACCAAGCCCTTTCAATCTGGAACCATATCCAAAATAACTGTATTTTAGATTTCCAGTCAACTGTTATTTTATTTCACTGTAAACTAATCAGTTAGCTGGTTAGTAATCTGAATAATGGCTTGATGACAGATATTTTATGTAGTCTCTCACCAAACTCCAACCAAAAATGTCAGTGCACTGGAATGATTCTGAACATGCATCTTTGTCATAAAACACCATTTAATCCAAAACAAATAACTGATATTCTAAAATGACCTTTAATAAATGCTGGTGACTCATTCTTATATATAGACATCATTCCACGAGTTAAAGCAACAATCGCTAGCACCCTTGTAATATCTTTGTGAAAATACAGCAAAGATAAACAATATTCAATGGAAATAGATGCTCCTTTTTTTCCCCAGTTGTTAACAAGTATGTTCTTTGTTCCAAAATTTGTTTGCTCAGATTATTCACATGAGAAGAAGAGAAGTTATTGGGGGAAAAAAAACGTTTTGTCACCGTTTGCAAGGCAGATGGAAAAGTAGGGAGTAGCAATGCCAGCAAATCTCACATTTGTTACAACTAACTTGAAAAGTAGCAGTTAGGGGGTTTACAATAGTCTAAATCATCCTACTTGCATCATCAACATATCAGGGCTTCTTTTACATTGAAATTGCTCTTGCTTAAGCATCCTACACAAGTGAAAGTGTTGAAAGACAACAACAATAAAGGCAATCTTATCATCAATATCTGCCCTTCTTATGCTAGTAATGATTTCCTTTTTATGGAAACTTGTCAAAATAATTGTGTGTTGGATTGTGATGGGTCTTCATTCTTAAGAGAGGCTTAATGCATATATTTCTTGCATTATTATCATTTCACCAACATAATTAATTTCGTGGACATTTGCTACCACAGCTTGTTACTTTAGCCAGAGTTGCTGAAGTTGTTATGACTCATACAACAATCGAGCAGGAGGTGGCTCAACCCTTCATGTGCAATAATAATTAGAGGCTTTTATTACAAACAACTTAAAGACACGAATAGATGCACCAACTTTCTAACTGTGAAAAGGTACAAAACTCCATTTCTCTAGAGGAAGAGTTATGGAGTAACTATAAGATTTTGTACTGTAAGAGTTGTTATATTTAATTTTGGCTTGTGCAGCAGGCTTTGCTCCATGCAATTTCTACGTAGCCTATCAGAGATAAATCCTTATTTACAACTCCCTATCTCTATAAAAGTTCTTTTTTTTTTTTTTTTTAAGATTTTATTTATTTATTTGAGAGAGCACAAGTCAGGTAGGAGGGGGAGAAGGTTAGAGAGAGAGGGAGAAGGCAGCTCCCTGCTGAACAAGGAGCCCAATGACTCAGGGCTTGGCTTGGAGCTCTGTCCCAGGATCCCGGGATCACAACCTGAGCCAAAGGCAGATGCTTAACCAACTGAGCCGTGTAAGCAGCCCTATAAAAGTTTATTCTTTTATTTTCATCTTCTTACCATGTTAAAATAGTAGCCTAAAATCACACTCCTCTACTTGCAATAAAAAAAGAAAATCTTACATTAGTGATAAACTAAAATTACTTGAACTGTAAATTGTATATAAAGATGGACTAGCAGATTCATCTTTTAGAGAATGATGTTCCGTCAGTATTAAATGTACCACAGCAACTAGCCCAAACTGATCATCTCATTGTATAAAGCTGTTTTTTCCTTTTAAACAAATATTTCGGGTATATTTGTATATATCAATATATACATAAAGTATATCAATACGGTATTATTGTATATCAATACAGTATTACCTTTCCAAAAACAGCTATGAAAATAATTACTGATACTACTATTTGTTCTAAATGTGGAAGACACACTATATCACGCTGATTTAAAAATACCCGCAATATCTTCCTGGAAAATACTCTACATACTGACAAGAATAAGCAGCACATATCTATGTTCAAGGAAAGAAAAAAAATTGATGGCTGGAATCTATTTGAATGAAGCAAAACTTCCCTTCAAAGTCTGAATAATTAATCCATCTGATTACTCCCCAAACACCAGGGAGTAACATTCCCAAGGCCCAAAGAAGAGTATCTGCTTTGAATCTGGCTCTTATTTTGCTTATTTATCTGGGCATCCTGCTTAAACATCAAGAAAGATTTTGGGAGTTTAGGAGCAGATCTAATAAAAAGCAAAAGATTCTCAAAATGACACCTTGGAAAAAAACCGGGATAAAGTGCTCCCTGGCACTTACTTCGTTATGTCTGACCCATTAGTCTTTTGCATTCCAGAGGCTGCATTAGCTCTGTGGAGTGTGTGTGCCTGCGTGGATGCACATGTCCACGTTTATTGGCATAGACTAAAGAAAGGACAAGTAGAGGAACTGGTGTGTACAGCATCCAGGCCTGTGGGTTTGTAACATCATGTATGTCTGTGAGATTGAAATTTTCCACACATAAGGACACTTTCACTGCATCAAATGCTGGTGCAGGTTTGCCTTTTGATGTGAGGGAAATGCAAACACTGAATATTCTGGCAAGAGTGAGGCAAACCAGCCCCTTACTTTGTCTTCAAAGATCTTTCTTTAGATCCCTCTTTTACGGTTGAAGTTTTTGTTCAACATTTTACAATTTAGCATTTAGCAGGGCTAGTCCGGGCGTACAGGGAATATTTGTTAGCCAATAGTTAAGCTGAGGCACAGACTTCAGAGACTTGTAGATTTCAGGAACTAGATCCTTCACCTATGTTCTCTTGCCTTTCCATTCTCCAAGTTGTTTTTGCTTTTGGATGGCTTTTATGGGCACATGGAGCCAAAATCATACAAAGGGTAGATAAATGAAAGCATTCTGGTATATAATCTGAGGAGTTCTCTGATCTGAAAAGAATCTCTACTATTTTCAGAAAAAAATAGAGATGCAAAGCCAAGTTCTTTGGTTAAAAAAGATTTACACTAAAAACTACGAAAACAAGATTATTACTCTATGCTGATAATCAAGTGTTGCTAATTCATCCCCTTGGCCATATTAGTTAGTGACAGATGACTACTCATCAGCCAATGTGACACAGGTAGTCAGGACTGAAGGTGGTGTCAGTAGGAATAAAAGAGTGGGCAAGGCAATTATTGATTGGATAGTGTGGGCTGAGTGGTATGTAGCCCACAGCATGCTGAGATGCAGTATGGAGTCAGGGGTATAGGACACAGACCTCTTGCCTCCTGCACATAACCTCTAACCAATATAGCCTCTTTTGGAGACTGTGGTATTTCTGGCCTCTCTCTGTATGTGTCTCTCTTGCAAAGTCTCAAGGACACTGAGATCAGGGAGGTCCATATGTCCTTTTACTATTTAGTTGTGTGAGATGAAAAATCACAGGCATGTGTTTCACTAGCAAGCACCATTCTTCCTTCTGTATCATGAGAAGGGCCCTTCCCAGATGTGGTTGAGAGGATGAGTGCACTTGCATTCATTCAGAAATACAGTAAAAATGGTGAACAGTCAGTAGTTTCTGGTACCATGAAACCAGAAGAAAAAGCTGTGGCTCTTACCAGGAAACTGGTTTGGCCAGACAGAGTATTTATTAGTGTTACCACTAAGACAGGGAGTGTCTACTTCTGACTCTCTTTCTCACTCTCATTCCCTTAGGCTTTCCACCATGTGGGTGCCTGTGGGTCTGCCTCCAATACAGGAATAAAAGTCTCTTCTTTTTTTCCCATTTCATTGGAATACTGAGGAGTACTGCACTAAAGGGCTCACTATTTCTGTCCTAATAGTTTCCCTAGTAAAACTTGACCGTTTTCCCTGTGGGGATGGAGAGAGGCCATTAACCCAATGTTAGTATACAAAAAAAGCATTTCAGGTTGGACCTAAGGGATCTGAGACTGAATCCAGCCTTCAGGCTTCTGTAGATTATTTAGGAAACTTATGATCCTTTCATTATATAACTCCACCACCAAATAGAATAGAGCCCATCACCCACGAAAATTCTAGGCCAATCCATTCCCCACTGAATATTAGAATACTCTGTGCATATTTCGATCATTGCCTTTGCAATGTTGGACTATAACTGTCCTTTATCTGTTATTCCTCTTTATACTTCCTGAAAACAGGAACGAGACTTGCTTTTTATACCTTTGTAGCTGCATGCACACAGTCAATATTCCTTAGTTGAAAAATTGGGAGGTGGAAAGTAGACATTGGCCCAGGGCATTGTTCTGCCGATAATGCAAAATACCTCCTAAATGATGGCTTAAACCATCCTAATAAAACTTCTATCGATCCTTTATTTCTACTTTGTTCTGAAAAGATCATTCACAAATGATATATTTTAATCATTGAGTTGGATCCCTGCATCTTAATATCCTTCATTTTTGCTTTCCACATAATTCATAGAAATAATAAAAAAAGAAACAGTAACAGCCAATATTTATGCAATACTTGTTATATCTCAGGTGGTGTTTTAAGTGTTTTACACATATAAATTTCTTTAAGTCATACAACAAACACTGTAGAGTAGATTCATATAGTTCTATTTTATATAATGAAAATTAAGTCTTGGGAGGGGTCCCCCTGAAATGACAATTTTGGTATTTTTTGAATAATACAGTGGCATTAGAGTTGCCTTCAGCTTAATTAAACCTTATCTTCCTGATTATAGGCCCCTGACCTCCCTTTTCCTAGAAAACTTAGTTGTTAATTCTTTCTCTGTCCCTCTAAGATGTAAATCTTCTACCAGCCTCTTGCCAGTTTTATAACCCAAGAGTGCTTTTTTTCAAGGACCTGGGATCTATTCTTCTAAGATGTAATCATCAAGAGAGATGGCACCCCATCTCCAAGTCTCTGTGAGAAGGCAGGGGCCTACCTTCATAGGCAACAATTTGCCAACACAGACGGCCTAATCACATTGACCAACTTCCCCCAATATCCTCCAGTACTTTTTCTACAAGCTCACCCCAACCTTTAAAAACCTCTCACCTTTTGTTTCATCAGAGTTTAACCCAATCTCTCTCCCCTATTGCAATAGCCTTGACTCTAACTGCATGGTGTTGAATAAAGTCTTCCTTGCCTATTTAGCTCTGTACAGAGCAATTTTTCTTCGACACTTCCACATTTATTTTCAGCTTCCCACAAACATTTTACACAATCTTTCTTTTCCTCTTTGATTCTCATAACCAAGTCTTTGCCTTACTGACAGCTGTATCTTTCTAGAAATTATGTATTCTTACCATGTTCTTTTCTGTCCATTCTAAGGGAGCAATTCTAACGGTCCTTCATTTATTCTTATGTCCCCAGCAGTCTTTTCTGCATTTTCTTTACAAAATCACTTCAACCAACTTCACAGAATGTAATTTTGCTCAATGTACAGTTCTTCAGTCTGCTTTTCTTTTCCTTCTAGAATTTTCCTCCCACCATGACCACTTAATCTTTCCCACCCTCCATAAATGTATCTTCCATATTCTCAGCCACAGGAACCTAGTTTTTGTTCTGAAATTATCAAAGTGAAATAGACGAAAGGAACAGAAAAGAAACTATATCAAAGCAGAAGTTTCCTAAAGCTTTAGATTGCATAAAAATCCAAGCTCTAGACTGCATTTATTTTTACATTTTTGAGAATAATTTTTGAGAATAAAATTGTCAGAAATGTTCACAGAGAAAGGAAATAGAGTTAATCTGTGTTCAACAAGTGGGAGAGAGGGACGGGCAAAGGTTCACGTGGCTGCCCTACTGCTCCAACAGAAGCAGCCTTTCTTACAACAACATGGGGTAGACAGGCTGCTTACCCTTTTCTCCCATGATGGATGCATCTTGTAAACACCTTCTATTCCTAAGAGAATTCTTGGTATTCACGACATTGTTAATAATAATAATAGATTTAAGAAACCGATGAGTCTCCTGCCTCTTCCATATGAGAACAAAGCAGTCCTAATTATCTACCACTAGGAAGTCGGTGCCAGGGTGGATTTATTTCCTTTCCAAACTAGCATATAGCATCACAATTGATTTTCTTTTTCCAATTCTAATTTTCCAGACCTATTAAAATGACTCTAAACCAAACTGCTTTGAAAGAAATAATATTGGCTTTCTCCCATTATTCCTTTCTTTTCTCCCTTGTCTCCCTTCTACTAAATCAAATTAATCTGCTTTAAAAATAGAAAAGATAAGTGATTATATAATCTTCTAAGGGAGGCAGGAAGCTGTGGGACATAAGGCACAAATGAAATGCTCACACATCGGGCATATTTAGACAATACGCATGTCAATCCAAGCCTTTTGTGGCCCAGTAATGTGGGGATGCGGCAAATGGAGGTGGGGAGACTCTCCCCATCGGAGGCCCTCGGTGATGGCAAGTGCCTTCCGAGAGAAAAGAAATGCTTGCACGAGCCCAGAGAAAATGTTACGATGCACTCTGAGCTCATGTTGTTCAGAATTACAGCCTGGAGGCAGTAAGAGTCCCCTGTGACTTAGTCCTGACACAGGAGAGAAAAAGGGACTTTTTATGAGCCCGGCTGGCACTATCACCATGGCTTAAAAATCTTATTTGAGTCTTGCTTTTAATTTATATGGGGAAAAAAAAATACAACTCAATGAGAAAGCAACAGAATCACTTCAGGTAAACAGTGAAGCTTTACTGTAATGGAAACAGAGGCCACTCAGCCCTTAACTCCATTCCTGAAAACTCAGGCTACAGTTCTGCCCAACCTGAAAAGACCAGACTTTGCCCAAAGAAGTCAGTTGAGGGGAAGGACGATATTCTGGGTGAACAGAGTTATTTTAAGAAGCTACTAGCATTTGCATTTCTAAATTATTAGGAGACAAAATGAAGGGAAATTTTTAAAATGCATATACATATATACATGTTTTAAAATCTAATTTGGGGTCACAGCTGTAATTGCAAAAGCTTCGGACTGTGTGTCATGCTGGAATAATGTCGTGTTAGTGAATGTAAAGCATTCAGCATTACTTTATGCCTCATTGCATCCTAAGTGCGATGCTATTTCAATACAACACCTACCACTTTTAGATCTTTATGCTTAAGTGTGTCTTGCTGGATGAAATCAAGCTACAAATTGGATGAAATTGGGTCCTCCCAGTTGATTCTACTGCTACAAGCTCCAAAACCCAATTGTTTTCTAAGTCCAATTCCATGAATTCAGAATTCAAATTATCATGTTTTCTTGCACTGAAAAATAAATACAAAAGCTCAACTTGCTGCAGAGATGAAAAGCAGTTTTTTTGGCCACAAAAATAAACTTTTGTTCACATGGGCTCAGAAATGGAGCAAGAAATGCTAGAAAGAACATAACTCACTGAAATCTGAGACAGTGTATCCATCGCTTAGGCAAAAGAGGTCTTTCGTTCAAACAATTTCATCCAAAATACTTCACAGAAAAACGGCTCTGTGTTCAGTTACCTTTCATCCTTGCATGATAGATCAAGTCATTTCACTGCCACCTACATTTGTGGTTGCAACAAATTTACTGGTTTTTAAAGATCACAATGTCTGTCCACTTGGCAGGTAAAGATGCATTTGGGAAGATGACCATGTCCATTAGGTCTGTTCACGCCACACTCAGAGGATTTATGTTTCACTAAATCGTACAGAGCATGGTGAAATGGGATACAGATTTTAGTGTAGCAGAAAAAATTAAAATTGAACCTAACTGGAACTGGGTCTAGGTTTCAAACAGCAATTATTACTACTGCTGATTTTGAAGATCCTTAAATTAATTCTAACGAATCCTTTCCATTGTAGAAACAAAAGTGTCTTCAAAACAGTGGTATTTTGGCTGGCAATACTTTTCAGGGTAACTCTAATAAAACAAATTGCTAAAAACAGTCAGAAGTTTTTATTATACACACACATTTTAATTATGCTAAGTGATGGCTATATTTTTAAGAGAAAAAAATAGCTAACTAAAGAAAACTATTGTACTATCCATGGGTGGATATTGTAATAACTTACACAAACTCATGCTTGATCCTAGTTATCAAAAAAAAACTTGCCAATAGCTACCTTAAGGGAAAAAAAAGACTAAAATATGGCATTATAAGTGGATGCGTTTGCTTTTTTTTTTCCTAAGATTTTATTTATTTTAGAGAAGAGAGAGGGAGCAGGGGACAAGCAGAGGGGAAGGGAGAAGGGGGAATGAATGTCAAGCAGAGTGTGCGTTCTGCCCCACTGGGTGCTCTGTCCCACAACCCTGAGATCAAGACATGAGCCAAAATCAAGAGTCAGACAGTAAACCAAATGAGAGGCCCAGGCGCCCCCATCTGCTTTTTTCTTTTCAATGGAAGAGAGAGTGTACTGATAATGTAGTAGGGTAAAGGCATTCTGGTAAATGACAGGAGCATTATGTAGAGATTATCCCGTCTCAGATCACATGGTAGGGTTCTCAGACATAGGCCTCATTTCTCTCAGGAGAACCTAATAATTCAGACCATGCAATCTTGGGAAAACTAAACTGACTTAAACTAAAGGAAGACGCAGTGTCATCAACACCAGATAAAGACAACTTATAAACAATAATACCATCCATCATTCTGAAGCATTGAAGAGGTAAAATGGTAAGGAAAGCCACAGGCACAAATATTTCAGATGGCTGGAAGGAGGCACTGACAAGATTCAGTTCTCCCCCACCCCCACACCCAAAAGCAATCCCAGTTGATGTTTGAGATCATGGGGGTAGTTTATGATTCTTCCTTATGCGGTTCTGATTTCTCCTCACAGAAACAAAAGCTGTTTAGCTTTTGTCCTTGATGATCTCTGGTCAGTAATCTAGGGACTAGTTGCAGGCCCATCTTCTATGTCTTATACTTAACCTATCTCAGTCACTGCTGCCAAGCCCTTTACCTAGAATCCTCCACACCTAAACGGGGTAATCGGTCTTGATGACTTTCCTTACTGATATAATTTACTCATCCAGACAACTAACATGGTCTGGTGACCTCTCATACCCAACTCTCAAACCCCCCGAAAGATAACTTTGGAAAATTAGAGGTGTACGAGGGAATCACAATTCTGAGAGCCTGGGGAAAGAGAATGCGCACTTCATACATACAATCGATGCTCATTATTTATTTGTGGACTCTGTATTTGCACATTTCCCGACTTGTTAAAATTTATTTGTAATCTCCCAAATCAATTCTTGCAGCATGTTCACAGAGATCTGTGGTCATGGGTAGAGCGGTGAAATATGTGAGTCCTGGTGAGCTGAAGTCCAACAAAACGAAGCTCTGCCTTCCTGTTTCAGCTCTCATCCTGCAAACAAGTGTCCCTTCTATGAACTTTTTAGTGTCACCATTTCCATATTTTTGTGCTTTTGTTGGTGATTTCGCTGTTTAATATGGCCACCGAGTGTAGCACTCAAGCACTGGCTGTATAGTGTTCCTAAATGTGGGTGGCCTGTGATCTGCCTGACAGAGGTAAGCTTTATTCAGGCATGATGTACAGTGCTATTTATAATTAAATGATAATAAAAACAGTGCATGCCAAACTTCATGAAATGCAACCAAAAGGAAAAAAGAACACTGATTAAAAAGTATAGCTTTAAATATGTACATCTAGAAATTAGATTAGAAATACTACTCTAACTATAATGAAGGGAACTTTAAAACCAGTGACAAAAATGTGGTCTGAAAAATGGAAAGAAATTTTTTGAATAGGACAATTTAATATTATAAAAATGTCAATTCTCCTAATATATAAATTGGATGCAATCCCACTCACTTTCAGCTAGATGGTTTGATAAATATATTTAAATTTACATAGAAAATAAAGACCATGAATCTGTTAGATAAATACCAAAAAAAAAAAAAAAAAAAAGAAGGAACATTTTTCTAACCAGATATGGCATTAGCACAAGAACAGACAAATGGATTAAGAGAGAGTACTCAGAGATAAATGTGTATCTGGGAACTTAGTATATAATTTAACCCAAAACAGAAAGGATGGTTTGTTCTTAAATGGTATGAATATGATGGTGGTTTATTTTGTGGAGTACAATAAAACTAGCTCACAGCATTGCATACAAAGTTGAACTCTAAATCAATTAAAAACCTATCAGTTTAATGGGAAAAATGTAGAAAAATATCACTGTGAATGAGACGGATACAGAGGTACATCTTAAACACAATATTAAAAATATAAATCATAAGCCAAATAATTATGAATGGGTAAAAATAAGAGACATATGATAGATTGAGGGAAGATATTTGCAATGTTTAAAAACAGTACATATTTAATTTTTTAAAAACATTCCTTCGATGTGCACCTGGGTGGCTCAGTTGGTTAAGTGACTGCCTTAGGCTCAGGTCATGATCCCAGAGTCCCAGGATTGAGTCCTGCATCAGGCTCCCTGCTCAGCAGGGAGTCTGCTTCTCCCTCTGACCCTCCCCTCTCTCAAACTTTCTCTCTCTCTCTCTCATAAATAAAATCTTAAAAAAAAAAAAATTCCTTTGCGCCAACAAGAAAAAGATAGGAAACACCAGTGGAAAAACACAAAGGAAATGAGTAAGTAGTCTAGAGAAGAGGAAATTAAAAGCAAAACCACTAACAAACATAGAAAAATGCTTAAATTCATTAGTAACTAGAAAATGAAAATTAAAACAATATAATATCAACAAGCCACCTCTTTAAACTGATAAAAATCAGAAATGTAGAAAACACCAAATATTGGTGAGAATGTGAAGATGTAGTGATTCTGAAGAGCATTCTGGCATAATTTGTCAAATTCGGTATATTCACACCCCTGGGTACAGAAATCTCCAAATTCTTACACAGGCTTGAGGAACTTCCTCACACTATAATTTGCTATGTCAGAGCTTTGGAGACAGTCAGCATATCCATCACTGGGAGAGCAGACAGCTTAATTTGGATAAATGCACACCCCAGAGTTCTATGTAGCAGTTAGGAGCAACAGACTAAATATCCACCTAACTACGTAGATCTTTTAAAAAACAGCACTGAGCAAGGCGAAAAAAAAAACCAAAACAAACAAAACAAAAAAAACGCATACACAATACCACACCCCTCCATTAAAAATACATGCATGGCAAAACAATACACACTTGAAAAGACCAATGATGAAAAGTCCTATGACCTGGAGGACATAATTCATTTGTTCTTCTCCAATTGATTTACACATAATTAAGTAATTTAAAAATTATATTAAAAATAATGATATCACGATAGACCTCTATCCCCCAAAGATGTGGCATTTTAGTCACCCAGATAGATAGTACTTGATAAAAAGAATGTCTGGTCAGAGAAAATCCCTTATTATGTTTCTCACAGATTAGACTCTAAGGGAAGTACTTAGTCCAGATTTGAGGCTCTCACTTTATGCAGAACCCTGATGAACGGAAAGCACAGCTTGTTTAAAGAGCTTGGTGGCTGAGAGGACTGCAAATTACCTAATATGAAGAACAGGGAGGTAAAGCAGAACCATTTTACCTTGAAGTGCAGAGCATATATGTATCTCTTTTCAGTTAATTTATAAACTCTCATGTAGAAGAGAGACAAGACATTGCATATCGCTTGAGCGTGGGGGTGGTAAAAGCAACAGGTGTTCCCTATAAACAAGTAGATTTAGGGGAAGAATAAAAAGGACATTTCTACCAGTGAGAAAAGTCCAAAATGGGCATTGTGACAGAATAAGTTCCTTCCCTGGCATTTTTCAAGCAAAAGGTAGACATCACTTGTCAGGAATGCAGAGAGTTTCCTGCCTTTGAAGGAGAGCAAAGGAGCCTGTAATGCCCCTTCTACCTTTTAAAATTTTGTAAATATGAAGAGCTTAAAAGGCTCAAATTTGGAACAAGCAATGATTCGCAGCTAAATGAGCTACTGAATTTTGAAAAACAGAGAATAACTGGACAGTTTTCAGTGTGTCATCCTTCAACAGTTCCCAACGAAGTTAGTAAAGAGACACTTTGACGGTTCCAGGTATTTACTCACAGAGGAATCTATTTTCATATCTATGATTAGAAGGTCTCCACAGCCACGATCATGTACCACAGGCATCTGTCTTTCTCCACTGGGTTGGGAAGAACAACCCTAGGGTGTGAAATATTCACAGGTGGCAACTCCCCATATCATCATATGATTCAGGTTTCCATAAAATTAACCACCAAGCTTGCAACACGAGTTCCCTCAGGAACACTATCATTGCTTGCATCCCTGGCATTTGAACTATTCCAATGGTGCCTGAAAGACAAGTATAGCTCATTTTTTTTCCTCCTTTCTAAATCTTAGTCCTATTTTCTTTTCTCTTCTCTCAATCAAACTCAAACTGTACCTTCAGGTATTGAAGGCACTTATTCCTATTTTCTTTTCTCTTCTCTCAATCAAACTCAAATTGTACCTTCAGGTATTGAAGGCACTGTTGGAAACAATTATAGCAGGACTGAAATGGCTAAAGTTTAAAATTTGATTTTCTAAATAAGTAATGGTGAACTTCATGTCTCCATCCTGTACACTCCCTAGAAAGTATACGCATCAGTTCTTATTTAGTATTAATGTGATTCCATAGTGAAAACAACTCAAGACCCGAGACATTGTTCCTTCTTCATTTACAGTCATTCAAAAACACTGCATTACACTTAGTTCCTTTTCACTGCAGGTATAACATTCTTACTCACACAACATTTCCCCATTTTCCAAACTTAATGAAAGGATCAGAAACCTATCTGTTAAGGATTAAGAGAAGAAGAAAATGATGATATCACTAAACCCAGATTTCTGACATTAGATGCATAAGCTATCTATACATTCATGAACTCAGAGCTGTTCTAGCAGGTAACCAGCACAAAACTTTGCTGATGGTCAGAGGTCAGCAAACAATAGATCTCAGGCCAAATCCAACCTATCGCCTATTTTACTAAGTATTATGGGAACATACCATGCCCCTTTGTTTACATACTGTGTAAGTCTGTTTTTGCACTACAAAGTTGTTGACTAGCTATGCCTGTGACCATATGGCATGTAATCTGGACTTTGCAGAAAAACACTGTCAACCTCTGTGTCCTAGATCCTCCAAAGTTCTCGGAAGCAGACTTTGAGATCCTGAGTTAATCCTCAAACAATAAGCCTGAGTAAACGTAGATAAATAAAAGGTGCTACAAAGCTTCATGGAGAGGAAAGATACCACAGCAGGATAGGGAACTCTTCCAGAGGAAAAGTCTTAATTAGGATTTTATTAATTTATTCATTACATACATGTTTCAAGGGTCTACTATGTGCTAGTCACCTTGCCAGGCCCTGGGACACAAATGAGAAAAAAAAAAAGATGTAATTCCTATCCTCCTAGAAGGTAGCACAGAATTCCCATATTAAATCAACTTTGAAATACATCTAAGACTGAGAACTATAATGAGTGCTATTACTTACCACAGGGTGTTGTGAGAAATAAAAGCTAACAAGTTTAAGGTGGTCATCTGCTTTATTTTTTCCTGAATTTATTTCTCCCTTCTGGTAATGGTAATCCTCTTTAGGGAACAACGTCTCCCCAGTCTAAAGTGGGATTTCTGGAGGGGCTTGCAAGACCACCCTTCCCCTATCCGCAGGGTTGGAAACATGATACCAGCTTGATTAAATGGAGTAGCCCACATCTGCAGTTACAATGATTGGTGAGGGAATAGTTCCATAACTCAAGTCTAGCCAATCACAAGCCCTCCTCAGTATTTATTTTCAACAGAAAAGTGAAGTTATCCTTCTTCTTTCCTCTTGGGTCATAAAGCAGTAAAGATGTCAGCCCAAAGCTGCCAAAGGTCTTATCCTCCTTCATGTGAACTTGTTAAGAGACATGGACAGACAGAATATATATATATATATACACACACACATATATTAGAGAGACAGAGACAGAAGGTAAACTCACAGCATTTGAGACCCTGGATTCAATCGTCCCTAGAACCAAAGATAAACTTCAAATTATCAGAAAAGTGGATTGTCCATGTAAGATCTGAGGATAAGCTTCTCCAGATGCTCATGAAAAGGGAATAGTTGTTCTGAGATTGATGGTATTTTGAAAGCAGAAAAAGGACAAAGAGCTGTTGATGGTATTTGCCACGTGTGACTGAAAACAAGGACAGTGCATATGTATTTGTGTAAAAATTCCGATAGTAAGTGGAACTGCCTTTTGACAGGACAATATCAGCTATCACTTAGAAATTAACGACTACATGCATACAAATGTAAACATGGGCACTTTTATTGCTGTGTACCCTTGGATTCTGGGACCCCTCACTGTTCTTGTTTTCCTTAAGTATTTTTCAATACTTTTCCCATCTTCTTTGTAGACAAAGTCTCTTGTTTGACTTAATGTCAGAGTTCCTCAGATTAGCTCCCAAGTCCACTTGCTCCCATTCAGTAAACTTGCCCCTATCCACAATGTTAATTACATTCAGTATATGGAGAACTCCAAAATTCCTAACTTTTTATTTCAGAGTATTCTTCCAAATTCCAGGCACATATATCCATCACCCTATTGACATTTTCTCTTGTGGGCCTAGAATGAACTTCAAACTCATCAGATCAATAAAGGACTCACAAATTGCTCTTTTAAAATCTCAGTTCCTCCTAACCCAGTAAAGGACACCAACATGGTTCAAGCCAGAAATCTAGAAATCATGCCTTTCTTTCTTTCTTTCTCTTTCTCTCTTTCATTTCTTTTCTTTTCGTTTTTTTTTTTTTTTTTTTCCTACTACTTTCTCCTTCATTCCCAATGTTCAATCTACTAGAAATCCTATGAATTTAAAATAGTGGTTCTTGAAGTGCAAGCCACTGGACAGTAGCACAAACATCACCTTGAAACTTGTCAGAAATGCAAATTCTCAGGGTTCACTCTAGACCTTCTACATCAGAAACTGACTTTAAGGCTCAGCAATATGTAAGTCACGCCACAGTTTGAGAATTTCTGAATTAACCTTTTAAACAACTCTGGAATTTCTTAACTTTTCTCAATCTCACTGTCATCTTCGTAGTCAAAATGTCACTATCCCTCGTCAGTGACCTGATCCATCCTCCACCATCTGGCATATATGAAGATCCATGTTGAAATGCTGTGCCCTACTCTTGAAGACAACCTGAAGCTCTCCAATGTTTGGAATCCCCTCCAAACACTGGCACAAGTTTCTCAGGAGGATTCTCTGGCTTGTTTAGTCTGTTTTAGCTGCTAATGGTTAGGTTAGAAGGCAGCACAACTTCATTCATTCATTCAACAAATATTTAGCACGTACTACATGGCACACATAATGTTCAGTTCTTGGAGTCCAGAGATAACATAAATACGAGACTTGCCTACACTGTTTCTAGTCTCACTGAAGGAGATGGTAAACTGGTGCTAAGAGCTAAGTGGATAAGTGATACGTGAATAAGTCTTCTGAGGGAAACAAGCCATCTACAGTATAAGAGGGGGTGCATCTTTACAAAGAGCAATGAGGAAAGGCCTCAGAAAGATGGGACCAGCTATGTGAACCGCAAGGGAATAAAGGTAGGAAAATAGGTCAAATGTCCTGAGGCATTTTAAAACCTGATGCGATGAACCACTAAAGGCCTGTGAGGCTGGTGAGAAGCAAAGCAAGATAAAGAGATGAGATGAGGCTGGAGAGCATGGTAGGGCCAGATCACGAGGGCCTCCTCAAACAGTATAGGCAATTTAGATTTTATTCTAAAAGAAATAGCTACATTATACTAAATGCTCTTCAAGAGAACAGGCATGAAGGAGGCAAGGGTGGTAATGGATAACCCAACTAAAATCCAAGGTCAGAAGTCAGAGAACAGTTTTGTTTTATCAGGTCAGTATATCAGTTCAGGCATATTAACAATCTACAATCTAGGAGGCTTTTGTGAGCTCACCTGCTGAAGTTACCATAGTTTCTAATCTTCTATAGTAAAACACATTCCAAAATTTAGAAAATTAAGAGAAAACTTTAGAAACACGATGCATAAAGTTGGGGACCACCTCGGCAATTCTAAGCATATTTACAATTAAGCTACTTGGTATCAATACCATTACTGCTGAAGTTAAAAGTTAAACATTCTTTAAGTGTTTTTTAAGCCTGTGATCTTCTATCATTCACAGAATCAATTACCGATGGTTTTCAATCCCACTATTGGCTCTAGTATGTCAACCACACGTTGTTTTTATTTCTATATTGAGCTTTATTTAGCTCTTCTCTTGTTCTCTTTATTTGAATGTGAATATGCTCAGTAGGTAGGTGGTTTTATTTGTCAAGCCTCCCTCTGGTTTGCTAGAAATAAATAGAATAGCTCTTATGTGATGGAAAAATAAATTGTATAAATTATTTAATGCAGTATTTTCTTCCTACAAAACGTCCTTTCCCGGATTTTCTTCCGACTTGTTGGGTACTTTTTTTGTTGCCTGGAAGGGGAACTGAGAGGTATAAATGATATGCACACCTGGTGACTGGTGCAATTTATAGGTCACTAGGTTAATCTGCAGTCAAGAATCCCATTTCCGGCTTCCCTGTATGGACTAAAGGAACCAGATTAGATGCTTCACGATCTGTCTGCACACGGGCAGAGGCTCGGCTTCAGCTCTGTGCAAGTAACTGGCAAGGCCATGATAGAGTACCAAATTCCACAAAGAAGCATGTTCAATAGGCATTTTTTAACTCACTCGCAGCTATTTCAGCTGTTCCACTGTTTCCAACTCAAGAAATGTTTTCCAATGCAAGACAAGGGAAAAAAAAGGTATTTTTAACAACTCTGCAGAGAGAAATCCTTGCTTTTAAACTTTGTTCTGCTCCTGATGTCAAAGCAGATTGCCCAACTAATTAGGGCCCTAAATTCTCTGTTCAGAGCCCTAAGCTTTCCTGAAGACTTTGGCTTGACCTTGTTTACAATCAGCTCAATCTATGAAGATATTCTAATTATCAACTAGGGTAATTCTCAGCTAAATTTCTTCACTCTGACCCAAACGGTCAGTCTCTCTTTAAAATCATATGTAATCAGCAAATCATGAAGGTTAAGATTTGGGTCTCTGTGGGTCATGCACAGGGTTTGAAACCTGGCTTCTGTGTCATTTTAGGTACGTTACTTAGCCTCTCTGGGCTGCACTGACAGATAACATACAGCATGTCCGGTTAAGTGATTTTCAAATAAACAGTTAATATTGTTAGTCTAAGTATATCCTATGCCACATTTGGCAAAGCTCAGTGTGGCAATCCTACTTGGGGCCTCAGTTTTCCAAAGTGTACAATTAATATAATAATGGGGGAGTTGTGATTACATAAATTAATCCAGTTAAAGCATTTATTATGGTTCCTGGCACACGGTAAGTCCTCACTAATCCCTTAGCTGCTGTGTTGCTGTTGTTATCTTGTTCTCTAGGAAATAAATGAAAGCAACACAATAATATCTAGATAGAATTTCCTACATTCTGGGCCAACAGGGACCTAAATATGAGGAGGATACAAACTCACCCAACAGAGACCTTATGAGATGCAAACATGGGCCAGGGATTATGTGTTCTCATTTAGCGATATAATCTCATTTGCTCTAGCTGTTTCCATACCCATTTACTGATAAAGAAACTGGGCTCTGTGAAGTCCCATAACTTGCAATCAGATACATGTGTAGTAGCTGGACTTCGTTTTGTGACACTCCAACACACAGGTTCTTTTCTCTTTTGTGATCATTGTCCCAGAATAAAATAAAAGTCTTAACACTTAAAAAAAAAAAAGAAAGAAAGAAAAAAGACTCAAATAATCTTTGAATTTAAATCTAAAACATCAGACCAATTCCTATTTAGCGAACATCATTATGAGAAAGGTAACTAGAAATAAGTATATAACTCTTTAAAAGGGTACAAGCACCATCACATAATTTGTGACCTATCTTACAATGACCTCTTAAGGTGGGACATTTAGTTACCTTCTTTTCACAAATGAGGCAGTGAAATTCAGGAAGCAGATGTCTCCCCTCTCAGCATGCTGCTGTAAGTGTTAAAATCAGGACTAAAACCCAGGTCTACCGGGGCGGCCATAACAACATACCAGACTGGAGGCTTCAACAACAGAAACTTATTTTCTCACTGTTCTCGAGACTAAAACTCTAAGATCAAGGTGACAGCTGGTTAGGTTTCTTCTGAGGCCTCTACTTGGGGGCAGGTGGCTGCACCCCAAGCTGTGTTCTCACAGCCTTTTCTCCATGTGTACAGCCCTAGTATCTCTTCCTCTTAAGGACATCAGTCATATTCAATTAAGGCCTCCCCCTTGGGACCTAATTTAACCTATATTACTTCTTTGAAGACCCCCATTTCCAAATACACTCACAGTGTGGATATGAATTCCACATATGAATTCAGTTCACTAATAGGCTTTTTCATTTTGGCCCTATCGTTATTGTCAGTCATGCTGCTCTCCTGGGATTACTTTAACAATTCTGTTATTTTTGATGGTGGAAGAAATATGCAAAGTGTGATAACAGATACATTGAAAAAGATCAATAACAAATCTTTGAATAAGTGTAAGAATTTTCAAAATTCAGTAACTTACGCATAGACACTTGGGATTTGGTCCACTATAATACTGTAACAGGATTGTAGACTCAGAGAAAAAGCATCAGAGAGGAAAGTCTGATCACAACAGATGTAATAACTAACCTCAAGTGTTACTAAGTATCAGGAATTGAAAATCCATTCTATACGTGTACAAGGAAGACACATGATACCCCTATCTCTTATGCTAATACTTCTAAATTTGAAATTTTCAAAAGCGTAGGCAGTACTCTATGGGTCAAAGCAACGTGTACCTACAAATACCAGATTAGATTAATAGCTGCTTATGCTGAATGAGTCAATGGATGATTCACTGGACTACTACTCACTGCTGGAATCAGGTGGATTCTGTGACAGCCTCATTTGTTTGCATTTAGCAACAGTGTGAACCAAGTAAAGGAAGCGATTATGGTAGCAGCTGGAGAAAAAATCTGTAGAAAACATGCAAAAAAAAAAAGAATCTTTCAACACTTAGTGAACGTAGGTAGAGAGCATTTAATATGGACATCACTATAAATGATTTGAGCTTCAATATTGGTTTTTAAAAACACAGTCTGCACAGTGGTATTTTTATAGTCAGTGTCAAGCACAGTCGTTTTTAGTTACAGCTTGCATAACAGTTCGAGATAAATGAAAGTGAACTGTTCTGAAGAAAAAAAAAAATAGCACAGATTTGCTAATACTGTAATCACTGCTCTGGCCAAAGGCTACTTTGCACTGTGTCTACATAGCACTCATTCAACAAATATTTATTAAGTGTTGATTATTTGCCAAATACTGTCCTAGGTGCTGGGAATATATCAATGAATAAAACAGTCCTGACACTCAATATGTCTATAGCATCTCCTAGGGAGAAAAGCAATGTCAATACAGGGTGTGAAAGGCTCCATGACATCAGAACCACAGGCTCCGTGTTCAGGAGAAGAGGGCAGCATCTATAGTCATCTTGGCTAGGGGACTAAGGGTAACTTTCCCGGAGGAGGAGATGCCAAAAGCTCAGATCAAGGGCCAAGAAAGACACAAGGAATTGGCAGAGGGAGCCTTCTGAGACATGGGCTAAGTGTGTTCAGTGTACTGAAGGGCAAAGGAAGCACAGCATGGGAAGCCGTTTAGCAATGACTGGAAAAAAAAAGAAAAAGAAAAAGAAAAAGAAAAAGAAAGAAAGAAAAGAAGAGTGGAAAGCAGGGAGTGTTGAGAGATGAAGCCGAAAAAACTCTCAAGAGGATGCGCACACAAAGAAGAGGAGTTTGGATTTCACTCCAATTCACTCTGGGTGTACTCTGCAAAAATGGATGTAGTGGGAAGACCAGATGGGGCTGATGCAGTAATGGAAACATAAGACTATGGGAGCCTGAACAAAAATAGAAAGTGGACCAATGTGATGTGTTTGAAAGAATACTGACAAAACCAGTGACTAGATGTGGAAAGTGAGAAAGATAGAGAACTCAGTATGTTCCCAGGTGTCTAGATTAGGCAATTCGAGAATCACAGTGTCATTAACTAAGATTAAGGAACAAGTGGGAAGACAAATGGTCAGTGGTATGTGGGAAATATTCTTTCCCTTTGTTTATTCAAATAATCTTTACTGGACATCTACTCTGTGCTTGGCTTGTGGTGAACACTGGATGTAGTGGTAAACAATACAAGTGAATCCCTGTAGCTCACATTCTAATAATTTCCTTAACTAGCTGGAAAGATCTAGGACACAAGTGGCTCACTACAGAGGTTTGATGGGTTTTAGTACATGAGTGGTATTCATAAAAAAGGACAGATCACCCATAGAAAATGCTGAGCAAAAGAAGAAAAGAGGGCCAAAATTTTTGAGGGACACCACATGTGATGGACAAATAGATGATATGCAGCCTTGAGGAAAAACTGAGAAGTGGTCAAGGATGTATGAGGAAGAACAGAACAGAATATTGGCTACATGGCAGACTAGTCTTTACCTGATCTCTGTAGAGAGTCAATCCAGGTTACTATGGCACAAAAGCATATTGTTTCTCTCTAAATTATTTGATGCCTATCCTCTTTGAATTGACCTTCCTAAGTAAAGCTACTTTTTAATACTAGGAAGCAGGAAGAGAGATATGGACAAATAAGGCAAGAGAGATACAGAGAAACCTGAAAGGAATGATTCCTTTCTCTTATGGTATAAAAAGAATGTTTTCCCCCCAGAAGGAAACTAAATTCTAGTCTTAAATGTGGTAACTGAATAAATGAATAATTGCAAAAATAAATCCTTTGAACTAATAATGCCTTTAAAATTTTATTATATTTTTCGCCAAACTGTGGAAAGAGCCAAGATGCCCTTCAACAGAT